>OZ014534.1:6382081-6921421 GCA_963966105.1 Volucella zonaria | reverse complement strand
CACAAAATCCCTTGTGCGCGCGCCAATTATGATCAGCGTTTGAAAATTTGCTAGCGGCAGTTAGATCTTTGAACAAACTCCGAGTTTATCCAGTGGGACTCAAACTTAATGTTTACACTTACTTTTCAACATTTCAGATTACCATGAAAAAAGGAGTCATGGTGGCGAGTTGGGCCCTACAACTAGAAGAATTCGATTGTTAGGTTTTGCATTAACCAGCTAGTGTCTATGCAAAACACTATTTTTATTTTTTATTTTTTATAATTTACGCGCGCCTAAGGGGTTATATGATACCCTTTTACTGTTGCCAGGGCTCGGGCGGAAAGATAGAAGGAGGAGAAAGGAAAGCATTGTTGAGATGTAGTGGTTTGAAACTCAGGTGTGTTTGGTTTCGAAATTGGCTCTCCAGTAAAAAATGCGCAAAGCAAAGATGAAACTTGTAAGTTAATTTTAAATGTACTGGAACGTGATAGCTACGAAGACTATGCAAAGAGATGTGGTGATATATATTGTACAAGTTTGTCAAAGGTTCTTCTTTACTTGTTGTCCCGAAAAACATGCAAAAAGAAATTATTCGAAATGTACACGAACCAGGTTACATCAATGCCCAAAAGGTAGAAATGATCGTTAGGTAGGAATATTATTTCCCTTTAATCCGAATAAAAGTTGCAGACAATTATTGGGTCTTGCGAGAATCGCAGTCAAGAAAGGCGGAAAACAAGAAGGTTTCTTAAACCCTATATAAAAGATTTATACACTACTACATATTTATCACGTTGACCACCTTGACCTGGTGCCCTCAACAGCTAAAACTATAAGTATATATTTTCCGTTTAGGATAGTTTTACAAAATTCTAGTAGATTTTTCCGGCCAGGACCAGAACAACGGATGAAGTTCTTAAAGATGAAATTAGTTGAAGACATATTTGCAAATCCGCATCTAATTATAACGGATAAAGGGGATGCCTTTACATCGACAGAATTCAAAGAGTATTGCCAGCAGAAAAGTAATCAAAATGTTCAAATTACGACTGGAGCTCCCCGTGGTAATGGCCAGGTAGAACGTATGAACCGCATTATCATAGAAATGCTAATCAGATTACCAATTAGAAATCCACTTAAATGGTATCAACATGTTCCACAACTTCAAAAAACGATTAACTTAACAATACCCAGAGCTACAAAAAAGACGCCATTTGAACTTTTGATCGGTGTACCTATGAGAAATGAAGAGAATTCGAGGCTTTCGGGATCAATAGAAATAGATATAAGGAACGAGCTTGAAGTAAGCAGAGTAGAACTACGGAAAAATGCCAAACAGCAAATAGAAACGTTGCAACAGGAAAACAGAAAAAACTACGACAAGACCTTGTGGCAATACAACGTATTGCGTATGAAGTGACAAATATCAAACGCAACGATCGTTACGAGCTGAGAAAAATTGGAAACCACGAAGGACCCAATAAGACATCATCTGCTGCAGATCTAATGATGCAATGTATAAGTGATGACGACAGTACCGAATCTGATTTATCCGAGACGGATTCATCACAGGATGGCCGGATGTAGGATGTGCCTATTATCGATACCCCTAATCCGTAAATTCATTGAATAGCAAAAAAATGGGCAGCTAGACAAACTGATAAGGGAATGAAGGAGAGAACGATTCCGCCCACGCGACGGCTACGACATCATCGCGACGTATGGATCTTCTATTTTGTTTTACTTTTAATCCTCCGTGAACTCTTTCTAAGCTTAAAACTATCGAATACTCTTTTTTTTAGATTACCAAACTTTGTACATTTTGTTATTTGAAATCAAACTCTTTAATCAGTTTTACTGAAAAAGTTGCCTTTTATAGTTTATTAAATTTTTGACACAAACCACAGATAACGCAAACACTATAATGTTTTCCCATTTTATAAATTTAGACTCCTTTACTGAACCTGATACTTCAACAAGCTCCTGTTGAATAGCTTGACTAAAACTGAATTGTAAATGAAATATGCATAGACAGGGTTTTCCAATACGGGCTTCCCAACTTTGGCAGTAGATAGCGGCCACTCTGTTGAAGCTACATCTGTCAAATTGGCAGTCATTTATTTAGTCTGTTTTGCTAAATCACCAACACGTGCAAATGATGAAATTGTTTTACCAAAATGTGTGTTCCGTTCGGGCAATGTTCCGCGCGCTTCAGCCATTTTACGGTCGCCATAATCGCCCTACCGAGAGGACTATTCGCAGTGTGGTGGATAAATTTGAGTCCACCGGTTCAGTAAACGATAAACCAACACCCGTACGTCGACGAAACGCAAGATCTGTCAAAAGCATCACCGCTGTCCCTGAGAGTGTGCAGGAGAATCTGAGGCAGTTGATTTCGCGTCGCTCACAAGAACTCGACCTTTCGCAGATCACAACTTGGCGAATTTTGCATCGTGACTTGGGCCTGCATCCGTACAAAATTTAACTGACCCAGGAGTTGAAGGTAAACGACCATAGACAACGATGTGTGTTCGCTGAATGGGCTCTGGAGCAGTTGAAAACAGACCCTAATTCATTTCTGAATGAATGGGTACATCAACAAACAAAATTGTCGAATTTGGGACGATACCAATCCATATGAGATCCAAGAGCATCCCGAAAAAGTCACTGTTTGGTGTGGATTCTAAGCTCGCGGCGTAATCGGTCCATATATCTTTGAGAACGACGTTGGCCAGGTTGGCCTGAATTGGATGATATGGACACCAACGACATGTGGTTTCAGCAGGACGGCGCTATGTGCCATACAGCTCACGCCACACTGAAAATTCAGGGCATGGCATGCTCACCTCAGGTGGAGGTGATGTGAACTGGCCACCGAGATCGTGCGATTTGACCCAGTCAGACTCTTTCTTGTGCGGTTTTCTGAAGTCGCAGGTCTATGCGGACAAGCCACAAACCACAGCGGCCCTCAAAGCCAACATAACCCATGCCATCGGTCAAATTCAGCCTGATTTATGCGCCACAGTCATGGAAAATTAGACATTTCGGATGAGCTCCGCCCACACACACTTTGGTTTATTTAAATTTAAAAATAAGAAGCCCTTAATGAAAGACCCTTTACAAATTCGCGGTTTTCTTTATTTCGCCTTTACTTCGAGATTCCGGAAAAATAGCGGAGAGAAAGTTCGATGTTCTCTTTCATTAAATCTTTTCGCTGGAAATATACAACTATCATCCGGCATTGAACTGTAGGTCGACAAGAACGTTGATAACGGATCATCTCCCTGCTTTATGTCCTCCACGATTTTGAGGAAGCTCGTTTTGAATACCCGAACCATCCTCTCTGCTACGCCGTTTGACTCCGGGTTGAAAGGTGCTGAAGTTATATTCCGAATTGAGTGATTTCGGCAAAACTGCTGGAACTCACCCGAAGTGAATTGAGTGTCACACTTGGGTAGTCCCTCAAGTGTGAAAATTGAGCGCAATGCTTGGATGGTAGCCTGGGATGTCGTAGAAAACATTAGAATCACGAATGGGAACTTCAATTTCGAGTTTACTACAATTAACCACATAGATTTTTGAAAAGACCTAGCAAAATCAATGTGGTTGCGCTCCCAAACTTCTTCCGATAACTAGTTGGCAGGCGGCGCACTGTGCCACCGTTTGCGAGATAACTTTATTGATATTGGGCTACCAAAAATATCTTCGGGCCATTTGCTTCATGCGGGTGGCTCCCCAATGGCCTTGATGTAGAAGCCCTAGTACTTTTTGTTGCAGCGGTTCGGGTATGACTACTCTCAAACTTTCACTGTGGAAGAGAAGAATGTTAGTACATACACTGAGGCAAAGCTTTCTACGAAAATATGGCAACAAAACATTTTCAGTTGGTGGTAAGCGACTTGTCCAACCATTCTGGACGCACGCAATACTTTCTTTATCATGGAATCTTGCTGAGAGAGCTTAGAAATAACTCCGGCATTGATGCGGAAATCTTCCACGATCTACGAATGTTTCTCATCTAATTGGTGGCTAGACTCCTTCTACTGGTCAAAATCGTTATCGGCACCAATTATATATCAAAAAGTTCCCGGAATGTTTTCAGAAAATTGGAAACACAAGTTTATTCACCTGAATCTATATTGTCTCCTTCAGAGTAATCCCAGTTTTAAATGCATTTTATTTTCTAAATCATTAATTCTTACATACTAACAAAAAATGCTTAAATGCTAGCTTAAAATTACTTAACAATCTTATACTAACTTACTGGCCCCACACAGGCACTCTAAGCTACTCTAAATTCTTATATCTATGTCTTTCGACTTTGTTTACATTTTATTTGGGAATATACTTATTTTCTATGCTTAAGGCTCAGAAAAGAATTTAACAAAAAACTTAGCATATGGACGTAATTTTTTATTTTTTTATAAAAACTTAATATCTAACTTAAAATAAATCTTAGTCTAGCTAACCTATCTACACAATACACACATACATACACATAGACATTATACAGTCGTTCATTGACCTCCGCAGAGAGGAGAGGTATTTCGTGTGCGGCTTTACAAGTGTTAAAAGTGAATTACTTTACTTTTAAGTAATAAGTCTTAGAAGTGTTCGGTGGGCAAAGTGGTAGAGACTCGGTCAACATTTGCCCTTACAAAGAGACTGTTTTATAACAGCCAACTCGATGCGGGGGTGAAGGTGATCTGTTACATGGCACTTATCAAACCCATGCTTGTATTTGGATGTCCCGTGTGGTTCAACGTGAGAGCAAGTTTATTGGAAAAGATTCGGGTGTTTGAGAGGGCTTGTATTAGGACTTGTCTTCGCTTATACAGAACACCAGAGTCTGAGTACATAAAATTCTATCCTAATGAGGTCTTGTACAATACGGCGAACCTGATAAGAGTGGACAATTTCGTCATTAAGTTGACTCGAAGGCACATTGCGAGAGCAATGACCTCATCGAACAACCTGATCTCAGGGGCTTACTACCCCAATTATATGTATCACGAGAGAGCTCGCCTTGACGGCTTTATTCCTCCAGAAGCGTTCCTCTATCTAGATAGTAAAGGTCTGATCCAGGACAGATTGGCGGTGCCGCTAATCTTCCACGTCGCTCGAACAGCTGCGGACAGGCGACTCAACTACGAGAGGGACGTCGCACATGGCAGTGCGGAGCTTCTCCGGTTCAGTAAGGCGGTAGGGAGTCGTGACAGGAGGGATGTTGCTCAGCAACACCAGCAATTTTGGTGGCTTGAAGAAGGCGAGGATGCTTCGTAGTCGAACTCTTCCAGTGATAGGTAGTTTCATGTGAAGCAGAGTGGGCCAGTCTAATTATTTTTATTTTTGTTTTTTAGCCATGGCCGGCTTATATAGTTTTAGGTAGTATTAAGTTAGATTTTAAGAACAAAAAAAAAAAAAAAACGAAAAAAAAATAAATAAAAATAAAAAAATATAAAAAAAAAAAAATATAAATATATACATATATGTATATGTATATGCATATATGTATATATGAAGTGTAAATGTGTTATGTGTTGTATATATGTGTATGAATGTATTATATGTAAGTAGGTTAAGTAGATTAAGATTTATTTTGTAGGTAGTCTGTAAGTTTATAGTTTTAAGTATTAAACTCAAAAGAGTCCATATACTAAGTTTTTGCTTTTTAAAAATGTTTTCTTAGTTTAAGCTGTATTGTCCTAAATATAAGAATAAAAAAAAAACCTGTCAAAACGTAGAAAGACATAGTTTAAGTGTTAGGATTAATTTAGAGTGCCCGCATGGGGCCAGTAAGTTAGTATAAGAATATTTGTAAGTTATTTAAGCTAATTTTTAAGCGTTTTTTGTCTAGCATGTAAGAGTAAATTAAGAGATCAAATAAAAATGCATTTAAACTGAAACTGAGACTCGGTCAACAAATCTCGGGGTTGTGGGTTCGCCTCCCAGCCTCTGATAAAGTTTTTTTTTTTTTTTTTTTTGATTTTTTTTTAATATCACAAAAAAAAAAGACAATTAGTGTTAATAAGAAAGTGATAAAGCAAAGTTCGATGAGTGGAACTAAGCGGTCCGCTATCCCAGTAGCGGGGTCAGCAGATGGCATGATGTCGTCTGATGATCAAACCGTTAAGCCAGTCCACTTAAAGACAACAACAACAACAACAACAACAATAACAGACACTGGCACAAAGAGGAGGAGGAAGTTGGAGCCGACTCCGAATATCATTACGCGCGCGCATTCAGCTTCGCTGGAAATGCTGCATGGAAGAGTACGGGGGAGGGCTGCGAGGATAGCAGCAAGCGCAGCAGACAACAGCTTTGCATCCCTCGCTGCATCTGAGTCAGATGACGAAGAGGAGGAGGTCGAGGCACTGTACAGTAGCATCAAGCAGCTACAACAAAAAGTGCTAGCTATAAAAGCAAAACAAGTGGCAAGGAGGGAGATGGAGAAGCAGCAACTACTCCAGAGACCTCAGGGACAACCAAACATAAATGTGGAGCTATCACAACAACAACAACAACAACAACAACAACAACAACAACAACAAGAACAACAACAACAACAGAAACAACCAATGCAAAAACATAAACAACAAAAAGTACAAAAGAATATGCTGCAACAACAACAGCAGCAACATCAACAGCAACAACAACAACAACAACAACAGCATCAACAACAACATAAGCAAAAGCAACAGCAGCAGAGACAACAACAACAGCAAGAGCAGAAAGCCTTTAAATTGGAGTTAAAGGACACTATCGAACTATGTAAGTCGGCCATAGGCTGTAATTTTTTTATTAAAAGACTAAGTGAAGATAGGCATGCGATCCACTGTAACACAGTGGAGCGCTACCACAAAATCAAAAGTTTATTGAAGGATTCGACGACGGAGTTCTTCTCCTACGCCCCTAAGGGTGAAAAGCTGCAAACAATGCTGCTGAGGGGATTAGAGCCGTCGACTGATCCGGAGGAGCTCCTTGCACTGCTGAAAGAGAAGGAGTGCGAAGGGCTCAAATTCGTGGGGGTTAAGCCGTTTGTCACGGCTAGAGCTAAAAGGGAGAAGCGGAAACTACCGTTCTTCCTGGTTCAGCTAAGTCCCAACAGCAAACTGGATGGTCTAAGGAGCATCAAAGTCCTAGACTACCAGGTTGTACACTAGGAAAAATTAAAGAGGAGCGAAAACATTTTACAATGTGTTCGCTGCCAAAGGTTCTGGCACGCCGCGTCGAACTGCGAAATGCAGCCTCGATGAGTGAAGTGTGGAAAGGACCACAAGTCAGAGGAATGCGCTCTAGGTAAGGACGGAGCGTCGGAAAAAAGCCAACTCTCTTGTGCTTTATGTAGGAACACGGGACACATCGGGGTTGTCCCAAATTCCAATACATCAAAAGAGTAAATCTGGCTCGGCAGCAGAAAGTGGAAGTTAAACGTCCACTCGTGCAGGCACAAACACCAGCCGTTACTCCCCAAGTTACCTACGCCCAAAGGGCGGCAGGTAGGAGAACTACGGTACAACAAGCAAAGGTAGCTTCTCAGGCCCCAGCGCCTAGAGCACCTGAACCTGTACCTGACATGCTGGCTATCTTGCTCTCTATTCAGGGGCAGGTGGCTCAGCTTCAGCGTCAAATACAGGAACAGGCTATACGCGCTGCTGCCGGGCCTAACGCACCTCCAGTCGTAATGGGTACGTACATGGCGGAGCAAACCCTGAAGGTCCTTGCAGTGAATGTTAATTCACTGATTAGGTTCGAACGAAGAGCCGCACTGTTTAAATTGCTTAAAGACCAAGCTCCTGATGTGCTTTTGGTTAGCGAAACTAAGCTTACCAAAAGGCACAAAATGAGACACAGAAGATATGAAATATTACGAAGAAACCGACCCAATTCTATTCAAGGAGGTGGTGTTGCGATCTTTGTAAGAAAGGGACTGCGTTTCAAAAGAGTATACAGTCGTGTAGTACGTAGGTTTCAGGTGCTGGAAGCATGCATCATGTACATCCCTCTCCGTAGTGGAAAGCGGTTATACATGGTGTCTGTTTATGCATCTAAGGCTACTCAATCCACTTTATTCATCTCAGAGCTCGAGACACTGTTTCGATTCCTGAGGCTGGAATTGGAGGAGAACTTTTTTATTATCGGCGGAGATTTTAACGCCAAACATAGTGATTGGGGAAATAATACACCAAATACTAGAGGGAATCTACTATTCAATTGGTGGAGTCAGCACAGTGTGATGTATAGACTCGGCCTCAAAGCCACGGATAGTCCGTCGTTTCCCAGACACGGGTCCTATCTGGATCTCCTGCTGTTCGATTCACGAATACAACTGACGTGCACTAACTAACAAACTACAAACTGTCTACGCACTTTCGTATATGACAGTGACCATTGCGGTCTCAGCACCGAAATAACTGTTCCCAACGAAATTGCGGAATTGGATGAGTTTGTGCAAAGGCATTCCTACAATTATAGTAGGGTGCGCAGGACACACTTCACCAGAACACTGACTAGAGCACTCTCCTCGAATTCGCTCTACCCACCGTCCAACAGAAATCTGTCAAACGAGGAGATTGACGGGTATCTTAGACTAATGGACGAGACAATTAAACGAACAATGGAGAAAACGATACCTCAGTATCAACACACTGACGACGAAGACTTATTCCGCAAAGCAACTATTGACGCACTGCACCGACATAAAAGTCAAGACTAAAAACCTTGTACAGACGGTTTACTGACAGACATAACCCGGAGGTCATGACATTGAAGTCGTCGATTAAAAACCTCCAAACATTAATAAAGGAAAATTACAGAAACTCTGTAAGTTTGTATTGGAACAACAAAATTCGGGCTGTAAACACCAGCAACCCGAATATGTTCCCGCAAATAAATAAAATATTTCGGAGAAATAATCAAAACGACCTTCCATGTCTCAAAATCGCCCGAACGACGAACAACGAACAAATACTTGTAGCAGCAGGTATCGATCCAAATGAGGCAGTTGATGATGACAACTTCTTTGTGATCGAGGATCCGCAAGAGAAGGTAGAGGCTATAGGAGCGACTTTCCAGGAAGTGTACAAGGCGAATGACATCATTGGCCCGAACCATGACCTGGAGAGTCGAGTCCTTGTGCACAATTTCTGCCTTCGAAATGAAATTGTGAATTGGCGATTCGAGAACTCGGGTTTCACCCAGTTCAGTGACGAGAATATGGCGAATAATGTCATCGCCAACGAAAGGGTATTACCACCGTTCATTTCGAAGGAAGAACTCCAAACGATCTTCGAATCGCTTAGAAGTAAGAAATCAGTAGGAACCGATGAAATACCGAACATTGTGCTTCGACATCTCCCACTAGAAGCGGTGGACATTTATACCACCCTGTTTAATAATGCAATGAATAATGCACATTATCCAGCGCATTGGAAAACTGCGGTGGTACATCCCATACCCAAAAGGGATAAAGATACTTCCAATCCGGCGAATCTCCGCTCGATCACTCTTCTTCCAAACATCAGTAAGGTTTTCGAGAAGGTAATCAATAGAGCCCTGACTAAGTGGGTTGAGGACAAACATATAGTTCCGGATAATCAATTCGGTTTCAAGGCGGGGCATGATATCATTCATGCCGCGTCTAAACTGGTTTCTGATATCCAATGGAGTAAAGGTAAGAAACAGTGCACTAGTGCCTGCCTGATTGACTTGGAAAAGGCCTTCGATACCGTATGGTTAGAGGGACTCTTCTTCAAGTTTGAGAGGTTGGGCATTAGTAAACCACTGCTGTATATTCTTTTTGATATGCTTTCCAGTAGACAGTTCATCGTGAAGAATGGCGATGTGTCTTCTTCTGAAACATTTAACATTAAAAACGGTCTGCAACAAGGTACGGTAAATTCGCCGATCCTATTCAGCATTTACACAAGTGATCTGATAAGTTCACTTCACCATGCCATAGCGTACGCAGACGACTTAATCGCGTACAGATCAGGCCCAAAGATTGAGGTCATTAATATACTTTTGCAACGTGACTTCGACAAAATTAAGCGATATTGCGACTACTGGACATTTTTGTCAAAATACAGAAACTGATCTAGCCAGATTCCAAGGTATCTGACTACATTTCGACAGGTAAGAGGCTGTCCATGTTGTCCAATGATCGAGAACATTCGCCAATTTTTTCTGGTATCCCTATCGGCTCTAGACAACGGCGTCCTAAAGAGAATGGTTTCCGACTTCTGAAAGTTGATTTTCAACTTCCAGTCCTCGCAAAATCGTCTTATCTTATCAAAGTCACGCTGCAAGAGAGTATTAATGACCTCGATTGTTGGACCTGTTCTGTACGCTATCAAATCACCTGTGTACGCAATAGAATGGGGAAGTGAACATATCAAGTCGCTTGTATAAATGTTGAATAGGATCGGCGAATTGACCGCGCCTTGCTGCAGACCATTTTTAGTTTGAAATATTCCAACAGAAGTAACATCACCATTTTTCACGATGAACTGTCTGTTGGTTAGCATATTATAAAGAATGTACAAGAGTGGTTTACTGATCCCCAGCCTCGTCAGCCTATAGAAAAGACCCTCTAACCATATCGTGTCGAAGGCCTTCTCCAAGTCAACAAGGCAGGCACCAGTACATTGGTTTTTGACTTTTTTCCATTGGATATCGGACACCAGTTTAGACGCGGCATGTGAGATATCTTGTGCCGCCTTAAAACCGAACTGATTATCCGGAACTATGTGTTTGTCCTCAACCCACCTAGACAGAGCTCTATTAATTACTTTTTCAAACACCTTACTGATATTCGGAAGGAGACTTATCGACCGGAGATTCGCCGGATTGGATATATCCTTTCCCTTTTTGGGGATAGGTTGAACCACCGCTGTTTTCCAATGCACTGGATAATGTGCATTATTCATTGCATTATTAAACGGGATGGCCGTGGTGTAGTGGTACTAGCTATCGCTTCTCACTCGGAAGGTCAAGGTTCGAATCCTAGCCACAGCAAGTTTTCATTTGTGTTATTGGAACTCAGTCAGAAAAATCTGCGTGTGAAGGCATAACACTGACATGTAGATTTGGCTGTTGTAGGGGTTTTCAAGCACAAAACAACCGTTACAATTCACAACATCACATTCCGAGAGAAGAAAAATCTCTTCGTCCTGTTCGGACTCCCACCCCTGGAGAGTCAATATCGAAACCAAACACACCTGAGTTTCAAACCACTACATCACAAACTTTCCTTTCTCCTCCTTCTATCTTTCCGCCCGCGCCCTGGCAACGGTATAAGAGTATTCATAACCCCTTAGGCGCGCGTAAATTATAAACAAAAAAAAAAAAACAGGGTGGTGTAAATGTCCACCGCTTCTAGATTAAGATGTCCCCACTGATTTCTTAGCCCTGATTGTGTCGAAGATCTCATGGAGCTCTTCCTTCGAAATGAACGGGGGTAGATCACCCTCTCTGGTAATGACATTATTTGCCATATTTTCGTCGCTGAACCGGGTGAAACCAGAGCCCTTGGATCGCCAATTCTCTATTTCATTTCGAATGTAGAGGTCGTGTACAAAGACGCGATTGTCCAGGTCATAATTAGGGTAAATGGTATCAGTGGCCTTGTCGCCCCTATGGCCTCAGCCTTCTCCTGTGGATCCTCGATCACATAGAAGTCGTCATCATCAGCGGCCTCATTTGGATCAATACCTGCTATTGTCAGTAACCGTTCGTTGTCTGTTGTTCGGGCTATTTTAAGACACCGAAAGTCGTTTTGATTTTTTCTCCGAAATAGTTTATTTATTTGCGGGAACATATTCGGGTTGCTGGTGTTTACAGCCCGAACCCTGTTGTTCCAATACAAACTTACAGAAATTCTGTAATTCTCTTTTATTAACTTTTGAATATTTTTAGTCGACGACTTCAGTGTCCTAATCTCCGGGTCTTGTCTGTCAGTTAACTGTCTGTACAAGTTTTTGAGTCTTGTCAGAAGTCTACTTTTCTGTCGGTGCAGTGCGTCAATGGTAGGATTGCGGAACAGGTCTTCGTTAGTCGTACGTCGATACCGCGGTATTGTAGCGTCCATAGTTTGTTTGATTGACTCGTCCATTTGTTTTAGATACTTGTCGATATCCTCGTTTGACAAATTCCTATTGGACGGTGGACGGTGGAGCGTGTTCGAGGCGAGTGCTCTTGTTAATGTTGCGGAGAAGCATGTCCATCGAGACTTACTGCAGTTGTAAGAATATCTTTGGACAAACTCCTCCAATTCCGCAATTTCGTTGGGAACTGTAATTTCGGTGCTAAAACCGCAATGGTCACTGTCATACACGAATGTGCGCAGACAGTTTAGCGTTTGTAAATTCGTACCTGTCAGTCGTATACGTTTGTCGTACAGCAGTAGATCCAAATAAGACCCGCCTCTGGGAAACGACGGGTTATCCGTCGCTTTAAGACCGAGTCTGTACATTACATTAGTAGGTTCCCTCTAGTATTTGGTAAATTATTTCCCCAATCTCTGTGTTTAGCGTGAAATCCCCACCGATTATGAAATAATTCTCTCCCGATTCCAGCCTCAGAAGTCGAAAAAGCGTGTCGAGCTCTGTAATAAATAAAGTGGATTGTGAAGTCTCAGGTGCATAAACAGAGGCCAAGTACAGTCGCTTTCCACTGCGGAGCGGGATGTAAATGACGACTGCCTCCAACACCCGGAACCTACGCAACACTCCCTTGTACACTCTGTGAAATTTTATACCTTGTTTAATGAAGATCGCGACACCGCCTCCACATTTGGATCCGGGCCCGGTTTCTCCTTTTAACAATATAATTATTGTACTCCAGTTTGTGCTTATCGGTTATCTTGGTTTCGAAAAGCGAAAAGCACATCAGGAGTTTGGTCTTGTAGCAATTTAAACATCGAGGCTCTTCGTTCGATCCTAATCAGTAAATTAACATTCACCGCAAGGACCTTCAAAGTTTGCTGCACCATGTGCGTACCCATTACGACATGTGTTGCGTTAGGCCTGGCAGCAGCGCGTAGATCTGGTCCACCCGCTTGGCCTGTTCTTGCACCTGTTTTTGCAGTTGACCTATCTGCCCTTGGATTGCGAGCAAGATGGCCAGCATGTTAGGTGCAGCTTCCGTTGTTCTCGGCATTGGCGCCGGAGAAGCAACAGTCGCTTGCTGTACCATAGCACCCCTACCTGACGTTCAGAGTAATCCCCATCGGCTGGTGGTTTTTTAACTCGATTGAACAGAAAGAAGTCACAGGGAGCCAAATCAGGTGAATTCAGTGGCTGTTGAATGGTATTTGTTGCATTACTCGTCAAGAAATTACGAATAATGATGGCACTGTGCGACGGTGCGTTATTATGGTGCAAGACCCACTAGTTTTCTGCCCACAATTCTGGTATCTTTCGGGGAATTCCTTCATGCAAACGTCTCATAACGCCCAAATAATACTCTTTGTTTACTGTCTGGCCTTCTGGCAAAAATTCGTGATGCACTACACCGTTGTAATCTATGAAAACCGTGAGCATTGCCTTCTTTTTTGACAGAAAACGACGTGGTTTTTTGGTCTCGGCTCATTTGGTGACCGCCATTCACTTGCGTGATGTCTGGATTGCGTGTCGTGCTCATAAACCCACGTCTCGTCTCCAGTAATGTCTTGGACGGATCCATAAGCAATGTTCAAGTCCTCCGCTATCACTCTGATGGTTAATTTGGGGTTATTGACCAAAATTTCTTTTACTTCATCAATATTTTCGTCGGTTTTCGATGTCGATGGTCTGCCACTGCATTCATCATCTTCGATTGACTGACGACCACTTTTGAACCGTTCGTGCCACTGGTAAACGAACGTTTTCTTTGGAGAATTGTTGACGCACCCTTAAATCCGTTTTTTACGCAAAATTTAATTTCGTTGTTGCAAATTTAAATCCATTTCTAAAATTGTAAAAAATCGCCAACACACACAGGCTACGTAACTTTTGCAAATGTCAAGCTATGACGCTAAGATTTAGAGGGAATGTCAACAACAGATTGACCAACCTAACAAAAAAAAACAGAACTCAAATCGGAACAATTTGATCAAGGTGGTTTGTTGAAAATGTTCGTTTTGCACTGCAAGTTAAAATTTGCACTGTACTAACAGGTATAAACAAAATTAAGCTCCATGTGCGTTTATGTTAAGTGATAGCTATCAAATGCCAAAAGCAAAAGAATTTTAGCATTGCCAAAAGCGTGAATCAGCTAACTAAACACAATTACTCTCTTGCCAACCCTATAAAATTTATAAAATCTGAACAAAAATAAATAATAAATAATAAAAAATAATAAGTGAATTTTAAGTAAAATAGTACCCCATTTTTTAGTTTTATATGTAGTTGGAACAAATTGAGTAGTATCTTGAAAACTACTAACTTGAGATGAATTGATCTGACTTTTTTTGTTTGTAATTACTTGCACACTATTCAAAATCGAAAAAAGTGGGGGTTTAATTTCAACAATGTTATTTTCAATAGGATTCAAATCAGGGCAGCGTAAGGTTTTGCTTAAAACCTCTTTATCTCGGTGCGGATGCCTTGTAGTTTGCACTAAATCATCATTTTTTTTCCAAAGAAACCTGTCAGATAACGACAAGTGCAAGTTAACCTTTTAGTGTCGCTGCAGCAATTAATTTCAAGTATTCTCCTAATTAAACCCATATTTATCACAAAAGTGTCTGAACATTAATTAAAGACCTTCTTTTTCAAACAAGTTACTCTTACATACGCTTTCTGCTAAAGTTCACAGTGATTTCACTAAAATTACCAAACCTTCTTTGGATCATTGTTATTAACTGCTGCTAAACTATTAAAATGTCGGAGCCACCAATACCAGCGAAAGCAAAATCTCGGGCTAAAAACAACAAAGCCCGCAGTAACTAACAAAGACGATAAAACATTCAATAAGTTTGAGCTATGCCTTGCTAAACAATTGGAAGACAACACAAAAGAACTGAAATCACTCATAATGGACAACCACAACATCTTAATGGAGAAATTGGAAACAGTTTTTGCCGATTTCAACAGCCGCCTCGACGACGTAAATAGATCCATGTCCGCATTAACAATGAGAATAGAGGTGCTCGAACAAACTTCCGAATCTGTCCGATGCACACAGCTCGGAAATGAACAATCTGAGCCACACGACATGGTGGATTCAATGGAGCGCGAAAAACTATCTGCCGATGCCATATTCCACGGTGTTCCTGTGGCAGCTAACGGAAACCTTCGGAATATGTTTCATACACTCTGCACCTCCATTGACTGTGTTCCAGCTGTGGTTCTCAGAAATATTTTTCGTACAAAGCCCAAGGGAGCTATGGAGAACTCAGCCATAATAATAAAATTCAATTCGGCGGCGGAGAAAACCACTATTCTCAGATTAACAAACCAAGCATATAAAAAAAAACGCGTAAGGCTATTTGTTGACAAAATCTTGGGTTGCAATCTGACAAGCCGATCTACTTAAATGAAAACCTCACTGCGCGAAATCTTGAGCTTTATCGAAGAGCTTTCTAACAAAAGAAATTGAAGAAGCTTTTTTCTGTCTTCATCCGTAATGGACGAGTGTATGTGCGTTAAACACCGAATGACAAAGCTGTTCTGATTGACTCCATTCACCACTTGGATGCTTTTGCTGCTGCTACTGCTGGTACAAAATGTGATGAAATCCCACCTCTTCATACGTAAACTTCAAGCAATTTTGCCTGTCTATTATTTTATTTAACTACTGTCATGTGTGTATTTCTGTATACTTTGTATTCACTGTCTGCCAGGCGCTCTGTTCGCATTTTCATTTCTCTTTTCTTTGAGGTTAAATTTTCTTTTTTTAATTGCAATAATACTTTTAGGGCCTTACTAACAACGAATCGTCAGTCATGACTTAAAAAAAGTATCAACTTAAATATTAATACAGACTTAAGTCGAAAGTGTACTAATAATAATTGCTCTTACTTAAACTTGACTCTTTCAAAAAGTCTACTACATTTTTATTGAAACTACTACATCGCATTACTTTGACATTTCATATTTACTTTGAATTTGGTTTTTCTTGGAAGTGGCGCGAAAAATAAAAATTTAAAAGCCAAAGTAAACAAAATCAGCTGAAAAACTGTGATGCCACTATATAGTTTTTTCTTCGTAAATGAAAACTGAATTCGATAAGAATTTTTTTTAGAACTAGAATATTATATTATTTTCATAAATTAATAGCTTTGAAGTATTTAGTAATTTATTGATTAAATGAAACATTCACGAAAAACACCAATATACCAAATTAAACTGTAAAGTATTTCAATAAATTATAATGAAGGAAAAGGAATTTTCAAAACAACGGAAAATTAAATAGTACTTATACGATTTCGACTTATTCAACTAGTATTTTACGGATAATTTAATTATTTAAGATACCAAGTCTAATTCTTACAAGTAGAAATTAGCTAAAATAAATTAGTAAATTGACATCACTCTGTTCTTCAATGTCATGTTTAAAAATTTAGACATGGCTACGTGTACATTAAAATTTAAATCCATACTAACACTAAAACCAACTTTAAATTCGTTATTAGTGCAAATATTTTTGAAAGTGTGGAGATTATACTTAAGCTGTATACTAAATTTGGTTGTTAGTAAGGCCCTTAATGTCTGGAAATATCGTTAGCTCCATTCAAGGTGATGGCATGAACGATAATTTGCGCGTAATGATAAACAGTTTTTGTAATCTGCGTCAGGGGTTGCGTGTGTGCCATATCAACGCGCAAAGCCTTTTTAAAAAAATTGATGAGTTTAGAGGTCTGTTTGTTGGTTCTAATGTTGATGTATTGTGTCTAATTAATTCGTGCAGTTTGATAAGAGATGGCGTAACTTGTATTATTTCATTGTTATTATTCCATTGGAACATGCGTTGGAAAGCTACTGTCATTGTACGTCATTTCAGTATATGTCATTCATTTAAAGCGTAAACAACAATAATTTTTTTTCACTCAAATATGTCGAAATTTGTTCCTGAAAAAGTGTTTTTGCGGGGAGTTCTTCTTTATTACTTTAATATGAAGAAAACTGCTACCGAAAGTCATCGTATTTTGGTGGAAGTTTATGGTGAACATGCGCTAGCTGAGCGAACGTGCCAAAAGTGGTTTGCACGATTTAAAAGTGGTGATTTTGGCTTGGACGACGATGAAGATTGTTGCCAAACGCAAGAAGAGCTCGCAAAATCTTTGGGTGTCTCTCGAGCAGCCATTTCAAAAGGTTTAAAAGCAGCTGGATATATTCAAAAGCAAGGAAATTGGGTTCCACATGAACTCAAGCCGAGAGACGTCGAAGGGCGGTTTTGCATGTCCGAAACGCTGCTGGAACGCCACAAAAGGAAGTCATTTTTGCATCGGATTGCTACTGGTGATGAAAAATGGATCCATTACGACAACCCCAAGTGCAAAAAATCATATGTGAAGTTCGGCCAAACAGCCAAATCAACGGCAAAGCCGAATATCCATGGCGCGAAGGTAATGCTCTGTATTTGGTGGGATCAGATGGGTGTGCTGTATTATGAGCTGCTAAAACCGGGTGAAACCATCAATGGACAACGCTACTGAACACAATTAATCCGTTTGAAGAGAGCAGTGGCCGAAAAACGCCCGGAATATGCGACCAGACACGAGGCAATAATTTTCCATCATGACAACGCTTGGCCCCATGTTGCTATTCCGGTTAAGATCTATTTGGAAAACAGTGGATGGGAAGTCTAACCCCACCTATAGCCCAGACATTGCCCCTTCTGACTACCATTTGTTCCGGTCGATGCAGAACGCACTCACTGAAATACGGTTCACATCAGAGCAGAATATCATAAATTGGCTTGATTCATTCTTGGCTGCCAAGCCGGCGCAGTTCTTTTGGGATGGGATCCACAAATTGCCCGAAAGATGGGAAAAAGTCATAGCTTCAGATGGGCAATACTTTGAATAATACTATTGTACATGTTTTTCTTAAATAAACGTTAAAATTTTGAAAAAAAAAACGCACGATACCCAGTACGAGTATATGTATCTGAAACATGGTAAAAACTGAAGTGATGGACGAAACTTACGCTCTTAATGGCTACACAATTTTTCGAGGTGATAGGCAAAATATAATTGGTGGGTGCGTCGCAATTTATGGTCGTAACAGTTTAGTCACTAAATTTGTAATAAACCCAGCCCCTGGTAGTCCACTTCAGTATTTTTTTGTCGAAGTTGTTTGTGAACGGAAAAAGCGTCTTCTTGGTGTCGTTTGGTGAGAACGCTCGTAAGTGCGTTGCACTTACCCCCCCAAAAAAACGAATAAGTCTGTTGTTACCAAAGGCGATTGAAAACAGGCCGAAGTTCAACAGGGAATGCCGCCTTTATGTGTTTGATAAGGAATCGCGCCAAAAGTTTCTTATCGATTCGGGTTCAACAATAAGCGTTTTGCCTCGTCCCAGAGATTGCAAAAACAACAGAGGAGAACAACACTGTTGGAAGCAAACAACTCTCCCATCCACACCTACGGGAAGCAGATCCTCACCCTCAAACTTGGTCTTCGAAGAGCATTTACTTGGCCGTTCACTTTGGCAGATGTTAGGACACCAATAATTGGCGCAAACCTGCTCGCACACTTCGGACTGGTCATCATACTTCTGGAACTCCGTCGATTTCTTGGTGTCGTAAACTATTACAGTCGGTACATCCCAAATTGTGCCAATCTGCAAGCACCAGTGAACGGACTTATTAAAGACTACAAGAAAACCGATAGACGACCCGTTCCCTAGACATCGCAGTTGGTGCCAAGCTGGAACAGATCCGAAGCAACCAACATCAACCAATCGGTCTGTTTTCGTGCAAATTGTCTGGTGCACAAACCCGTTAGAGCGTTTACGATAGCGAATTGCTGGCGATCTACCTTGCTATACGTTTTTTTAAGCACATCCTGGATGGTCGAAATTTCATCGTGCAAACGGACCACAAGCCTCTTGTATATGCGTTCCAACAGCACTCGGACAAGGCACCACAGTGTCGTTTAAGACAACTGGATTACATCTCCCAGTACACGACCGACATTGTCTACCTCCCCGGCGTAGAAAATTCTGTAGCAGACGCATTATCATGACTGAATACGATAACTATGCTAAAACAATTCGACTTGCGAGAACTGCACCTATCGCAACTACTGGACGATGAACTGAAAACAATCCTGAAGCAGAACAACTTGTCATTTCAGTTGAAGAAACTTGCCCTGGAACCCAACTTCAAGAAAAGTACTATCCGGCCGCACATTCCAGCTTGTCTGCGGCGAAAGGCCTTTGAATCTATCCATGGTCTTTCTCACCCCAGTGGCAGAACAACCAGTTTGCAGCTACGACAAAAGTATATCTGGCCGAACATCAGGAAGGACGCATTGGAGTGGCCACGCACGTGCATCCAATGCTAACGTTCAAAGGTACATAAACACACAAAACTAATTCCTGATTCGATTGCAGTTTCAGAGCACCAGTTTCAACACCTACACATCGATCTGATCGTCTTCCCACTCTGCCAAGGCAAAAGGTATTGTCAAACAATGATCGACCGTTTCAGCTGGTGGCCCGAAGCTGTACCTCTATCGGACATGTTTGCAGACAGTGGCCACAGCTTTCTATACTCATTGGGTTGCTCGATTTGGTTCTCCGCCATCGCTTACTACTGACCAAGGAACACAATTCGAGTCAGGACTTTTCAACGCCCTAACCAACATCATAGGGACGTCAATAATCCGCACTATTCCCTACCATCCAGCATTAAATGGATTTGTCGATTGTCACATTGATGTGATGAAGACAGCAACTGGGTTGATGCTCTTCCACCAGTTTTGCTGGGACTACGCACAGCGTATAAAGAAGACATCAAGGCTTCCGCAGTAGAGATGATATATGGAACAAACCTCAGAGTTCCTGGTGAGTTTTTTACTAACGACAGCTTCGTGTCCGATCCACAGATCTTCGTCGAGAAGCACCGAGCGAACATGCGCAAATTCCGTGCTACAGCAACATCTAACCATGCAAGGCACAAACATTTTGTTTTACCAGATCTTTATAAGTATTCTCATGTTTTCCTGCGCTGCGATTCCATACCATACACTGGCCAACATCCAATAATAAAACGAATCAACACCCGGCTTTTCAAAATAACTTGTAATGGGAAACTTCTAAACGTCTCTGTAGATCGACTCAAACCAGCACATTTAGATACATTTCCAAATGACACCGAAAAATGTAAAATTGAAAAACATAATAAAACAAAAACAGATTCCCAATGGAAAGAGACATTTGACATCGACACAAACAATCGTAACTTCGCCATTGGAGGGGGAGTCATATGGCGACTTCAGCTCCACTAGTAACCGGTTTTATATACAGATGGCGCACCAGACGGCAAATAGAGAGAAAATCAAAATCTTCTTCTCAACTTTACTTCTTTCTGAGATTCAAAATTAATAACTACGCATTTTTTCTTGTCTCCTAATTTAAGAGTGTTATTTCCAGTTTCGTTTACTTATATTTAACAATAAAAATTAATCTAAACAGTTTATTTTGACTTTTAATGGACATTAATTGCCCAAAAACTAAATAAATATATACATACATGTAATTTATGTCATTGACAGGCTGGTGTTGACCACGGTCAAGATTTTCTACTTGTAATCAAATTGTGCACAATAGGAAGGGTTTAATGTTTACTGTTGTCAATTGCTTTTTGTTGTGGACTATTTGCATTTCAGCCTATGAAATTGATCATTGCTCCACAACAACCACTTCTTAAGGGGGTAGTCTCATATCTGAGGTTAAATTTTAAAGTTTTTTAAGGAAATACAATCTTCTTATGATAATTATATGTTATTATTTAGTTATTGAATAATACAAAAAAAGTTTGTTAAATAAATAAAAAATATTTTAACGTCATTTTGGTGAGGTAAAGTAGGTCTCTTCAGAAAAAGTAGATGGCTGATTGCTCCTTTTGCAATCATCTGAAATTAAAATTCTAAAAAGATTATTATTCAGTAGGGTTGTCATTCTGTCCCGTAGCAGATTTTAAAAATTTGAATGAATAAAAAAAACAAGAGATAAAAAAAAGTGGATAAAAAGATCTAATTTTAAAACCCGTCAAAACCATTCATGTGTAAAATATTGTGTTAAAATTTCAGCCGAATTTGTTCAATAGTTTTTTTTTAATCATCTGGGGCCGACGAATAAAAATAAGTTTCGAGAAAAACGCGTTTAAAGTTTGGAGAAAAAAAGAAAATGCAGGGTACGCTCTCCCCCGTTATTTGCTGTAACTTTAAAATGACTTAGTGTATCGGTCTAAAATTTTCACAATTAAAATTTGAAAATATGCAAAAAAAAATCGATTTTTTTGATGATCGAACATGAGACTACCCCCTTAAATGTTCTAAGAAGGATAATGAATTTTAAAAAATAGTCTAAAACACTTATTCTCAGCAAAAATAAGACACCCTTTAATGACGTCATTTATAGCTTGAGGTGTGATACGCGTTATCAACTTACGTATATGCATGTGTATGTTGCAGATAAAGCATATCTCCCACACACAATTGTACAAATTTAGTTGATTTAATGAATATGTATAACGTGTCCATTTTACTCACTCGATCAATTTCAATTTATTTTATTCTGCTATACTACTATCAAGTTCAAAATTTAATGTACAATACTTACGGGATACCTATGTACAGATGTTGATTTACAGTAGATGACAATGCCACAATTCTTGTTTTGTAATTTTGAAGTCACGATTTTTAAAGACTCATATTATTATCAATTGTAGCTGGTCGCGCAATGTATGCGATATACGTATGTACACATACGATTCCGTATAAAGAAAAATAAATTCTACATATACGTACATATCCAAACAAATACTTATAGCATATATATTTTTTCTTTAGTATTAATAATACAATCGGTGAGACTTGAAGCACATTGCTTTTCTTATATTTTTTAGACCTCAAAGTTATTCTATCTTTTAAAAAGCAATACTGGTTCTTTTAAACATCATGTAATATTTCAATTTAATTTGAAAATAATGCATTTAGTCATTTGAAGATTCTTTGTAGTGCTTATGTGCAAACAATTTTCAAATTGTCAGTTAGTCAATAATAAACAAATTTGCACTTTGTCATTGTGCATATGATTCATGGCAGTGATCTAATGTGGTTATTGTACGTACCCAACTTCAAAGTGCAAGTATTTTGCTTAGATGTATTTATTATAAAAATTACATGATTTGTTCAACAGCGTTTTTACTTTTCTTTCTCGAATGTCTTTTTCTTTTGCGTAACCTTTCCTTGTGCATTGGTAAAATTAGTAGAATAAAGGCAAAGTGAAAAATATTGATTAGAACAATTATTATTTTACTAACCTCAAGACCATATCTATTCATCAGAATAGCCTTAACCACGAGTCAACTAGTTGCCGCTTTATTTATGATATTCGTGAGCGCTTATGTGTAAAAAAAAAAGTAAACAACTTATCTAAGTGATTTTAATTGGCAAATACCAAAACGCTTTGTTAAATTTTTCTTCAAACGCTATACGATTAAATGTACGTGGGTTTATTAACTTTTAATATATGTACGTACATATGTGTATATAAATATTCAAAATACGTACGCATAGTAATTGCTTAATTGATCATTTCAATGCGGGTTGAACTGTTATTAGTTTGTTTTTTTTTTTTGAAGTAAAAGAAAGTGTTTTTTTTTTTTAAAGAAGTGTGGATAAAAAAGTAAAGTTATGTAAATATGAATATAAAACTGGTTTTAACATATTTTAAATTTGAAATACGCTAATTATAAGTGCATTAATAGCTTGTCATTTTGTTGTAGTTTCTGAGTCATAGTTTAAATATAATAAGTGTTCCAATTTACCACATTACATACTCGTAGGAGTATGTTAACAAAAATGTTATGTCTTTTTCATTGAATAAATTTCGAACGCTCTTCTCGGGGCAAAATTCGACGTCAGCATATGCGAATAAACAAAGACAATCGGTGAGCTTGGAACCTGAAATTGGTTTTCAAATTTTCATTGAATCAACCCCATTAGCATCGGATGGCATCGAGGGTGAAAAATTGGTGCCTGAGCTGAATGTTGTTTTGATTGCTGCACGTCACTTGCCAACCGTATTCGGTTTCAAGATCGTGCATGGATATAACATTAAGGTAACATTTTGAAAATTTTGCAAAATTAAGGTTTTGATTGTGTATTATGGTAAGGTTAAGCTTTTCCCTGGTTCGAAGAGATTTGACAGTAGCATTAAAAGCAATTCTTGGCCTAAATTTAATGAAAGTTTTAAATTTTCATTGGCACCAGACATAAAGTAAGTTTAAGTTTAAATAAAAATATGCCTATAATGATGTAATAACTAAGCTCTTGTTTCGTTTACTTTGCGTAGACCTTCCTTAAAAAATCGTTTGAAGAGTAAAACATCACCAGAGTTCCTCCCCGAAGAATTGTTTGCCGGTCATTTTGTTGTGTTTACAGTCTATGCGCTTTTGGAACTGCCACCAACAGTAAGTTTAAATAAAAAAATAATTCAGAAATGTAAGAAGGTACATTAGTAATTTTGTTTCCTTAAATTTAACTAGAGGATCTTTCATTAAGCGCTTCGTATCTTTAAATTTAAATAAAACAAAATGTATGTGAGATATCATCGATTATTCGTTTGATAGGCCTATCGACGTCATTATGTGTGGAATATAAAATCGTTCAAATGTCCGCCGCGGCTTCTTTGGGTGGCACGCATCCAAAATATGCAATTCTCCATGACTCGGGCGCATAAATCAGGCTGAATTTGACCGATGGCATGGGTTAGGTTGGCTTTGAAGGCCGCTGTGGTTTGTGGCTTATTCGCATGGGCCTGCGACTTCAGAAAACCACACGAGAAAAAGTCCAACGGGGTAAAATCTCACGATTACATCACATCCAAGTGAGATGATCCTAGCCTCGGATCGTTCCTGCAGAATTTCCAATGTGGCGTGAGCTGTGTGGCACGTAGCGCCGTCCTGCTGAAACGACATGCCGTTGGTGTCCATTTCATCTAATTCAGGCCAAAATTAGTTGGTAATCATCGACCTATGGTGCTCGCCGTTGACGGTGATGGCCTGGCCAACGTCGTTCCCAAAAAAATATGAACCGATGACGCCGCGAGCCCAGAATCCACACCAAACAGTGACTTTTTCAGGATGCATTGGACGCTCTTGGATCTCATATGGATTGGTACCGTCCCAAAATCGACAATTTTGTTTGTTGATGTACCCATTCTTTCAGAAATGGGCCTCATCGCCGAAGATGATTTTTCGATGAAAATTAGGGTCTGTTTCCAACTGCTCCAAAGCCCATTCAGCGAACACACATCGTTGTCTATGGTCGTTTACCTTCAACTCCTGGGTCAGTTAAATTTTGTACGGATGCAGGCCCAAGTCACGACACAAAATTCACCAAGTTGTGGTCTTCGAAAGGTGGAGTTCTTGTGAGCGACGCGAAATCAACTGCCTCAGATCCTCCTGCACACTCTCAGGGACAGCGGCGATGTTTTTGGCAGATCTTGCGTTTCGTCGACGTACGGGCGTTGATTTATCGTTTACTGAACCAGTGGACTCAAATTTATCCACCACACTGCGAATAGTCCTCTCGGCAGGACCTTTATGGCGGCCGTAAAATGGCCGAAGCACGCGGAACGTTGCCCGAACAGAACTCACATTTTGATAAAACCATTTTATCATTTGTATGTGTTGTTGAACGCTATGTCCATCCATGGTGATTTAGCAAAACAGACTAAATAAATGACTGCCAATTTGACAGATGTAGCTTCAACAATATGGCCGCCATCGACTGTCAAAATTCAGAAGTCCCTATTGGAAGACCCTGTATTATAATGCTTAGAAATAAGGATCTATTCATTTTCTATTTATCAATTTTTTCTAATTTTTTCTTGCAAAAGTTCTTCTCGGAAGACATATGTATTTAGTGACCATTTCATTGTACTTATCGTACTTGTGCTTTTTGTATTGCCATTAAAAATTAATTGCAGTCAAGGTTTTCTGTTTTATTTTATTTATGGTCTCATACATGAATTACTTAATGTTCACAAATAGAATTTTCGGAACACCTAAAATCGAAGTTATTACCAGAAAAGCCGGCATGAAATTTCTATTTTTCATGGATGTGCTTTTCCTAGGTTCAATTTTTATCGAACATTCGCAAACGTCTACAACCATAAAAAGAAATCTGGTTCACTTAAGTATAAGCAGTTTGTTTGAATTTTCTAATCTTCAACTAAGAAATTTATACAATTAAGGATTTGAAAACTCGAGTATTATTGAATATTTATAATAAATACCCGACATCTGCCGATCGATTAAATCTTATTCAATCTCCTCACGTCGTTGCCGGGCTTCTTCCAATTCCGCTTAAAGAGTCCACAATGAATATGGATGCTGCAGGTAACCTCACCGCTACTGAAGTAAACACTTTGGAAACGTTGTTCTATTTTCTTATTTCCATCGAAAACTTTAACGGGAGATCCATTAATACTCGTACATTTTGAGAAACACCATTGAGGATACAGAGGTTTTAAACAATTCCTTACACTGCTCTGTTTCGATTCTTATTGAAAATAATAACATCTGTTTGTTGCAACAAATGGCATGTAGTTGAACTCGTAATTGTGAGTACTTTAATTGTTTCAAGGAAAGTGTTGCCCTCAAAGTAATGCGTCAAAAGTTATTGAAGATCAAACTTTTTTTTTTAAACAACTTAAAATTTGGTTTTGCCATATTTTTTTTTGGAAAAATATGTAATTAACCCCCACTTTTTGCAACTTCAACTTCACGTGTACCAAGTAATTACACATAAAAAATATGTTTTCAAGGTACAAGCCAACTTATTCAAATAAATAAAGCATTAAATTAAAAATTGTTAAAAATTTTAGGGAAAAAATACAAATATTAATTGCACATTTTTATTTATATTGTTTTCATCAAACCTTATATTATATCAATTATTCAAAGTGTAAACCACTGCCCTGTCCTGAAACCTTTGCAGACACAGATTTGGCCCATCCCGCAGAATTTCCATGAACGCGATCTAATTACTCTCTAATGTCATGGCCGTATTGTACGGAGACGTTATCCTGCTCCTATACAACGGTTTTTTCCTTGTTACAGTAGTATATCATCTAATAGTAGTGGTAATTTGTTTTGTAAATTCGAGGTAGAGATGCGATTTAAGTTTTGGACGAAGCCAATGTGGTCGCATCAACTCATTACCCAATATTCGCACCCACACATTGACGTTGAACTAATGACGAAAAGCTCTGTGTTGCACTGGATGGAAGTTGCATGTAAATTGTGGAAATTAGTGATTCCATCCGTGGTGAATTGGGAGTCATTTGCCTATAGAATTCGGACAATAAAGTTGCAATGTAATACCAGAATTCCAAATGCCTCTCTGAGTCCGCGGGTCGTAGCTCGTGTACTGGTATATGATGGAATGCGTGCTGGACGTCAAAATGTAGAGTTCCCCAGATGTGAGTAATGCGGAGATTAAAATGTCTTCTTAGCTGCCTAAGATTGGTATTTGAATGGTTGCTGACATAATGTAAAAAGTTTTCGTAGCTGCGAACGCCTTCTGCTACATCAGGATGTGAGTGTTTCGACGTTTTTTGCATTATCGCTGTCTGCGTTTCTTTTATGTTTATGTTATGTTTCTTTTACAATATGTTGTCGCACAATTTACATTATATAATTGCAGAGATATTTTTGTCTTACAACTGAATCATTATCTATTAAATTTTTAAAGTACAAATAAATATGGAAACATTTATTTATATAACATATGTATAGTACATATATTGAGGAAAATCATGAAAAATAAACCTCAAATTCAAGCAAAAGAAAAAAACATTAAATAAATAATACAATATATAATAAGTAAATAAATAAATAAATAGTTAGTATAAAACAAATAAATAAATAAATTATAAATAAATAAATATACAGACACACATACATGTAGATTCATAAATAAATATATAGATATATAAATAAATCAGTAGATAACTAAATAGACAAAGAAATAAAAATTACAGAAGCTTGGTTACAATCAAATAAATTAAATTAACAAAACAGAACCAAATAAATGAATAAGAAATGATGATATACTCGTATGTACCATATATCGATATTTAACGAACAAAACAATAATATTGTATATGTCACGACAAATTAAGTAGATTTACTAGAGGATTGTCTTGAATATTACATCTTAGCCTGAAGGTATCATTTAGCTTGCATATCCTGGTGGAGATCAATTCAACATCATCTCTATCGTGTAAATCTGTTGTAGAGTAATGCCTGGGAAGATTAAGCATAGTTTTTAAACATTTTTATGGCTGTTTTAACTTTATTAAATGTCAGTTTTTGATCAAGAAATATGCCCAGGTACTTAACAAATGACTTACATGTTATTAGGCAAGCCATTGATTCTTAACTGATTAGCTGGAAGAAAGCAATGCCTTCTTTTTCGGGTGAAAAATATAGCTTGGATTTTTTCCACGTCCAGTTTTATTTTCCACTGGAACAGATAGCTTTGCAATATTTCAATCGCATTTTTTAAATTCGTCTCAATGTTGAGACCGAACTCATGCGAAGAGAGTATAACGATATCATCAGCATAGATAGCTATTTCACAGTGAGGACGATTTGGGAGATCAGACGTAAACAAATTGTAAAGGATTTTACCACGTACCAAGGCTTGGGGTACACCTGCACAAATATTGGCTACATCAGACGCACTACCATTAACAAACACTTTAAAGCGACGATTTGACACAAAACTTTGAACAATTATTCAATGTTTTTTTTATTTATTTCATTTCATTTATTTATTTAGTTACTACTGTACATTTGAGAACATAAAAGATTCTTATAGATTATGTACAGGTAAAATATATCTATGTATAGAGTGCTTAAATTTAATGAATAAAGAATTTTAAAGACAGACAATAAGAACGTTCAAATACAATAAAATTGAATAATAGAAAAATAATAAAAGAGGGCAGTTTCTTGAGTTCGATATTCGACCTGATAGCAATGGTCCATAAACTGACGGCACAAATGAAGAATTGTCTTCGCGACGCTAGGCAGGTATGCTTAAGCGGCCTCAATGAGTGGTAGCGTGTAGATGGAGTTTTTTCAAATAAATGTGATGGTTATTTTTTATAGATCAAATTTCCGAGATAAAGACAGCATTTGACGAGAATGGTTGGTTGAACCTGCGAATATTAAGGACAAACCGAGCAATCGAATTAAAAGCCACATTGAGCTTTCGGGATGAGATCGAATCCATATCCGAGAACAGTTCGCATCCATAAGTTAAAATTGGCACTAGGAGAGTCCTAGGTTTTTAACGTTCGATACGAATTCCACTTAGGTTCCATTCAGGAAAATAGGGGGAATATCATCGAGATGGGGTACTTCTTTAAATATGGGAATTGCCTTGGTTTTGGTGGGGTTCAACATTAGTTTATTTAGTGAAGCTCAATTGGCGGTTGCAGATAAGTCGTCATTAATTTTGGAAATGGCATCCTCAATGAGTCTTAAAGGAAAGCTATAATACAACTGAACGTCATCGGTATATATATCAAAATTACAATGAGACAATACAGACGGTAAGTCGTTAATGAACTTGGAAAAACGAAGAGGACCAAGAATTGGTCCCCGTGGGACTCCAATATTCACAGGACGTAAAAACGACAACTGACGATTAAAAGAGACGGTTTGTTTACGATTGGTGAGATAGGATGGAATAAATTTATTGCTCGAGTTTGAAAAATTGAAAAAAGTTGGAAGTTTACTATATAAAATTGACGGGATAACTGAGTCAAAAGCTTTGGAGAAACCCAAAAGCGTTATTATTGATAATTTGTCCTCATCGATAGCTTGTCGAAAACCATCAGACACCTTTAGCAATGCAGTGATACAAGTGTGTCCGGATCTAAAGCCCGATTGAAACGGGCATATGAACTTGTTTATTTCACTATGTCCTTTGATTTGATTACTTATTAATGACCCAAAGGCTTTGGATAAAAACGGCACTATTGAAATAGGCCCGTATTCACTTGCCTTTTCCTTTGGATGGTTGGATGTCATAATAATATAATTAAAGATATGGGTTATGTGGGAGAGAATAAAAGGTAGAATTATTTTTGTAAAGCCAGGGTGGATATCATCTAAGCCAATACATTTTGACTTTATATCAAAAATAGCTCTGACAACGGTTATAGGATCTACGACAGATAAAGTAAAAGATCCTTCCAATGAATTCAAGGATAGACCGTGTGGAGGGTATTTATTTGATTGCAGTCAGCACTAGCAGATTTTTAGTTTAATTCCTCTACGTTCACATCACCGTTGAGTACACAAGACTTTTCACTCAAACCCATCTGACGTATTTTATTCCACAAAAACTTTGAGGATTTGTTGAAGCTAAACTGGTTTGAGAATTGATTTAACACGTCTTATCTTATGGGTCACCTGGTTCCTAAGCAGTTTAAAATTGTTCAACTTATCAATACACCTATACCTTTTATACCGTCGATAGTAAGAGTCTCTTAGAGCCATCATACTGCGGATGGAATTGAACATCCAGGGATGGCTTCTGCGCCTAACACGACGAGTTCTTGGTGGAACAAATTTTTCAAAAAGATACTGAATAATGGAGTTTAGAATGCTTGCTTGCTCATTCGTGTCAGGAATCATGTATACTGAGTGCCAATTTAAATTGCTGCATTCATTAAAAAAATTTGACACATTTATGTTGCGAAAATCAAAATATTGAAAGGATTTATTTGAAAAAGAGCCGACATTCAAATTAAGAGTACAGAAAATTTGATCGTGGTACGAAAACGCTGGACCAGACAGTTTTTGATAAGATTTCAACAGATTTTTATCACTAACAATAATTACATCTAACAGAGACGGTGTTTTATTGGGGGCAAAGTGGGAAGCATCGGAAGAGTTTACAAAAAACATACTAAGAGCTTTCACGGGGTCCTTCAGATGATTACTACATGGACTGAGTATATTTGTATTAAAGTCCCCACACACTACGAAGTTTGCAGAAAGGTAACTAAATTGCTCAATTATTTCGGTGAGTCCTTTATAACTGGCAACGTTCGGAGGGGCATAAATTGACCCAAAAATTATAGTTTGATCGCCGTTTAAAGCCTCAACAAACACAAAGTCATATGGATGCGTGGGAGAGGAACGAAGTAGAGGTCGAGGTCTAATGTGGCTTTTAATGTAAATTGCAGATCCACCTCCCGTTCGACCATGACGATCAGCACGATAAGGCGGTTTAAAACCCTGCAGAATAAATAAGTCATCACCCATTTCAGGACGCATCCAAGTTTCAGAGATGCAAATAACGTCAATCAAGCTATTCTTAAATACAAATCTAAACTCATCAATTTTATTCACCAGGCTTTGTGCATTAATATGACAAACGCAAAGCCCCTTTTGTCGCTTACACATAACATTCACTAATGGCCTCAAATTTTCATTCATGACGCCAGTGTTAATGTTACGAGTATTATGGTTGATCATAATAAAACATTACTATCAGGTGCGGGGTCGAACACAGAAAGAACTCAGCAACAACGGTAGTTAGTGTAAAACGAGATTGAGAAAAGATTACTGAAAGATCTCCAAAATATGTAGATACAATTAAAGAGAAATAAAAGGGAGTTTAGCATTAAATGTATAATTAGAAAGAGCTAAGGCAAAAAGAAATTAAAGAGAAACTAGGCTAAGCTTTAGTTGAATGTTAAAGTTGTTGTTGATCATTGTTATTATAGGTATTGTTGTCACCATCTCGTCCAACTACATTCTCCAATCTTCCAAGCTGCGTACAGTAATAGAGACTTCATTTGGCAAAAAGCGGACACGCATAAGGCCGTTTCATCTTAAGAGCTTCTCACTCAACATACTCCAACATCACTGAGCCTGAGCAATATTTTGTTGTTTTTGCGGTAGTTAGAAACTGCTCTCAGTAAACTTTGTTTTGCAGATAATTTCATTATGATACATGCATCTGCGGTGTTGGGATGTTTCAGTGTGGACCTCGTACGGGAAATTGTTGTTAGAGGTGGAGGGGAGATATTTACTTTTGAGCATATGTGGTGATGTGGTGATACATGTTGGTTAAATTTTCATCAAGTGTTTCGGGGATACCAAACCTGACTGCGTCAGAACCAATTTAATTTCTTTCCATCTGATTGATTAAGAGGTCTAAGCGTGTACATTCTCGACAAATTTCAAGGACTTTTTGTTCAAGTTCTCGTTTGGTTTCAGTGACCTATATGTTTAGTTTTAGTTCCAGCGCTGATAGCTTTGCATCCAACATTTTAGTAAAATCTTCTCTCCATTTTCCCAGTTTCTTCTCGATTTTACTCCATAATTTGTCAGCAACACTGTTCGAGCTGTTGTCTCCAGATTCTCTGGGTGAGATGGTGTTTTGTTTTTGCGGGCGATGTGTTCTCATTTCAAGTGGCATTTTATATATGACAGATTAAAAAAATTATAAATTAAGATTATTAAAATAGACTGCTTTCTGACAGAATTTGTAGAAAATTTGCGAGCGATATAAACTACAAAAATAACCGTGTTTAGAAAGTAAAAAACTTGAAAATTAAGCGAGCGAAAATAATTAGACTTCATACTCATCACTCAATGAGTGATTTCTTCTACAAAGAAATGGAGGAAAATTATTATTTACCATTTTATAGATAAGCCCATCATGCCAAACGGATTCAAATGCATTCCACAATCTCCAACAAAATCATCCCAGTTGATTTACCTATTGCACGATTACTCTTTATCAGATTGCATATTCTGAGAGCCTGATGCGAAGTTCCATGATTACGCCTAAAACCAAACTGCTCATCAGGATATATTTTTTCTCTTCTATACATTTGACATTTTGTCTTTAAGTATTTTTTTGTAGATTTTACTCATATTACTACCCGCGTTAGGAATTGGGACTACCTTAGCTAGTCTCCGTGCATCTGGAAAATATTGTAACTTCAGACAGGCGTTGATTATAAATGTTAACATTTTTATTCCAATTTTAGGTATTTCTTTTAGATAACGATTATTAACTGTGTCAATACCACTCGTTTTTCTTACTTGCAATTGGCTTACAAGATATTTTATGCCTTCGTCGGTTATAAATCCATTTCACGGAATATTACAAATCTCCCTATTAAAAGAACTTAGTACGCCCTCTACTAGCGTAATAGTGTTTGCGTCATCTAAATGTTGACATACCGTGTGATTTTCTGAAAATTTTTGGGCAAATACTTAAGCCTTTTCGGTGTCAGAAACGAAGACATTGGTGTTGCCTTTTAGAAAAGGTATTTGCTTGCTTTTATTTCTAATTACTTTGACGACATTCCAGAATAGCTGTTCCTGATGTTAAACATATTGAAATACATGGATTTTCAGATGCCTCTCTCAAGGCCTATGGAGCCGTTGAATTCAGCAAAATCGTAACAATTCGTATCACGTTGCTTCTTTCTAAGAAGAGATAGGCACCTATAAAAACCTTAAATGATAGAATAATAACACTGCCTACGCTTGAATTGCGTGCTGCAGCTTTATTACATAGTTAAACTTTTAAAACAAGTTCAAGTATCAGTAGAGTGGAGGAAAGCAAAGGTTTATGCTTGGAGCGATTCAAAGATAACTTTACCCTGGATTAATGGAGCAGTGGACAAATGGAAATGTTTCGTTGCTAACCGAGTTAAGCAAATACATGAAATTACGAAACCAGGAGATTGGCATTACGTGAAATCGGAAGAAAATCCCGCCGACTTGGTGTCAAGGGAGGTAGAACCGAAAATACTCAAAGACTGTAAGTTATCGTGGGAAGGGCCTTCCTGGCTTTACGACGACCAATACCCATACAAAACGGAAACAGAGAAGATGGTTAAAATGAAAGAGGTAAAAGACTTGGCAACAAAAACACTGAAATCGAAATGGGAGCTATTGGATAAATATTTGTCGATAAGACACTTAACAAAAGTAGTTGGTTATTGTATCAGATTTCCTACGGCTTGTAGGTACCGTAAGGAATTTTTAACACTTGGACTAACGAGAATAGAGTTAGAGCAGACAATGAATATTTATTTCATTCCAACTTAAAATGTAACATATAATACAATACAAAACAAAAATTGTGATGCAATCTGATATGCGAGACGCTCACGGCAACCTGAGATGCGGGACGCGCACTCAGCAAAATGAAGTGTGAGAAATATAATGCAATTTAAGTTGTTTATCTACTTTATAGACATTCTCCTGGCACCATGGTTAGAAAGTTAAATTTATAGAATAAAATCGAAACGGAATGGTTTTAGAAAATATTGGTGTACTTATTTTTGCGCTCGCGACATTTGTTATAAAAACATTCAATAGAAGAACGTATGCCTATAATTAATACCGAACTGAGGTATTTCAGCAAACCAAACTATAGTCGTAATGGAAATCTCTTACGATTTGCCGATGCACGTGCGTAGGAACGACCCGGATTTAATTTAGATTTTCTAGCATCTAATGTTTTTTTTTTTTGCAAAATTTGAACTAGAGCTGGCTCTTGCTCTTTTAAAGATGACACTAAATCCGCGCCATTTATCTCAACTTGAGCATATCGTCTATGCCAAACGATGTAATGAAATTTAAATAAACTTAACCAACACCAGGTAAATCGTCCATTTAGAGGTGTTCTATTCTTAATCTCATCAAAAGCTTGGATATCGGTAACACTTAAACACTGCACTAGTAACCTCTTGTTCAATAGGTAGGTATTTTATTTTCATTTCACTTATTTAGTTGAATGCATACTAACTATGCCATAGACTATCTTCCCTTTGTCCATTTACTTCTTTAAGTAGGTTAATATACGAGTAGATCGCCATTAAGAAAGTGTCTGCAGTTCGCGGATCCCGTTTCTCGAAGCCTTCGATACGTATTTATAAATACTCTTTAAGTTAAAGTTAATGGTATCTTTGTCGCGCACTAGTTGCACTTCCATTGCATAGCCCATAAGCGTAAATAATGTCTTCGTATCCTTGCTTTGTAAATGCAGACATTTCAAATAGCCTTTATAAGCAGCTGTAACCTTAGCGTAGAAAATGAAATAATTTTTTTTCCTAATCTTTTACATATACCATTTCTGTAAGGTATATTTTCCATATAGGCCTTCATACACTAAACCTAACTCTTCTGAGAAATTTTAAGGAACAGGGTAAGGAAATGAGGGTTTTGACAGGTATTTAAATAAAAGAGCATGCTTTAAAACTCTTTAATAGCTATGCAATTTCAAAAAAAAATATTGGTAAATTAGTAATTCGTGGAAAACCACTCTTACTAGTATGTATTGTCAAATGTCAACTGTTGTTAGAAATGTTGGTAAAAAATCATAAATTCCTTTTTTTACCTGTTGCACGTTTTTCCAAGTATCATAAAATCTATGGATTTTTTTTGGGAACTTGGTAATGATTTTTTGTTTTATTATTGTTACTTTCATAAGAAAAAATTAGTAAAACGTTATGTTAATGAGGCATTTTCTGGAGAAAAGTGACCTCAAAGTCAAAAATTAGCATGGGGAATGAAAATGGAACAGTCTTAGAAATTAGATATCTAAAGACTCAAATAAGATATCAACTTTATTTAAACGGCGTTATAAAGGCTGGTATTTCTTCTAAAAATAAAGTCCTACACGAAGTTTTTACAATTAGTATTAACAGAGCAATTTCCCTTAGCATGGGCACACCAAGGGAAAGCTTTTTCTTAAATTCTCGATAAATGATGTCAACATTGGAGATAGACCCTTACTGTAGAACGTTTTTTTTCTTAGAATATGCCCAGGAATCATTTCCCAAATTATCTTCAACGAATTAGGGGACACCCTGTACATGTATAGGTACTTATCTCTTTGCTGGTCGAAGTCCACAATTTTATTACACAATTTGCTTAAGTCAAGGTGTTATACAAAATGATATACAATTGTTAAGAGAGCAGGTAATAAAGCAATTAGCGATTAAGAGAGCAATTAACAGAGCAAAAATGTGAATAGTCTATGGTTACAATAGTTCCTACAAAAATGAAAATAATTATTTTGGCCAGTTACAAATTCATTTTACGTTATGCGTCGAACATGAGATCGAATATTAAATTACAGTACAATACTCGTATTATCAAACAGCGAGATTGCTGGTACTTTATATATACAAAGCCTTTTTAAATAGTGAAATTAATTTGTGATCTGTTTCAAAATATATCTCAGCTTTATGTGACATACAAATGATGGTGACATTTTCTGCAGCCGCATAACACAGCAAGAAGTTGTTTTTGAGTTTGTGCATAGTTGTGTGTCAATCAGTCAAAATAGCGGCAAAGGCCATTGGGTTATCAGCCTGAATTAAAACGTCACCGACAGCGTGTTGAGAGGCGTCAACAGATACCCTCTGGTATTGGCCTTTTGGGATCATAATAAGTTAATTCAGATATATGGGTTATGAAGTGTTTTAACTTGAAAAACTCTTTTTCATGGATATACATATAACCACAGCAATTCTGATTCTCTTATCAATAACTGTCTTAAATTATACATTTCCGCAGAAAGATTTTATATGAAACAGCCTAAATAACTGATCATACCTAAAAATCTTTTCAATTCAGCAATATGGTCTGGACATTTTAAGAATAGATTTCACATTTGCATCGTAGACACACCCAAGCCCTCAGAATTAAGGGTGTGACCTGAAATTTTAATTTCGGTTTAAAAAAACATTGACTTATTGTATTTAACTTTAAGCCGACTTCCTTATCCAAAACAAATTGAAGTGGTTCATTCTTTTGAGCGCCCATACACCAAAAAACCGTCGGTATATATTTAAGCACCAGGAATATTGGAAACTAATTTGTCCATTTCTCCATGAAAAATGTTCATTGCTAAATGTAGAAATAGTTATGGAAATCTTTTGTATAGGGGTGTTCTTTATAGAGTTGGTTTTTAAACTGGAAACACTGTTTCTACAGATTGTTAATTTGATACTTGAAAGTTGGTTTGTGGTTAGTACGTGTTACCATTTTACGATGAATAGATTAACGATAGAACAACGCGTGTAAATTGTACAAACTTATTTTGAAAACATTCGGTTCGCCAAACTTATCGTACGCTACGTCCATTTTACGGTCGACATAATCGTCTATCTGACCAAGTTATTCGGAACACGATGAATTGTTTTCGCACCACGTACACTCTAGTGGATAATGCGCATCCCCAAAGACGAGAAACAGTGGGAACAGAAGAAGTTATTGCCGTTGTGGAGCGCAGTCTTGAGGAGAATCCGAATGAGTCGATTTAACATCGTGCACAGCAATTGAAGCCATGCCCATCCACTTTGTGGAAGATTTTACGGAAAGATCTTGGCTTGAGAGCTTATAAGATCCAGCTTGTGCAAGAGTTGAAACCGCGTGACCATTATACGCGCTTAGGTTCGGTGAATATGGCGAAAACATGATCCAGCTTGATCCTCATTTGCAACGCAAAATTGCCGAATTTGGAGTGGAGAAAACCCAGAAGCCTTATCGAGACGCCCTTACAACCATTAAAACTCACTGTTTGGTGTGCTTTATGGGCTGGTGGAATCATCGGCAAGTACATTTTCTTTTTCTGCAAAGATGCAGCGCTTCTGTTTTTGGTGGAGGAATAATTGCACCCCGTTCTTGAGCCCAGTTATAGATTGTCAAATCAGTTTTTTCCAAAGTGTCTTTTACATGGATGGGATCACCAGACTTAACAACATAAATGTTCTCAGCGTATACTCCAACGAAATCGACCTTTTGTACAGGTTGGGTGAGTTTAACTACAATATAAGAGAGTCAATGTAAGCACTGTACAAAACAACTGAAAGAGGAGACCCTTGAAGCGTCCCATTATCCAAAACTGCTGCTGATGAGTTATATCCGTCAACATTAGCTCGGAAACTTCTATTACTCATAAAAGACATAATCACTTTAAGTATTGCTTTAGGAACATCCCATTTATGCAGCTACTTTATAACCGGTATCATCATAACTCGATCAAATGTCTTTTCCACGTCGGATGACATGACTTCACTGTGTTTGGTTTTTGATAGGTTGTCAGCGAGTTTATGCTCTAAAATGTGTATGAGCGTTGAAGAACTTGTAAATCTTTTTCTCACTAAGCTACTAATATTAATGGATTGGTATAACACCTTAGCAATGCACATATATATGCATTATATAAGCAACCCATAATAGCTATAGTATATATGTATACAAGGGTCACGTCGTGACATCTAATGCCCTGTCGATGATAAGACCAGCTATATCCCATACATCGGCTGTCTGGTAGAATATTAACTTCCTTACTGCTGCTTTTACCCGAACCCACAGAACGATCTATCTCGCTTGCATGCCTGGCTCTGGTCTAGTTATATTGATGAATTTCTTTCCCCCAGATATTCACGTCGTAGGCTGCACTCTCAGAGACCTATTCCATCAAAAAATAAGAGGTCGTTGGTACAACACGGGGTGGCCGTGGTGTAGTGGTACTAGCTATCGCTTCTCACTCGGAAGGTCAAGGTTCGAATCCTAGCCACAGCAAGTTTTCATTTGTGTAATTGGAACTCAGTCAGAAAAATCTGCGTGTGAAGGCATAACACTGACATGTAGATTATTTGGGTGTTGTAGGGCTTTTCAAGCACAAAACAACCGTTAAAATTCACAACCTCACATTCCGAGAGAAGAAAATCTCTCCGTCCTTTCGGACTCCCAACCCTGGAGAGTCAATATCGAAACCAAACACACCTGAGTTTCAAACCACTACATCACAAACTTTCCTTTCTCCTCCTTCTATCTTTCCGCCCGAGCCCTGGCAACAGTATAAGGGTATTCATAACCCCTTCGGCGCGCGTAAATTATAAAAAAAAAAAATTGCGGTTTTGATCATCTTGAGCTCCTCTTCCTACAAAAATGTGAAACTGACTTTCCCTTTGCCCAAAAATGGTTTCGGCCAGCATCCTCACGGATGGCTCCGAGCCAATTTAGGATGCGGCAATGCAAACGTGATGGCAATGAACTATATTGCGAAGAATCTATGTCAGAGGAAAGCCTATGCATCTGTAGCAAAGCCGCCAGTAAGCCCTTATTGAACTCTCTCGCCACTTACAAGCAAGTTCTAGAATGCAAGCGAGAAATGAGGTCGCCGATAAACTTGCTGAGCAAGTCTCAGAGAAAAGTTTCTTAAGCTTCGGATTTATTTGTGATTGCCTACGTTCTATGTAGGTTAGCGCTTCCATTGACAGTTGGGTTTCATGCGAGCATAACTATAGGTTATATGACTCTCCGGAATCGTGGCAAACCCAACGTATGCTTGTCGACATCTCTTAGAGGTCAGGGAGCTCCCTACTATACATATGTTAGTAGGAAAGAGTATAAACTGCTTAAAGGTGTCGTAAGAAGGTACTACGCTTCTGTTCAATATTGTACTAGGCATAAATGACTCAATAATATAATATTTTTTTAGTGAGAGTAATTTATTTATTCAAGTTAGTTTAAACTTTGTTCTCAAATTATTATCATTTTTATTTTTTTTTACACTCTTTATGTAAAATAATTATATGCTAATTAACACATAACTATAAACAAATAATTAGATGCATATTAGCATCCAAAACCGTATGCAAAATCTAAGAACAATATATTATTTTAGAGTTTTAACAGATTTAACAAGACGTACAGGTCCTTAAAAGAACGAAGTTCGTCACTTTTACAAAAAGTAGTGGATTCAAATTCGAGCCCCAAAGATGAAGATGATGTAATGCAGCTCAAACCCGAAAAATCAAAACCAAATATACCAGCAACGACGACAAGCGAATTAAAACGAAATTTAGGTAACGTATTCACAAATGTGCATGAATAATAATATTAACATCAGACCAATACGAGTACATAATTTTGTGACGTGCTCATATACCACAAAAAGTTGACTATTTTCAATTTCTTTCCTTCAATAAAGCTACATATTTAACATTTTATTCTTATTAAGGTCTCGCTGCGGTTTTTCTTATTCATGTATATGAAATAATATGTGGTTACAATATGTATATTAATATTAATGGGAAAGTCTGGTTTAAAACATTAAAATAAACTTTTTTTTTCTTTACTTCTTCTATGGAAATATGGTATGCTGCACTAATTCTCAACCCCCTCAGGTTTAGGAATTTATATTTTGAGAGTATAAAAGTATGTATACCTGGCTGTGCCTTCTCCAGATAGCCCAGTCTTTAGCTAACTACCTCCAGTTGCGCACTCCAAGTCGGTTGAGGTTCCCTTCTACTTGTGCGTGCTATCTAAGGTGAGGTCTCCTTCTACTGCGTTGTCCCTCGGGGCCAGATTCAAAGACTTTTCCGGCCGGAGCATTGATGTCCATTCGCTCTACATGTCCTAGCCATCTCAGGCGACTGTCTAGGTCAATGTCGATGTACAGATCGTTCGTCGTTGAGTCTTCTTCTCCAAAGCCTATCAACGCCAACGGAACCGAATACTTTTCGATTTTCATCCGCTTTCAATAGAGTTCATGCTTCAGCGCCACGAAGTAGGACTGGAATAATCAAGGTTTTATAGGTACAGAATCTATTTAGGTTTTCGGGCTTTATAACTCAATTGCCTCCTTGGCCCAAAGAAACAGCGACTGGCAAGAGTGATTCTTCGTTTTATTTCTGCTGAGGTGCTTTTGACAGAATTTATAGCAGAGCCAACCTCGAGGAAGTCCCTTACTAGCTCGAAGCTGTCGACTGTGAGGTTCTGTCCCATTCGTTGACGTTGTGTGTCCCTTCTTGTTGAGAACATACACTAGGTCTTGCCACCGCTAAACCTATTTTGGCAACTTCGGTTTCAGTGCTAGCGGGTGCGTCCGCTAGCCCACTGTGTCCTCTCAATTATGCCGATATGATCGGCTTACAATAGTAGTTGTACAGACTTTTCAAGGATTGTGCCTCAGGGTTTACTTGTGAGTTCTGTACATTTCTTTCTAGTATTACAATATGTTAAAGAAGTTCCACGACAGCGCGTCACCTTGTCTAAAAACTTTTTGGACATCGAAGGTCTCAGTTAAGTCGTTGCTGACTTTGACGGAGCTGCGAGCGTTCTCAATCGTCATACTGTACAGACGGACGAGCCTGGCAGGGATGCCAAAACTAGACATGGCTCCATATAGGACGTCTCTATAAAAGCTGCATATCGATTTGGACTTCCTGAATTTTTTCCAAGATCTGCCGGAGTATGAAGATTTAGTCGGTTGTGAACTTTTCTAAAGTCGGTTGGTCTAAAACCGCACCGATAGCTTGTTGACGAAGTGTTTTAAGTAGACGTTTACACAATATGATGATAAGATCTCTAAAGTTGGTACAGTCCAGGGGCCTTCTTTTTTTTGGAGATTCTGGTAAACGATCCACTCATCAGGCAAAGACTTTTCTAACCAGATATGAAAAATGAGTTGGTGCATCTCCACAAAGTCATTTCTAGCAGCTTTGAATAACACGGCCGGCAAGTCAGATCCAGCTGTTTTTTGGATTTTAGTTTAGATATTACGTACTATCCTTACGTCGTTCTGGTTAGGTGGACGGAAGTTTCAGTTTTATCACCTAAGTCGAACGGTCTATTCTGCCTTACGGCAGAATGCTTCTACGAAAAAGGTTTTCAATATTCTCAGCTCCGACTGTGACTCTACTACATGGTTTCCTTCTCCATTTCTGCACGGCTCTTTTTGCCTTAACACGTTCTTTTAACCTGTTGCTAAGACTTGCGTACGTTATACCTGGAGTACAAGCTCTTCGATCGCGCGCTTCTCGTGCTCTTTGTTCTTCTTCTAGAGAATCCAATGTTCTTCCCGACTCTTCTAATCGTAGAGCTCACGAACACTACCACCATTGTTAAATGTCCAACAGTCTTCAGGGAATAGTATTCGAATGAATACCTCTGACTTGTAGCGCTTGTGGTTTGCCGTTCATAATTACAGAGTATCTGGTCTTTATATTTCTTATAGAGGCTTAGGCTTAGCGCACTACCCTGGCTAAAGAGGATATTATGCAATATTTAGCCTGTTTAATAAAAACACAGTTCGCGTATATACGATTAGCGATTATTTATTTATTTTGCTTTTCATTTGGGGGAACTCAAATCCCTTGAGCGCGTGCAAATTATACAGGGTGTCCCCTAATTCGTTGACGATAATTTGGGAAATAATTCCTGGGCATATTCCAAGAAAAAAATCGTTCTACAGTAAGGGTCTATCTCCAATGTTGATATCATTTGTCGAGGATTTAAGATTTTGATGTACCCTGACCCATGTTAACGGAAATTTCTCTCTTAGTACTAATTGTAAAACCTTCGTGTAGAACTTTGTTTTTAGAAGAAATACCAGCCTTCATAACGGCGTCTAAATAAAGTTGATATCTTGATTGAGTCATTAGATATCCAATTTCTAAGACTGTTCCATTTTTATTCCCCATACTAATTTTTGATTTTGAGGTCACTTTTCTCCAGCAAATGCCTAATTTTAAGGTTTTACTATTTTTTATGAACGTAACAACAATAAAACAAAAAATCATCATCAAGTTTGCACAAAAACCTATAGATTTTATGATACTTGGAGAAACCTGCAGCAGTTAAAATTAATAAAAAAGGGTTTTTTTGCTTTGAGCTCCAAAGGCTATGAATAAAAAAATGATTTCGTGTGTTCTCAGGTAATTTTTATTTTATGTGTGCACTAAAACGGTTATATCAGGTACTCAAAGTGTCCTCCTTGGTTTTGTATGCATGCTAGAGCCCGTTTTTAGATTTCAATGTGAATGTTTATTGATGCTAACTGCTGCCCCACTTTTGATGACGCCTTGAGAATACGATAATACGAATAATACGAATAATACGAATAATTCAATTAAAGTTGCTATTTTGGTTGAGTAAACAATTTCTTTCATTCTTCCCCATACAAAAAAATCCAATACTGTAAGCTCAGGAGATCTTGCGGGCCAGTGAACTGGTCCATTTCTTCCTATCCAACGGTTCATATAGCCAATTCTTAACCGTAGTGGGCTGGAACACCGCCCTGTTGAAAATATGATGAAGCTAGTTGAATCAGTGGAAAGTCCTCCAATAGTTCTGGTAAATCATTTCGCAAAAACTCCAGATAGTTCGAAGAATTCAGCCTAGGTGATAGTTTGAAGGGGCCGATTAACTTGTTTCCAAGTACACCTGCCCACATATTGACGCTGAATTTGTGTTGAAATGATTTACGTCTCTTTGTGTGTGGATGATAATTTGTGTTATGATAATTTGTGATCCCATCATTTTTTTTTGACAAATTTTCGAAATATGGGCATGAACCAAACATAACTCTTTCTGAGAACTTTTAAGAAACAGGGTAAGGAAATGAGGGTTTTGACAGGTAGCCAAATAAACGAGTACGCTTTAAAAGTTTTCAATAGCTATGCAATTTAAAAAAAAAATATTGGAAAATTATTAATTCTTGGAAAACCAGTCTTATTGTCAACTGTTGTTAGAAACTGTAAAAAATCATAAATTAATTTTTTAACCTCCTGGTGGTTTTCCCAAGTAACATAAAACCTATGGGCTTTTCTGCAAACTTGTTGATCATGTTTTGTTTATTATTATTACGCTGTTTATTATTATTATTATTATCGGAACTGTACAGCCGATGAACTCGCCAAAATTGGAACCACTCTACCGGAAAAGGGTAGCATAGGTAGCATATAGAACAGACTTTAGGTGGACTGTTGGACCAACATGTCTAGCGACCAAACAAATCTGGATCTGTATCACTTTAAGTGTCTGATCCTTCTAAATAAGGAACATCTCAGCGCCATCATAGGTGTCATCATTGGACACTGCCTCACAGGCAAGCACGCAAGAAGGCTTGGCGCCTTTACAAATGATTTCTGCAGAAGCTGCATGGACGAGGACGAGGAGGAGGAGGAGGAGACAATCCTTCACCGACTCTGTACATGTTCAGCTCTCTCCCAGAGAAGAAAACTTCACTTAGGAGCTTTCTTCTACAGTGACCTAAACGATCTGAAAAATATAGACCTACGCTTCGTCAGATGCTCAAACTGGTTCCATCAGTAAGAAGATCATAGATCCACGAGGCATCACAATGGGCCAATAGGCCTAAGTGGATTGGCATATCCACTCCAGCCACTCTTACCTACCCTACCTACCTTTTACGCTTATGAGAACAAAATAGTAAAACGTTATGTTTGTTACGCATTTTCTGGGGAAAAGTGACCTCAAAATCAAAAATAAGCATCGGCAATGAAAATGGAACAGGCTTAGAAATTGGATATCTTAAGACTCAAATAAGATATCTACGAGTACTTTATTTAAACGCCGTTACGAAGGTTAGCAAAGTCATACACGAAGTTTCTATTTCTATTATTACAAACAGAGCAATTTCCGTTAACATGTTTCAGGGTACACCAGGGTACACCAAAGTAGGCCTTTTTTTAAATCCTCGATAAATGATGTCAACATTGGAGATAGACCCTTACCGTAGAACGATTTTTTTCGCAGAATATATGTAGAATCATTTCCCAAATTATCGTTGACGAATTAGGGACGCCCTGTATATTACCAGACGATTATGTAACTTGTTTTATTAAACTGTTTTACATTATCATAGAGGCTTCTGCAAACGATTGCTGAGATATAGCAAGGGCTATGTCGTCTGCATATCGTTGATGTAAAATATGGGAAAGATGGACGAAAATTATGGCAAGGAACAAAAGGCAAGTTTTCCAGCCTAGACTTTATACAGCGAAAATAAAATGCATCACGAATTAGACTACAAACGTTGTAAAAGAAAGAGGAAAAGAAAGTGGTAGCTTGGATACGTGCGATAGAATTAGGGGCATGAAAATGGGGCTTTTTCATACTGATATTAATTAAGTGAGCAAACATTCCCAACAGTTGGTTGGTTCTTTTAACCCTTTGGAAAGCATACATATGTTCACTAATACAATTATATTTGAAAATAAGAGCGGATAAAAGATATTCTGCTATTAGTTTGCTGGCTGTTTCTTACCATCCCCTTTATATTTATATTAGCCATACAACTGCCTTTTAAATCTTTTTGGGACTGTAGATGTAGAAAAAGGTATATAGGTATATGCATTTGATTATGATTGCTGCGAAGTATATACCATTTGTAGTAATTTTTGTTTTATATAAAATCGGGTTCTTAATTCGAAAATCAGGAAATAAAGTTATAAAATAGAATATTATGAAAGTTTCCGGGAAAACCAGCAAAATCAAGAGTAAAGGAATATAAACTGAAGTTAAGGTCACCCTTAAAAACCCTGGTAAAAACAAGATATAGGTATTAATGCAAGTAATTGCACTTGCATTTAGGATTGGTGCGTCCCTTTTTAAAGCATTAGAATTAAATTTTCTGGGTTTGCAGTAGACCTTATTTGTTATGGATTGTTTATATTATATGGGCAAATATAAAAGAAGATATAAACAAAATAAATGCTGGTCTTTTGCCGGACTTTGTACTTTCTCAAAACGCTTTTTAATTTTAATTTGCAACGTTTGCCTTCAATAAAATATATTCCCTAAATGATGACATCTTGCTCAGGACTTCGCGACGCTCTTCGGCTGTTAAATTCCGCATTGTTGAACTAAAAACTGGGTGGCATTCGATGTATTCAAAACAAAATTCTGTTTTGAGTACAGTTAAAGATGTTGGCACCGCAACATCCAAAAAAAAATACCCACGGGCTTCGGCCGAACAACTAATCGTTCGTTCAAATAAAACGCGGACCAATAGTTTACTCTGACTTTATTCCAAGATTCCAAAATTAGAATTGAACTTAAAGTCTAACTTATCCTACTACACACCTTTGTATCGACGCATTTGGTGTATATCGCCTGCAAGGGTTTTAAGTTGCGTCAGCAGTTTCCCAGTTCGAGTCGTGGGAAACAATTGTTAGTTTCGGTCACATGCTTCGTGTTATGGCGACTTACGTTGGGTGGTGAAATACAATGTCCACAAGTGCATGCAAGAAGTCAAGGTGACTTCTCATCTTTCGACTTGTGGAATCGTGGCGCGTTAACTAGTACATTTGGATTGCGAGTAATAATCCATTATGAATTCTTGCACCGTGAAACTTATACATTGCATTGAAATGACTAAATACTTATTGCCACCAAACATTCTGTGAAATGTTTAGGTTTCATAAAACATTGCCTTTTTAAGTATACATAATATATACAATATCCCATATGTATATCAAGCTTGTTTTCCTAATCGGGTTGTGAAGCAATGTTCATATATGGACGACTACGAGTGCTTAAACCCATGGGGATTAAAATGTGGCACTATCAAAAATATAGTTTTGTGAATTCCTACATATATGCTTTAAAAAAACCTGTGCGGTTTAAGGTCAGAGAATTTAGGGTTGAATAAATGCTTACAATGTGGCAAATTTTGAAAGTGCTCGCATATAGTCATTTCTAGAAGTGAGAACAAAATGGGTCACTCTGTTGTCAATTCAAAAGGTGTCTTAATTAACATATTATACGAACACAAATACATATTAGTTGCAAGGATATGCCATGTAGTAGTTTTGGTAAACTGTTTTTTTTTTGTTTTTTTTTTTTAACTTCAAGTTCAGATCCAACCCTTGGAAGAAGCCGATATGGTTTCATAAAATGGTAAGCTAATGTCTCTAACCACATAGTAATAATGAACTCGTGCTGAAAAACCTTTTCCTTTAAGTGACTTGGGTTAATTTCCACTTAAGTGCGCGCGTAAATAAATAAATACATCTCTAGAGAATAAGGACTCATTCGTCCAGAACTACAGAAGTTTATCTGAGTCCATGCATTATGTGGAAGCATAAGAGATAAGTCCTTATTAACTATGTATAGATTCTATCCGAGCTCTCATTCCACTGGTTAGGCATTCGATTGTTCGCCTCTCATCATTTTATTGAATAGAATTGTAAGCCATTTAAGCCCAACATTTCCAGTTGTTGCTAGTACCTCGGAAGGTATGTTATCCAACCGCACGCCCCTGTTCATTATTTTTATTACGAATATCGTTGCTGCTATAAGTAGATTTCCTTGATCATCTTGTGAGCTTTTTTTTCGTTAGTAGCTCATCAAAATCGCACCAAATTACATCTTTTTCTGATTGCTCATACAGCCTTTTTAATATTAACAATATGTGATTTCCTTTAGGTTCGGTAACATGTTATTTGGAACCGAAGGTATTCAAAAGAAATGCGAAGACGGGACAGTTTTGTACCGAAGAAATATGGCTACCAATAAAGGATATTAACAAAACTGTGTCGACAGATTTAAATACGGTAAGGATTGAATCAAAGAAAATTTAAAAATTAAAAAATCTTATTAAATATGTAGCATTGTATATGGTATGAGTATATATCGATTAAGGCGCCATTCAATTTTCAAACTACATACATACTCTTATGTATGTATCATTTTCACATGCTGTTTGCGAGTAGATACTCTACTACTCGTATATTATCAATTTCATTTTTAAAGCGAAATTATGTACACATTTCCTAACTTTCTGTGGCTTTGGCATACTTTTGAAGTAAATATATTATGTACGTGTTATTATGATGCTAAAATTCATTAATATTCTACCAAGACGACATTGCTGCTATTGTAATTTTCTTATGCATGTACTTATTAATTTAATTACGTACATATGTATATCTACATATACGTATCTTTACAGACTAATCACTTAACATGCTCAGTTAGTATGGTCACTAACAATTTAATTCCAAGATCATACAACATACATTTGTGTATTATGTAATATGATGTTGGATAATTTTTAGGGTTATATGTGTAATTTTTATTACGTAAAATACATAGGTTTGTATATAGGACTTTGCTACAGTCATTACTATCACAATTAATTAGATGTTGCTTTCTTCTCGTTATTTATTTTCGTAAAACTGACATTATGTCTTAGTCTTTATAATTAATCTATGTTTGCGTTTAAAATCTATGGTAGCAGAAGTAATTATAACCAATGCATGTGCTTGTCTTCAAATTAATAAGGTACCAAGCTTTTTGTTTTCTGCTTCTAATGAATTTTCTTTATTAGCTTTTTTTCTTTTATCCTCTTTAGGTAAGCAATGCAACAAAAGGCATAATTGAAATCATTCTCGCAATTCAAGATACGCTAAAAAATGACGTAACATCTACACAAAACCAAGATTGCGATTCTCAGGGTAACAAACGTCAGTGGACTGGCTTTAGTGAAGTTAAACGTCGATTAAACATCAGCAATTCAAAATTAGAAAAAGGGATTGGATTAAGAGTCACTACTTCAAGAATGAGATTTTCTAATAAAGTGAAAGATGAACTCGAGGGCTCAGCTGGAAGTGTTTATATTAAAACAACTGTTTTTGAACATAATGTTTACTCTGATTCTTGGAAGTCCAGTTTCTTCTTCCCATCTCTTTCGATTAAATGGGATAATGAAGTTTCTACGCTTATAATACCCATTAAACAATATGAAGACCTAAAACATATTGTAATAAAGAGTACTCTGGCGACAAAAAATAAGATAGGAAAGAAAATTGTTCTAGGAACTGTGATAATTGGATCCAATGCACAAGGGACAGGCTTGGAACACTGGCAAATGTTAGATGGGTCTCAAAATGAAGCCGTGCCGATGTGGCACAGCTTCCAATAATTTTTTATTTTTTTTTTTCAAATTGTTAAAAGTAAAAATAATGTGTGTTGTAATAAACACAGAAAAAAAGCTATTTTTGTTTAAATATTTATCGAAGTAAAGCCTGCCATGTACGTCATAAGACCCAACAAAATATATATTTTCCATAAAACAGACATATGTATTTATTACTTTTTTTTATTGGTATATAAACAGTGTACACCCTGCAAATAAAGATATAAAAAAGGTGATATTTGATACCCTATTGTCGTAATTTAACCCGGCGAGCATAAGATTGGGTGTAATGCACCCAGCACTTGGTAAATCGCAAGATATTTCAAAACGGTCCAGTAAAATTCGTTGCACGTCTGATTAGCTGCGCACGTTGGGGTAAAAAAACATTGGATGTTACGGCTCAGGCGAGCGATGAACTAACATACCACCTTGATCAAAATGTTCCCGCACCACACCACAGTGTGCCGCTCCCATTGGTCCGATTTGAGTTCTGTTTTTTTTATTAAGCTGATAAATACCTCAAAATCTTAGCGTCATAGCTTGACATTTGCAAAAGTTACGTAGCCAAGAGTACATCTATCTCTGTGTGTGTTGGCGATTTTTTACAATTTTAGAAATGGATTTAAATTTGCAACAACGAACTTGTATTAAATTTTGCCTAAAAAACGGATTTAATGGTGCGCGAACGTTGGAGATGTTGGAAAAGTGTTTCGGCAACGATTCCCTGAAGAAAACGGTCATTTACCAGTGGCACGAGCGGTTCAAAAGCGGTCGTGAGTCAGTGGCAGACCATCGACATCGAAAACCGACGAAAACATTGATGAAGTAAAAGAAATGTTGGTCAATAACCGCGAATTAACCATCAGAGAGATAGCGGAGGACTTGAACATTGCCCCTGGATCCGTCCAAGACATTTTGGTTAATGATTTGGGTTTCCGTCGTGTAGCAGTAAAGTTGGTGCAAAAGGACCTCAATTTCATGCAAAAGCGACCGTGTTGGCGTCGCAAAAGAGATGATTTGCGAGGCTGAATCCGATCCCACATTCATCAAATGATCATTACTGGAGACGAGACGTAGGTTTATGAGTCCGAATGAATGGCGTTCACCAAATGAGCAGAGACCAAAAAAACCACGGTTTCATGGATTACAACGGTGTAATGCATCATGAATTTTTGCAAGAAGGCCAGAATTGGATTTTGCACCATGATAACGCACCGTCGCACAGTGACATCATTATTCGTAATTTCTCGACGAGAAATGCAACAAATACCATCCAACAGCCACCGAATTCACCTGACTTGGCTCTCTGTGACTTCTTTCTGTACAATCGAGTTAAAAAACCACTACGGGGAACGCGTTTCAGTAGCCGAGAGGAAGTAATGGAAAAATCGCAGGAAGCACTGATGGACATACCGAAAACCGGATATAAAAAATGTTTCGAGATTGATCAAGCGCTGGCATAAGTGTGTTGCTAGTCGATGGGGATTACTTTGAAGGGGACAATATAGATTTAGAGGAATAAACTTGCATTTATGATTTTCTGAAGTCAACGTCCTCGCCACACTGAAAGCATCGGTTCCCGCATATAAATTGAAAAAAAATTGAAATTGCATCGGTTCCCGCTAGATCACCGAAATCAAGCAGTGTTGGGCGCGGTAAGTACGTAGGTGGATGACCACATGGGAACTCAGTGCTCCGCGTGCTGTTGACAAAACGCGCCACATGGGCATAGTACCCCGGCGTTAAATCCCGGACCCTACAAATTAATTTGTATCGTTCCCTTGATAATAATAATAATAATAATTTTCTGAAGAAATTCCTGGAACTTTTTGGTAGATGGCAAACTTTCCAGATATTGGGAAACCAAAACCCGATTTCTACTCATCGTCTCCACCCGTGTGGTCCTGTCTATGAATACATGTGAGTTGCCAATGACAATTTCTCTCCCATTTTACACAAAAAAAACGTCGCCCACATTACACACACGCGTGCAAACTGCTCTCTTTCTAGCAATTTTACTTGTAAATTGCTCTCATTCTAGAAAATTCTGGCAGGTTATAGAGATGTACAAAGTGTTGCTAATTCACTTCATGTCTATACGAAAGTTAAGGGTTTGCAAAAGTATAACTAGAGTTTGCCATCTAAGTTAGTTCATCTATGCACTCGGCGAGGTATTTAGACGGAGCGAATATTGTCTGCGGGTAAGAGACACCCACCTTACGCTTCGTGTTATGAATTAAAACAGAAACTCTTTCTTTTGTTTTTTTTTTTTCTCTCTTTCAGTTGTTCTTTTATTACAATATTTCACATTAAAAATCAAGATGCCATTTGAAGAGGCTCACAATAGTTTATTACGTGTGTTTGACGAAGCCAAGATCGATCCATCGGGCGATTCGAACAGTGAAATTGAAATTTACAATATTTCTCAAAGAAATTGTGGAAGTGACACAGAACGGGCAATAAATGATGGCGGAGAAGGGGAAGAAGAGTATGTAATGTAATGACACTTTGTGCAAATTTTGTTCGTTCACGTATTCACGTAAATGGACATCGTGACGATTATTCCTCGTTCTTCAGGAGCATAACGTTACATTGTTTATTCACACAAATTCTAATTCTGTTTCATTCACAAGCATCAAAACCGAATTGACATTCAAAGCCACTTTGTAAAATCGATGGTTCTTTCAAATAAGGTCATACGTTATGATCATACATTTTAGTTAAAAATAAGTCTTTTGTTAATTCGATTAATAAATGTAAAAGTTATTATAAATGTTTTTATTTTATTTCTCATTTTGATATAAAGTATAAGTAATAATTCATTTACATCCAGTAAAATAATAAAAATTATGATTATGATACGAAAAGGTTTCATTAGCTCCATGGCTTACCTTATGCTCTGATTTATGGTTTCTGAGCTTACGGTCGCCGGGTTAATATTAAAGTTATTGGGTCTACAAGTAAGTTTCCAGCGTTTGTCTGAGATGGCGCCACCAGTGGATCCCGGGCAGAAATGTCAGACCCCATGTGTTTTATTTGTAGGTTTTGTATCTGTCAACAACTTTGCAGCGTTATATTTGAGCAGTTCTATCGGTGTCGTACATTTTATAGAGCAAAATCATGGCAAGTTTCCAGCCAAATAAACGTCATTTGCGGGAAGCGCTGCTTTTATTCTTTAATATGAAGAAAAGTGCGACTGAGACCTATCGTTTGCTTTCGGAAACTTATGGGGCGGAATGTATTGGTGAATCGACGTGCCGCGATTGGTTCAAACGGTTCAAAAGTGGTGATTTTGGAGTTGAAGACAAAGGTAGCCTCGGAAAGCCGAAAAGTTTTGAAGACGAGGAATTGGACGCTTTATTGGATGAGGATCCGTGTCAGATTTAAGAAGAACTTGCTGCATCATTGGGCGTCACGCAACAAGCCGTTTCCCTGTGCCTAAAAGCACTGGGATTCATTCAAAAAGTTGGAAACTGGGTGCCGTACGAATTGAAGCCAAGAGACGTCGAACGGCGATTTTGCATGTTCGAAATGTTACTGCAGCGGTATAAAAATAAATCATTTTTGCATCGTATTGTCACTGGTGATGAGAAATGGATTTATTATGATAATCCTAAACGCAGAAAATCGTATACAAAGCCCGGCGAGCCCGCCCAATCGACGCCGAAACGAAATATTCACGTGAATAAGGTCATGCTCTGCATATGGTCTGATCAAAAGGGTGTCGTATACTACGAACTGCTTCCGAGTGGTGAAACCATCAAAGGACCATTATATCGAACCCAACTAATTCGTTTGAAGCGGGCATTAAAAGCAAAACGGCCAGAATATGAGACCAGGCATGAGTCCGTCATTTTTCATCACGACAACGCTCGGCCACATGTTGCGGTTTCGGTGAAAAACTATTTGGAGAATAGTGGATGGGAAATTCTGCCTCACCCGCCTTACAGTCCAGACTTGACACCATCTGACTACTACTTGTTTCGTTCGATGCAGAACGCTCTTAAGGGAATACGCTTCAGCTCAGAAGAGGAAATCAAAAATTGGCTCGATACGTTCTTGGGCTCGAAAGAGCGAAATTTTTTTGGTCCGGAATTCATAAATTGCCAGAAAGATGGGGGAAAGTTGTAGCTTCCGATGGACGATACTTTGAATAAAGCATTAACTATGTTTTCATAATAAAACTTCAAATTTTGGGAAAAAACCCTGGAAACTTACTTGTAGACCCAATACTTGCCATCACCATGTTTGGTGATCTAAGGTGAACCATTATAAGGTCTGTTTTTAGCGATACTAGTCTTCATAGTTAAACGGATGTAGAGTTACCAGAAAAACGGTTTGTTTTTCAAAATTCATCATTTGATATCTCGAGTTCAAACACCTAGTATTTATAAGAACTATACTTAATGAAAAAAGAAAAATAATGTTGGTGCATACACAAATGGACCCATCGAATATAAAGATAATTTAGCGTAACTTCAATAATGTCGTTAATATAACTTAAAGATAGGAAATTCTTCTCAACAATGGGGATCCGAAAACCGTTTCTGAATCAAACTGCGAGTGCTAAAACTGCCATAAAGATAAGATTCCTAATACATAAAAGCGGGTGGCCGTGGCTCAAGTGCTAGTGGACGTGCTTCCAAATCGGAAGGTTCGGTGTTCGAATCCCAGCCTCGCCCGAATGACATATCATACATTTTTTCACTTAACGAAAATCAAGTAAGACGAGTAGTTGACTAGAAATCAACAACAGTCAACTGCCATCAAGAATGTTGTCTCTCCATTAATACCAACCATGCTTGGAGCGAAATAACCACTGAGCCCAAACATCTTTCTCTCTCTCTCTATCCCATTTTCCAAAAAATTGAAGACATGCTGAGGCACTGTAAGTGTAGTCATACCCACTTGAGTGTTAAGTTCTTCTAAAAACAAAAAAAAAAACAAAAGCGGCATATACATATTATATTCATAAAAGTCGACTTTCAAAATCTTTTCAATGTAGATGTTGTTATTTACATCACGCAAAAAATGCCTGCTCTGCTTAAGGAAAAACATTTTAATAATTGCAGTAGATTAGATCATTATGCATTTTAATATAATGTACGTAATGTGAGATGTCATCGTGATTCTGACGATTGTTGTTTGTTGTCAGCAGTTTTCGATCAAGTGACAGATAAGAGGAGTACATAGATGGAGAAAATAAGAGTTGAAAAGTCTTTCATAAGACTCAAAATAGATATAGACTCTCAAGTAAATAAAATTCTATTAGAATAAAATATAGAATATTATAATAAAAGATGATATAAAGTCAACTTCGTTAATATAAATATAATATAATATAAACACCATGGTAACCTTGAAATTACTCTTGTTGGTGAAACTCCATTAGAATATGCATAATATGTACAATATTATAGATTAAGGAACTAAATGATAATTCAAAATTTAATTACTTTGATAGAGATTAAAAATAGCAGTGGTTTCAATCATAGGTTTAAAAATAAAAAGTGTCAATATTTGGAATTTGATTAAAATGTCATATGAATCAAAGGAAGAGCTTGTGGGGTCGTATAAAGAGTTATTTGAGGTAGAAGGGATATTTCCTCTAAAATATAAAATTGAAATTAAAAAATTAGAGAACATTTTTTTTCAAAGATAAGTCCTCCGAGAAACATTGCCTTCACCTTTGACCTACGAGTAAACTATTGGAAACTCTGAAAGATCTGAATTCGGAAAAAGAAATTTCAAAAGTCACAGGTCCAAGAAAATGGATACATAACCTACCTAACAGTGAGCTAAGAGCTTGCTTAAAGCCATCGGGGCAAACCGGCCCTTTTTGATTCCGGCTCTTAAAGATCAAAATTAAGAGATTCTACATATTTCACTGTTTTGGCTTTATATTGGGTCTAAGAACAAGTTCGCGACGAGGCTTTAATATCGAAACTTCCACAGCGGAAATGAGCAAACCATTTGAATGCTGCTGATTTTCAACATAAATACCACGAATTTTTTCACACGCGTTATCGCCTTGGTCAAGCTGATATTGTAAAATAGAGCTATTTTTTCTTTCATAATAATCTATGGACAGTAACCTTTCAAATGCCCTTTAGTATGGCTTGACATGATTAGTATTACCAAAGTTATGCGACTCTAAAGTCATCTATTGAGAACAACGCGACGAATCTTTCCTTGAGCCAATATGAAGATTTAAGAAAATATTGCTGTTTTTGGCCACCTTTTAGTGTTTTGAGTTTGATGTATTGTTTTTCGGTTTAAGCACAGCACCATTACAAAAAATTAATTACAAAAAACTACGGGACCTGAAGGAAGTTGAAATATGTATATAATATTTTGACCATTTTTTGATACATGGGGCGGTTATTGGAGAACATGAGAAGAATTTAGAAAAACTTTTGGAATATCTGGGAAAATTAGGAATGAAATTGAACAAGAAAAAGATTCAAATTCGGCAAAGTTTTGTTAAATATTTAATTTTCAGTGAAAAAGGAATACGATCTGCTTATCGTAACATTGCTGCATTAAAAAAAATTAAAAATCCAGCTTCGAAGAAAGAACTTCAAAGCTTTTTCGACTTCTTTAAATTATTTGCAAAGTTTCATTCTTGAGCTATTGACAGTTCCATGGAGACAATTATTACGAAAAGATGCTGAGTATTGACGTGCAGTACATACCGAGTAAGTATATGTACATTGGTGATTATTTGAAGTGAAATTCTATTGTTGACAAAAGTTAAGTCGGAGAGACTAGAACTGAAATAGCATTGCCAATTAATGAAAGTGACGAGAAGCAAAATTTGTTCAGGGAAAGTAATAAAGAAAGATCCCATTCTTTCAGGTTTAAATTTTACATTAAAAAAATATGAATATTATATAAAATATAAAATGCTGGACCTGTTGAAAGTAATTTACTGTTTTTAAACCTGAGACTAATTATATACATATGTTAGAATCATTAAAATACGAAATGTTACCAATAAAATAATAAAATAAAACAAAGATCAGAGGTCGTGAGATACTCTATTATCCTGATATTTCAGTTGACATTGAAAACAACAAAACATTTATACGGTATCGACCTGAAAGCCATAACAAGCAAATGACTAATCATGATATACCTGGATTGCCATTCCGAAAAGTAGGCCGTGAGGAACAGAGACAATTTCCCTATTGAGGTGTACTATTTCTCAACGTTGATAGAGATTGAGCTAATTAGTTGCTTCTGATATTTGATTAAGTTGGACGAACAATTTGTTTTATAGACGTATGCAGGGTATTCTGGGTAATGTGTTGATAATGTTAATGGAAGATTACTTGACATACTTTGAGAAAAAAATCATACAGATGGAGAGGTCGGAAATGCATCCGAGTTTGACTCCTATTGAAAATTATGTATTTAAAAATTATGCGTGTATTGTAAGAAATGGGGTATCGTTAAATAATTATGAGTATCTACTTCAATTCTTTTAAAGTAAATATTGCCTTAAAATTAATGTGTCAAAAGTAATGAAGATCAAAAGTACTTTTAGTTTTTTCAAACTTAGAATATGACCTTGACATAATTTTTCCGCAAAAGGTCATTTTATCTCAAGCCACTTATTTCCAATAAGAGTTAAAACAGGGTAGCGTAAGGCTTGGCCTAAGGTCCCTGTATCTTGGGATGCATTTCCGAACCCTATCAAGCACACGAGCTTTTTCTCAAAGCCCCGCTTAAAGTATTCGACACATTATCCATAACATACTGAATATATTGGTAGATTAGGTAACTGTATACAATTAACATATCTACTATTACTAGTAATGGGATATCCTTTGTACACAATGTGTTCAATAAATATTTTTAATTTTTTTATGTTTTTTTTACAAAACAAAAAAAAACTATAAATGTGCCAATTTTATTCTAAATATCTAAAAAGAATTAAAATTGAATTTAAAGTTGTAAAATAAATATACAAAAAAAAAATCTTATAAAATTTATTTTTGAAATTTAATGAATTTAAAAGTGTTTCACCATTCACACAGATAGAGAAAATATTTCGCGTAGGGCAATACGCGAAAACCAATTGGTCAGGACTTAACAGCTCCTTTAGGAATTTTAATTGGTCGTTATGTTTGCTCAAAAACAACGTGGATGCCGCTACTATCAAATGAAAAATTTCAGACCAAAAGAAGGTGTGAAGGTTTTTCTTGTAGCTTTTCCTTCGAATTTAATTTTTAACTGTGATATATTGTAATATTTTGTAAGTTTTATTTAATTTTCAGTAGTAAGGTAACACACCAAATCTCTGTAAATTATGCAATAGTTACAAGACATGTATAACAAATTTGTGCTACATAAAATAAAGTAAAGTAAAATAAAATAAAAGAAGGGGCGTTGTACAACTCGAGCTGTTAAGAGGATATCAGGGTTAGAGAATTGTTTTTTCGGTCATATGAGACCAAGCCTACAAAAGAAAAAAATTTAAACGAGCCAGCAATGACTGCAATGCCTCTCTTAACCGTGTGAAATTTTAATACGACTAAGAACTGAGGTAAAAATACTACAAATTGTTTGTCGTTCTGCCTTATACCCCATTCCAATGCTCATTCATACTGGCGTTCCAGCTGTCAGCTCTTTGGGCAAGGCCAATCTGTTTTCTGCACATTTTGCGATCAGCTCAACACTTCCCGGTTGTCGTTTGTCCCCGCCTAGACTTGAGTGCATCGAATCTTCCATGGGATGAGTCCACTTTCGCTCTCGTGTAGTAGAAAGTACTTAAATAAAATAATATACACAAATCCGTTGGTCCAGATTGTACATCTCCAATTTTTCTGAATATGTGTTCCTCCACACTGGCAAAACCACTGCGTAAGATTTTTCAATAATCCTACTTTTTAGGACTCTTTCCGAGCAGAGGGAAAACAGAATTTGGTCGGCCTGTCCCTGAAAAAGGCGAATCTTCTTTTCTCTCTTTCTACAACCCACTGGGCTTACGTCCTTTAATTCCATGGTCATGGAAATGCTGATAAACTGTCAATTCATGAAGAATCTCGAAACAAGAAAAGTTCTTAATGACCGGCAGTACGGTTTTCGTAGCAACAGGCCCATTGACGATTTGATGGCTTGTCTCAGCGAGAGCGTATATCTCTCTGACGAAAGCAAGATAATCGAATTCGATATATTTAATGCATTTGACAGAGCTTGGAATCAGGCTCTTTTGTCGAAAATGCGTGCATTTCTGATCGATGACTCTCTTTTCAATGGATTAGAAATTAACTTTCGGAACGTTGAATTCAAGTTGTCTTGGATGGTTTCACGTCCAATATTCACAAAATAAATGCTGTTGTGCAAGGCTTCGTTCTGTCTCCAACACTTTTTGTACTTTTAATCGATGAACTCTTGTCTGCAACTTCTCAATATATTCCTTTGATGGCGACCTCTCTTATCTTTCTCCCTAACTTTCCTTCACTCGCGTTATGTGTTGACATTTTAAGGGCATAATAGCCCCCTGAGCGCGCGCTAATTATAAAAGAAAAATATACGAATATATACATATGTCCAAATATCGGTAACAGAAAACAAAATAATCTCTTTACATATTGAAGGCTATCCGGCACAATTAAAAATTTTAAAAAAATGTAAGGCGACTCTTAGTGCTTATCGTTTAAGCACTTTCTAAACAGCAGTTGCATTTGCCTAAGAGCTAATCAATTCTCTAAAGGTAATTTCGACATTAATCGAATATCGGCGTGTAAATTGTAAATTGAATGTGAAGATGAAGTTTATAAATGAGCAATGGCACGTACCCATACGATTTATTAAACTTATTTTATCCCATCTTACTCACACTATTAGTTTCTGCACAACTTCGAGCCAATTAGCATCCTACATTGTACATACATCGAGAGTCACTGTAAAACTATTAGAATAACAAATACGATGCCACATAACTATCAACAATTTGTTGCAAATCATTCATAAACTTACTTAATGAAATAAGGCAAGGGTAATATAAATGTACTATGATATGTTTGCTGGATAGCTCGAAAGCTTTTGTTTGGTCTCAGTGATAGGGCTGTCAAACTTATTGGCTGCTATTTATAAGGAAGAGGAAAGCCTGATGAACTGGCTTTCCTCTTTGATGAGGATCTTACCTAAATTTCTGCCCGGTCCGTCGCGAGTGGGTTGGTTCTAAACCAGTATATCTAAAAGAAATTTCTATCTTAATATTTTGCCAGACAAATGCTTAAGTAATACTAAAATTACAGCTGTTGCACACTCTTTTGGTTTTTTTTTTTTTTTTTTATAAGATGTTGCAAATTATATGCAGATGAAAATTTTCACTCCTGCAACTCAAGATGTTGCAAATTATATGCGGATGAAAGTTTTCACTCGCATGTAATTCGCAATATCTATTTCGGAACGGTAGCACTCAGACACAAAACTGGTCCATTGTTCTCCACGTGTTCCGACTGCCAACATTACGCGGAATTGGTATAGAGGTCCCACGCGGCCCACCATCTAGGTACTTACCGCACCCAACGCTGCTTGATTTCGGTGGTCTAGTGGGGAACCGATGTTTTCAATGTGGCGAGGCCCTTAACCTGTCTTGGATTTACTATTGATGGTAACCTTTCAGGTCATAAACATGCTAACGCAGTTATCGGTCGGGTCTACGAATGTTTACGTAAATTGTGGCTATCTTTATATTTTACTCCTGTGGAAGCGAGAAGTAGGTTGGTACTTAATATTTTAATAGTGCCTCCCATTACATATGCTGAGTTTGTCCATACTTCATTACTAAAACACAAAATACAAGTAGCATTCAACGATCCGGCCCGCTATGTACTTACGAGTACATATATGTTACATATGGCCTTCGAAAATACGATAATATCTGTGAACATTCTAAAAAGCTACTAGGTTGCACACAGCAATGCAAGAAATTGGATATTTGCACATATAATTTATGTTAATAATCTTTTTCTCTTTTTCTTTAACAAGCTCGTCTTTAACCGTTCCGTAAGATATTCAACGTTCCTCATCGTCGCCAATACTTGAATTCGAATTATTAATTTAAACCAAATTAATCTCTAACCGTGCAAGCTTTAAAAGTGTAGTCCTCTTTCACTTCTCTTCCTTAACAACCCAAGCCTCAGCTTCAGGCCTCCTTTTGCTTAAAATCTCTACCTCTGAAATTAATTTATACAATATGTTTATTTATGTATCGTAGTCTTCAGTTTTTAATGGTAAATTATATAGTTAATATATCAATGTTATTGTACATATGTATTGACTGTAACATACCACCTTGATCAAAAAATTCCCGGGAGACACCACCGTGTGGCGCTCTTATTGTTCCGATTTGAGTTCTGTTTTTTTTTTGTCAAGTTGGTAAATCTGTTATTGACATTTCCTCTAAATCTTAGCGTCATAGCTTGACATTTGCAAAAGTTACGTAGCCAAGAGTACATATATCTCTGTGTGTGTTGGCGATTTTTTTACAATTTTAGAAATGGATTTAAATTTGCAACAACGAACTTGTATTAAATTTTGCCTAAAAAATGGATTTAATAGTGCGCGAACCTTGGAAATGTTGGAAAAGTGTCGTTTACTAGTGCCACGAGCGGTTCAAAAGTGGTCGTGAGTCAATCGAAGATGATGAACTCAGTGGCGGATCATCGACATCGAAAACCGACGAAAACATTGATGAAGTAAAAGAAATGTTGGTCAATAACCGCAAATTAACCATCAGAGAGATAGCGGAGGACTTGAACATTGCCCCTGGATCCGTTCAAGACATTTTGGTTAATGATTTGGGTTTCCGTCGTGTAGCAGTAAAGCTGGTGCAAAAGGACCTCAATTTCATGCAAAAAAGAGACCGTGTTCACGTCGCAAAAGAGATGATTTGCGAGGCTGAATCCGATCCCACATTCATCAAATGATCATTACTGGAGACGAGACGTAGGTTTATGAGTACGACATGCAACCCAGACATCAGGCAAGTGTATGGCGATCACCAAATGAGCCGAGACCAAAAAAACCACGTCGTTTTCAGTCAAAAAAGAAGGCAATGCTTACGGTTTTATGGATTACAACGGTGTAGTGCATTATAAATTTTTGCCAGAAGGCCAGACAGTAAACAAAGAGATTATTTGGGCGCTATAAGACGTTTGCGTGAAGCAATTCGCCAAAAGAGACTAGAATTGTGGGCAGAAAACTCGTGAATTTTGCACCATTATAACGCACCGTCGCACAGTGCCATCATTATTCGTAATTTTTTGACAAAAAATGCAATAAATACCATCCAACAGCCACCGAATTCACCTGACTTGTCTCCCTGTGACTTCTTTCTGTTCAATCGAGTTAAAAAACCACTACGGGGAACGCGTTTCAGCAGCCGAGAGGAAGTAATGGAAAAATCGCAGGAAGCACTGATGAACATACCGAAAACCGGATATAAAAAATGTTTCGAGATTGATCAAGCGCTGGCATAAGTGTGTTGCTAGTCGATGGGGATTACTTTGAAGGGAACATTCTAAGTTTAGATGAATAAACTTGTATTTTTAATTTTCTGAATAAATTCCGATCAAGGTGGTACACTGCGTTATCTACTCCGCAGTGTAAAAACGGTTGCGAGAATATGACTCGTGGCTATGGAAATTTTCCCATGAGTTGACCCGATTCTTTGGTCTTGAGTTGTAAACACCTTACGCATTGATTTATGATTAACTTTACGTTGTTGGTTCCTCGAATTCTCTCATATTACTCTGGATTGTAATCAGTGTCGTACTGTAGGACGATCATCGTTCAGTGTCATCACCTTTTTTAAAGATTCAAAGATTCTCTTAATTGCATTCAAATGCAAGGTAAAATGTATTTTGATAGAGATTTAAGTGGTCAAGAGATTTTTCTCCCTCTAATTCATTATTTGCTCTAACTTGGTCTTAAATTAATATTTGGTTTCGAGATACCTCGTCTCAAATTGGAAGAATTATTTATTTCTTTATAAAGTGTTCATATTGTAGATTTCGTTTTCAGTAATTCTTCCAGATATCCGTTGTTTAGTTGTTCGAAGTCGATGACAAATGACTTACAATTCTCTCTACTCCTTCTTGGTTTCCTTTCAATTTGAACTCATTCGGGTTAAATACGAGTAGATAATATTCGAAAAAAATAATGTCTGTTTCTTACACGTAACGTGATCATTTGCATAATTTCGAGATCGATTTTTAAGTCTCCAGAATGTTCGATAGATTCATTAATATAAGTACAAAGATAATCCGCCTGTTTTCAGATGGATCACAAGCGTGATAGTCCCTAAATTTTTGGACACGATCCCTTCTTTACATGGGTTTCAAAATCATGCGAACTTCAAAATCCTTTTACCGGAAGAATGTTACTAACTCGTCAAGTTTATTTATGTTACCTTACTCTTCAAGTTTCTCAAGTACAGCAGAGAGAATATGAGAAACTGTGTCAGCTAAGCATTCGGTCCTTCCACTTTGTGGTGTCAAGCCTGGAGCATATTTTAGCGCGCCCGATATCCGTTTTCTAGACCCTGATGGTTTGTCTTAAGTCACTTTTACTTTAGTGTTTTTGTGAATAGAACCCGTTGGCTTTCCTTTAGTTGCTGATTCTTCACCATGCTTCTAATTTTCTTTATTTATGTCAGCAGAAATTTCAATATTGGAATAGCAATGCTTGGGATATTGAATATACGCCTCATCAACAATTATTTTGTTCACGCAGTATGAGATTTTGGGAAATTTTCTCAACAATGGGGTTAACCATAGTGGCATTTGTTTTCATCGAACTGCATTAGTGTCCTGCAAATTGGAGAACAGGTCTCCCATCTCGGCTTGGTTTTATCAGCCCTGATCTGGCAACATTTTATTTATTATTTTTAGTAGAAATACTCGTATCGTAAGGATAATTGATGCGCCAGCATCGTTCTTGTCCAGCCAGTAGGTCTCATTAACCCTTATCTCTGAACAGACAGAGAAGAGCTTAGGTTTACCTTTTACCCCAAGTTTCCCTCTTGTCAATTCAGCTTTCCTTCTGGAGAAAATTTATATACACCCTGAATGACTCGAACTGCAACCAATTTCAAACTGCTATAATTTCCAAACCATTCATGACAGTGACAAATTTTGACACATAACAGATAATTTTATTATTTAGAAGTCTTTTAAACGATTTGCGTCTCAGTTGTGTTGAAAAATTTTTATCCGCGATGGAATTCAAACGTGATAGTGTGATTGCTTTATAGTATATTTGGCTGGAAAACCACAAGTAGCTTTCATTAGAGCCCTCCAGCACCTCAACGTGAATAAATCATTTGTGTCTCGAACCATAGCTCGTTACTGTGATACTGGCAGCGTTGCAAAACGCCATGGAGGTGGTCACAAAAAAAACAGCAACATCGGCAGAAATGGTTCTGAAAGTGAAGGTTCGAACTGAGTGAAATCCGCGTCGAAGTGGAAGAAAAATGGCTCGTGAGCTCACAATATCGTTGGAACGGATGCAACACATACTGAAAAAAAAGTTAGAGTCGAAAGAGCGAAGGAGTTGCTACGCTTGCACGAAAGTGGTGAGTTGCCGATTTTGGTTTTTTCCGATGAGTCGCCATTTGTTATCGAGCAATACTTCAACAAACAAAATGACCGAGTTTACTTGCCAGAGAAATCCTTCGAAAATTTACACCTTCGGACGGCCACCAGAAAGCAGGCAGCAGCGATGGTGTCGGTTTGGGCCGCCATAACCGCCGATGGTCGCTCTCTGCTCGTACTTTTGGACCGTGGCGTCAAAATTAATGCGATCATATCCCGTGAAACTGTCTTAGAGACAGTATTGAAGCCTTGGGCAAACAATCATTTCGGTCGGAGACCGTAGACATTTCAACAAGACTCGGCACCGTCTCACAAAGCGCGCGTCAACTAAGATTGGTTAAAAAACAATGTTCCACACTTCATTTCTTCGACACAATGGATTGCAAATTCTCTGAATGCAAATCCGTTGGATTTCTCTGTCTGGGGTATTATTAAGGCGAAGGTTGGCACTAAAAAATACCAAAGTTTGGACCACCTCAAACAAGCGCTTCGCCGGGAATGGGCCAAAATACCACAGAGCCACTTGCGTGCAGCGTGCGCTGCTTTTTTCGGCCGTCTGAAGGTCATTATTCGCGCCAAAGGTGGACATATTGAAAACAAATGATACAATTTGAAAATTGATGTATTTTCCAACATTTTTTGCTTTGGCACAATAAAATTTATCAAAAAATAAAAAAATTATAGCATTTTAAAAAGTTGGAGTTCGAGTCATACACCCTGTATAATTCCCGCTCAATATAATCTCTAACTCGATTATATTACATACGAGTACTTCATAAACTTTGCATTTATCTTGCGCTAAAAACACCGCAACAAAATTCCAAAACCGATAGTAATTCTCCTCATTGGTGCCGTTCTCTACAAGGCCTGTTAGTTGACTCTTCTTTCCCCAGCGCTTAATGAATTGTATTCACAGGGCGCATTATCATTGTTCGTATTGTTGTCATTCTAATTTCTCTCATGAAGCGTATATTCTATACTATATATTTATTTTTTTAGCGAAAGCGTCAATAAAGCGTACAGCTTGTAAACAATGATTTATGTGAAAATAACGCGGTACAAAGAGTTAAGGACAGCAAATTGATATGAAGTTAGGTACTTGCGCGGCAGGTTCAACTGCTTCTGACAGATTTTGTTGTGAAGAAACGTTTGTAGAATATAGGTACATATGAGCTCTCAGAAACTGAATAAGGAAAGAAGCCAACCACAGGAATAAATTTGCTTAAATTGCTCTAAATTTTAAAACGATAAGTTGCAAGTTAGGGTGAAAAATGTTGGGGAAAGCTTAACAGATGGAAGAGGAATAGGGATACTTCCTATAAGATATTCCTTCCATTGGAAAGAATGGTCCAATACATTGGCCTGCAAGGTTACCAGATTTGACAGTTTTGGATTTCTATGTATGGGGAACAATGAAAGAACGAGTATACCATATTCATCTGAATTAAGAACATTGGCTGAATTGCAAGAATGGATATGCGACACAATATATCAAAGAGACTTTACCAACTATTAATATTACAAAAGGACCGTAAAAACGAACATCAGTTTGCATTTGGTCTGATGGAGGAGTGTGTGAGCAACTGTTGTAGATTTAAGATTATGTAAATTACAATTAGCAATAAAATTATTTATTTATTTATAAAAATTTATTATAACTATAAACGAAAATACACTTGTTTTACAGTATTTCTTAGCAGTAATAAAAAACAGTTATAATGGGGATTAATTAATTTAGTTAATTAATTTTTTTTTTTATAATTTGCGCGCGCGCTCAAGGGAATTAAGTACCCTTAACATGCTTACACTCAGCGCGGGCGCAACAAAATCAGGGAGGATATTAAGAGAGATACCAGTGAACGTTGGTTTTAAATGTTTGAAGGTAATAATGACTAGGAAATAAAGAGCTAGGCAGGGCATTCCATAAGCGAGTATAAGGTTAAAATAAAATAAAATTAAAATTTTTTTTAAGACCAATATTTCGAAAATGAAAGCATGTAATAGTGCTCAAATATGAATTAACTATAATTCAATTGGCTATCGAACGAGCCCAGCTTGGTTGGTCTAAGTTCGATACACTAGAAGTTATAACTAAACAATTGTTGGTACCTACTTCTCCGAAGGAACATTTTTAATACCCTGCAGGTCAGTGGGTGTTGAAGATAGACCTCCCTCCCATATAATCTTTCTTTCATAACATGAACCAATGATTCATATCTCAAAATATCTGTATCTCGAAGCGGACCACCCTGTAATTTGCATGTGTCGACGGCTATTAAATAGAGGAGGAACATTTCTTCTATGCATCACAATCACATTATATTTAAAATATGTATGCCACACATCAAATATGCGTTTACCTATTATTTAGGTATTAGAATTTAGGATACAAAACCGTATTTTTCATTTACATACAGCAATACACATGCACTTGGTTAAACGATCGCTTTTTGAAAAATGATTGTTGTAACGTAAATTTGCACATAAATGCCGATGTGTGTATGGATGCACACATACTAGTAGAAACAATGATGGTTGTAACGTAAATTTGCACATAAATGCGGATGTGTGCATGTATACACATACTACTAGAAACAATTAAACGGAACAAACAATTGTAGTACAGAAACGCAAGATAATGATTATAATCCCTGACTTTGAAAATAGTAACAAAAAAATGTAATGGGTTGCGATTAATATACTACTGCTACTAACAACTGTCCTTTGCATTCGTATTCAAATATACCTAGAAGAAATATATATTTGTACATAGTACACATCCAACAGTTTTATTTGAAAAAAAAAACAATTAAAAATTAGAGAAACAATTAAAATTACGAAAGAATTTGCAACAAGCTCATGTTCACTACAAATTGTTTTTTTTTTTTTTGTTGCAATGGTTTGTACACATTTTCCCTCGATCAATCGCAACATGTTTAAAATTTCCCTCTGTTGTTTAACGCCTATTCATAGCCCGAAAACTTTCAATTTTAATTATTTTTAGTTTGCTTCTAATCTTCTCCGAAGTCGGGCGGTGAATTTTAAATGACGTTTATTTATATCAGTAATTTAATAATATCTCTGTTAACAATCAACGAATATCAATCAGGAACAAACATATGCATATGTTTATTTATAAATATTATTTTGATAAGAAACGTGTTTTTTTTATGCATGTACATTTTGTATGCCATTATACACATGCACATTTTTATGCGTAATCCGAATTTCATTCATAAAATCTATAAGAGGAAGTGTACAAAAAATTATTTACGCGATTTTCGTTCACTCAGTGTTTCGGAATTTGTTTACAACTTATCGAAATCAGTTTACAATTCAGCTGTTAATCTTCCCAGATATGTTTAAGTAAACTTGAATGTGGGAGTAAAATTTTTTTTGCTCAATAAAATATCATTTCGGTTAAAAATAAACTAAAGAATGCTTCCAAAAAGTGGTTTCGTTTTTTCTACAGTAAGTTCATAAAATTATTCATGAACTAGTGATCGCTTCTATAGTAGTTGATTTAATAGCCGTGACACTATTTGTTTAAACTAATGTTGACTAACCGTTAAGAGTTTAGTGATTTTACATGAAAAAAAAAATTGCGGCTAAAGCATTCCATGTGTTAATAATTCTATTCTTCATTAAATATATTTTTGAAGCGATTTATGTATATTAGCAGAGTCATCGCTTGCTAAGATTAATGTTCAGTTTGCTTAAGGTAGGCTGCAGCTATTTATATATTTGCATTTATTCAATTTGATTTAAAATAGAAAAATGTTCATTCGTAGATATGAAAATACATACATATGGTATAGTACGTATAATCAATTTCAATTACATTAATTTTTTTTTGTCTTTAATATCAAGCATTTGTAAATTTCAGTTATCGACACGCACATTTTTGCCAGGCAGGCGCTGAAAAACATTTTTTTATTTAAGTTCATATTATTTAAGCTAACTAAAATATGTAGTTATATTTAGTTTTAACGCGAATTGGTAATTGGCTTGCATATATGTACGAACATACATACATATGTATATATCAATATTGAGGTGACGTATGCGTACTCAAAGTTATCAAAGAGATTCTATGGTATACATACTAGATGAGGAATAAACATTCGTCAATATGAAAAAGAAAGCAAGTATGTATATACTGATATGCACATTTCATTTAATTAGGGTAATAATACTTAAAATGTTTTGACATTCTTTTTTGAATTTGAGCACGACTTGATTTATTCATTAGGCTGGCTGTAAGCCGAGACTGAAGCTTACCTCATAGTGATATACAAATTTATATAAATTGTAAATAGACATAACTTCTTCGACTTTACTTTCGTAAAAATATGTATTGTTTTAACAAAAGAATTAAAAAAATATATTTATTTACATTCTTATATGTACATATGTACTCGTGTGTATACATACATGCGGGTATTTGTGTCTACATATTGCAGACGCTGAAATAACACTCAATAAATATCTTCCAAAGACAAATGAGATAAAAATAATTATCAACAATTAAATACTTAATAAAAGTCAAATCTTATAACGTGGTAATATGGTATATGATGCATACCATTTCCAAAATGATTGTCAACAAGCCTATTAGGACTGTTTCCAGTAGAGATAAATAATTCCAAACAGCTCAGTAAATTGGATGAATAGTACTTTCAAAAGCTGTCTTTATTGAAAAGCGCTCATCTAAAATCGAGCACCTACTCTAAAGTTTTCAAGGATGTCAAAATTTTGAAAAGTTTTCGTCTGACTGACATGATTCTGATAAATAGTCGAACTGCATCGACCACTTTTTATACATTTACCTTAAAAATTTTCGTCTGAATAATATTTTGTTTTACAGTGTATTCATTCAAACAAGTGGGTATTTTCTTAAAAAAAAAAAAAAAGTGTAGACTCATTGTAATAAAAAAGTTAGAAATTGTTTTATCGGTGATTTTGAAGCCACTGATCGTTGACCTTCTGCATTGTATTTGAAATATTTAATCAATACGCCGCGCCTAGCACCCGTGCACACTTTTTGCGAAATCTTTTTGATTTCAAAATGTTGGTAAGATAATTTCGTTTCGATGAGATCACCAGAGATGACTTATAAAGAATCACGATTTGTTTTGTTCATCCCCGCTGAACTTATCCACTTATGCACGGTAATGATAGAGAAATCACGCCGCTCCGTCATGTTAGAAGGAAGCCTTTCTTTTAACTTCATTGTAAACAGAAGTTTTACGAGTAGACCCCATGCAACTTTTCCCCATTATACTAGAAAGAACTGTACGAAGTTCGGAAGAGAAGCATCAATATCACAATCTATCAAAAGTTTGTGCAACTGATGCTATGTTCAGATGACATTAACATTAATGACGGATCAAGGCGAGCAGTTAGCCAAGCCTCCGGCAACATTTTTATATAGAAACAGTTACCTTTAACCAATCACATATTTTCCACAGTATCATCTTCTAGACAACATTTTAGCACAATTTCGGTTTATCATCATTCAAAAGGTTTTGAAAACTTCGAAAAGAATGATAGTCTGATGGCGTAAAGCCGGGGCTGTATATTGGATATGTCAACAAGGTTGAATGGCGAAACGCGATTCCCTTAAGTTTTGCCAATTCAAGTCACTTTTCTTTAATTGGTTCCTCCAGTTTCATTAGTTGTTAACATCTGAATTGATCTTTTGGTTCCTTTAAAGCAGCTCAAAATACACGACACCTTTATAATCCCACCAAATTAAGAAAAACAACTTTCTTTTAATTCAGTTCCCCTTTAATGTGCTTTGTGCTGGTTCATCTCGCTTAGAGCATGATCTTTTCGATTGCTGTTGTTGTAGGTGATCCATTTTTCATCACCAGTGATGATTTGATTCAGAAAAAGTATGAATTTCCGAGCCCAAAACATTTACCCTCTCTGCAATCTATCGCACAATTATATGACGATCTGATTCAATTATGACTTTGATTTGGCCGTCATCGAGTTTAATTGGTCTTCCAGAACGTTTAAAGGCATTGGCGCCAATTCCAATAATATAAGTGAATGATATTTAAATTTTATTGCGATACAAATAAATAGAGATATATCCGAAAAAAATTTAAATCAGATAATGAAAAAAATAATTAAAAAACTTTAAATGGTAAATGTGGCGATCTGTCAGCGATGATGAGCTGTGAGCTGATACTCAGGTTTACACTCTCACCACTCATCGCTCTCACTACTTGGCGCTCTCGACACACACGATACGCTTTCTCGCTCGCCGCTCATCCGACACACAGCTTCGGCTACTCGGGGTTGTCCGTTGCCCGCCGGTCATTACATTGACATGGCCAATAACAGCGAGTAAGAATGCAGATATAATCTCTTGTCAGGTCTATTATAAGATCGCTCATCATTGGCTGTGCATACTGCTTGTGCAGTCAGTCGGTTAGATCATTGCTCATTGGATATATGTATTTGTTGAATGCGATAATTAAAAGTAACTCAGTAACTCTGAAGTTGTTTAGTGTTTGGTAGTTCCTACAGTCATAACAATCAACATTCTTATTACATGAGAATGAAGAATCCAAAATTTCACTTATCGATGGAAGATCTGTAATGTATACTATATTTCTCTAAAATTATCCAGCTAATTCATTTGGGTTTTTTCCATCAAGTCTCGTACCAAACTTTTTTAAATATTTAAACTTTGCTTGTATTGGGCAGTAAGAAGAAATCAACATGATATCACAATATTATCCAGTGCATACAAGCTTCAATATGGCAATAAGATATTCTGGTATAGGTTTATAACTGCAAAATGTTTCGGGAGTATTATGTATACAAGTTTAATTTTATATTTCAGTCCAATTTTATTTGGCTTAACTGTCATTTGTCAATTCATATTCGACAGACGTGGACAGGCATCGATAAGAATTCATAACAGCGTTAGTTTAAGCTCAACATGCTCAAGTTAATAAAACAGTTTTTAACAAACTGTTCAGATATGAAAACTTACGCCGTTGAGATCAGTAGTAATTTAAGTGAATACAATCAAATGCTAAGCGCTTAATATGAAAATAGAAATTCTGAATAGAATTACGAGTAGATACTATTGCATAAGCTACTTTATTAGACACATTTTTAAAACCTAGTTTGAAAATTCGCAGGAAACCTAATGTAAATCCAAATTAATAAAAATAATACTTACGCTACAAATTTAATCCGAACACTCGTATGATGGGCCATATAAAAATGAAGCAATAACATATATTGCATGATTTTACAATATTCCAAATTCGATGTAGCAACTAACGATGCCAATTATTTTATATCTTTATTATATGGCAGTACAAATCAGCAATCATTCGCTATTCCCAACACAATAATAAAAATGAATTGGTATAACATGCAGTTCACTTCATTTAGTCATTCAAATTACAAATTGACAGCTTCTGATTTACATTTGAAATAACACTGTCTGGAAAAATTATATAAATTTTTTAGTGGCAGTCGTTGCCAGATGTACGAGTAAATATGCCAGGAGTTTGGCACGATTTCAATGTTTGTTGCGGTTGACAGACAAAATATGTCAAAAAATGTCAAACGTCTATCATTTTGCAATATAATGTACTTCTACAACACTTTTGATCTCAAAGGCTCAATTATTTGAGCGCTGAAAACCTAAAACAATGTCAATCATTGAATAAATTCACCAAAACTAATACTGCATCTAAATTCTTTTGAAAACTTCAATAACCGATAAAAAGCAAAGCAACGTCAACATTATCAATTTGCATCGATTTCAGAATTGGTAATTATTTATTACATTTCATTATAAGATGCATACCTTCATCCATTCTTTTCATTTCACAACATGCGAATGTGAACATCATTCCCCTTGGCAAATCCATATCTGTCAAACAAATAGTTCAATGAAACTGACACATTTATATTTATTTACATACTCCTGTCGTGAGGAAGAATATTTGTACCATATATTTATACGAGTATATGTATGTATTGTATTGGGTCTACAAGTAAGTTTCCAGCGTTTTTTTCCAAAATTTGAAGTTTTATTATGAAAACATAGTTACAATGCTTTATTCAAAGTATCGTCCATCGGAAGCTACAACTTTCCCCCATCTTTCTGGCAATTTATGAATTCCGGACCAAACAAATTTCTCGTCTTTCGAGCCCAAGAACCTATCGAGCCAATTTTTGATTTCCTCTATTGAGCTGAAGCGTATTCCCGTAAGAGCGTTCTGCATTGAACGAAACAAGTGGTAATCAGATGGTGACAAGTCTGGACTGTAAGGCGGGTGAGGCAGAATTTCCCATCCACTATTTTCCAAATAGTTTTTCACCGAAACCGCAACATATGGCCGAGTGTTGTCGTGATGAAAAATGACGGACTCATGCCTGGTCTCATATTCTGGCCGTTTTTCTTTTAATGCCCGCTTTAAACGAATTAGTTAGGTTCGATATAATGGTCCTTTGATGGTTTCACCACTCGGAAGCAGTTCGTAGTATACGACACCCTTTTGATCCAACCATATGCAGAGCATAACCTTATTCACGTGAATATTTCGTTTCGGCGTCCATTGGGCGGGCTCGCCGGGCTCGCCGGGCTTTGTATACGATTTTCTGCTTTTAGGATTATCATAATAAATCCATTTCTCAACACCAGTGATAATACGATGCAAATGATTTATTTTTATACCGCTGCAGTAACATTTCGGACATGCAAAATCGCCGTTCGACGTCTCTTGGCTTCAATTCGTACGGCACCCAGTTTCCAACCTTTTGAATGAATCCCAGTGCTTTTAGGCGCAGGGGAACGGCTTGTTGCGTGACGCCCAATGATGCAGCAAGTTCTTCTTGAATCTGACACGGATCCTAATCCAGTAAAGCGTCCAATTCCTCGTCTTCAAAACTTTTCGGCTTTCCGGGGCGATCTTTGTCTTCAACTCCAAAATCACCACTTTTGAACGGTTTGAACCACTCGCGGCACGTCGATTCACCAATACATTCCGCCCCATAAGTTTCCGAAAGCAAACGATAGGCCTCAGCCGCACTTTTCTTCATATTAAAGAATAAATGCAGCGCTTCCCGCAAATGACGTTTATTTGGCTGGAAACCTGCCATGATTTTGCTCGATAAAATGTACGACACCAATAGAACTGCTCAAATATAACGCTGCAAAGTTGTTGACAGATACAAAACCTACAAATAAAACACATGGGGTCTGACATTTCTGCCCGGGATACACTGGCGGCGCCATCTCTGACAAACGCTGGAAACTTACTTGTAGACCCAATATATGTAAAAGGTTCATACCTGTCCCGAGCTAACATATAAAAATAATTTTTTTTTTCAAAATTCGGGTTTATTCATCAAAATTGTTCTAAAGTGATACGATCAATCCAGCGCCACTCTAACGTTTCTATGCCTTTCTTATGCAACCATTTCTCCAACCCTTCTAAATACACTCTTCATTGGAGCGATATCTCTTTCCGACGAGCATTTTTTTGCGAACAGATACAATAGTAGGATCTACATTTCACCTATTGTCATATACCGCATGAAAAAAATTTTTTTTCGCTTAAACAGCTCCAAGCAGTGATCTGAATCACCAACACGCTGGAGATGTACCCGCTCCGAACAGAGCTTCTGCATGCAAAAATCCTTGAGCAAAATATGATCTCGATGACCTTTTGATAACTTTACGATGTCACCTACCTCACACACTTCTGCATTACGGTTGTGGATTTTTTTTATGTATTCCAGCGTAACGGCCTCATTTGGACGCCCAGGTCGTTCAGAATTATTTGTGTCTGTACGGCCGCGTTTGAGTTCGGTAAACCAGAGACAAACGTTTACTTTGAAGCAGATAACAGACGGGCTGGAAAGTCCGTGCCGTTTTATAGTAAAACACAAAATTTTTGCAAAATTCAACTTTATTTATCAATATAGTTGCCTTCGAGGGCGATGCACTGATTGAAACGATTTTTCAATCTTTCGATACCAGTTTTGTAATACGATTTCGGTTTAGCCTCAAAATAGGCCTCTGTTTCGGCGATTCGGTCTTAAATCTCTTTCCGGCGAGCATTCTTTTGAGGTCTGCGAACAGGAAATAGTCGCTGGGGGCCAAATCTGGAGAATACGGTGGGTGGGGAAGCAATTCGTAGCCGAATTCATTCAATTTTGCCATCGTTTTCATCGGTGCATTGTCTTGATGAAACAGCACTTTCTTTTTCTTCAAATGCGGCCGTTTTTCTGCGATTTCGTCCTTCAAACGGACCAACAACGCAATGTAATAGTAGCTGTTGATAGTCTGCCCCTTTTGGAGATTGTCGATGAAAATTATTCCATGTGCATCCCAAAATACGGATGCCATAACCTTGCCAGCCGACTGTTGAGTTTTTGGTCGTTTTGGACGAGGTTCGTCGCCTGCTCGCCACTCAGCTGACTGCCGACTTGACTCTGATGTGAAGTGATGGAGCCAAGTTTCATCCATTGTCACATACCGATGCAAAAATTCGGCTTTATTGCGGTTGGACGGCTTTAAACACTCCTCTGAATCATCAACACGTTGTTGTTTTTTGTCGACTGTGAGCAAACGCGGCACCCACTTTGAACAGAGCTTTCGCATGTCCAAATATTCGTGTATGATATATCCAACACGCTCTTTTGATATCTTCAGAGCCTCAGCTATCTCGATCAACTTCACTTTACGGTCATTCGTAATCATTTTATGGACTTTTTTGATGTTATCATCTGAAACAGCCTCTTTTGGACGTCCACTGCGTGCATCTTCTTCGGTGCTTGTATGACCACTTTTGAATTTTGCGAATGCTGCATTTTTTCCCATCAAAAAGCTATGATAAATCAACACACGAAATTGCTTTGAATCCATTTTTTTTTCACAATAACAAAAGTTGCTTCACTCACAACGCTATATCTCGAGAACTAATCGTCCGACACCTGTCAAATTTTCACACGTATCTTTTGAAGGTTGGTACTAAGTGAAAATGGTATGGATTTAATTCAAGTGGTGCGCTCTCTAACGGCACGGACTTTTCAGCCCATGTGTTATGTAATACTACTTTTCATGCCATTCTCGAGTTTTAACTCCCCCTCAAACAGCAGTGTTTTATCAACGTACGAGACTTGTTTTTTCCCTGATTTTGAAAATATCAAAAAGTGCGTCACTAAAACTTCAATATCTCGATGTCCAATGGGTGAAAAGTCATCGAATTTTGACACGTATCTTTTGAAGATTGATACTAACCAAAAATCCTATGTGACATATATGTTATTATTGTCGCCGTCAATGTGTCAGTTTCGGGACTTTGCGAACCACCAGTTATTTGCAGAAAAGAACCTGTATTATACAGGGTGTCCCAAAAATCAACGTCAAGCTAGAAACGGGTGATAGGTCAAATGGTGTCGAGTATCACAAAATTATAAAAAAAAGTCTAAGTCATGTTCTTTTAAAATTATTGGCACTCAAAAAAAATCAAGGAATCTGACACCCTATGACGATCTTTCAAGTGCTGTGGCCTCAAATCTTTACTTTTTTTCGATTTTTTTGTGGTCGCGTAACCCTGAGTAACTCTTCTGTAAATTACGGTCCAAAATTGAAACATAACTATATCGGTTTTAACTAAAATATTGCTTTTTTGTCCATCCATATATCTGAAAATCATTAAACACCCTGATTGAACTGACTGTATTGACAAAAAAATGTACTATGCAATTTTGGCAAGTAAAAGAAAGGTGACGTATTTAGTCTGGATTCCAAAATGGTATGACACTTCCTAGATTAACGCTTAATTGAGGACAAACAAAATATTTTGTTAAAGAAACCCGATTCATAGTTAATTCTTTTTAATAAGGTAAAATGAGTACCAAGTGTGTGCGAGACAGACAGTGATGGCGTGATTGAGACGGATAAGCACGCCATTTCGACTAGTTTGAGTGAAACAGATAGAGATGCCACCCTTGTCAAGCAGTGACGAATAGGCACATCGTGCAATACTACAGTACGTTACGCTCCCTCGCCTACAGCGCATTATTCTGTGCTCGTGTTGAATTCGTGCTTACAACTTTGGCTTTCTTTATTGGACTTCATTGCATTGCGACTTTGATTTGCTATCTGACCGTTTCTGTCGAACCTGGATCTCTTCTGCACTAGTGTTGATTGTTGATCCCGTGATTGTGGAGTGTGAATGCCATCATGACAGCTCGATACACTGCTCAGGAATATGCTAACATGCATCTCATTTATGGGGAATGCAGGTGTAATGCTAGTGCTGCAGCCAGACTTTATCATGAGAGATACCCAAATGCTCAGCGTCATACGGACTATCGAGTGTTTGTAAATGTGCATTGGTCATTCTCAGAGGGTCGATTTCCAAATCTAATCGTTAATGAGGGAAGACCCGTCATGCCCTACAAGGACGAAGTTCTTCGGGGTATCGCAACATTTTGACATAATTCGGACGGTAAAAATTACTCGCTGTCCGGACGTGTACCAAAACCTTGCCTCCGAAAGCATTTGCGTTCGTTGGCTATGTTGTGGCCCAAACTTTGATATATGTAATGCCAAAAAGACTCGAAATTTTATTCGCATACTCACAATTGAAGACTTATTTCAGAAATTCTATGGCTCATTGGGCAGTAATTCTAAACTTTGATGAAACGAAAAAGCGATATGAAGTGAAACTTCTTATGGCTTGTTGTGCAGTAATTTTCTGAACTCCGATGAAACGAAAAAGCAACAGGAAACGGGAGGGAGAGACACGGGAGAGGAATAAATATGCGACAGACTCGGAATATAGAACCAAAAGAGAGGAGATAACATGCGTGCCAGAGCACTAACTCAGACGGAATGAGTCATGAGCTGTGAAGAAGGCGTCGTAGGTGAGCGCACAATGCACGAGTTGCGTGCATAGCAACACTATCAGCATCGTCATCATCATTGTTACCACCCTCAAAGTACCTACTTAGACATTACTTGGTAACAACACCAAAAGCCCCATTAACACGTAACAGAAAACTTCAGCTTAACAATAAAATTTAGCTTGACTTGGCTTTTGTTTGTCAACACAAAAAAGATAAGCAGCATATAACAGCCCAGCAACAGAATTACTAAAGCGACATCGGTTGACCAAGTTTGGGTATAGCGGCATTAGCAATGCAGGCAAAACAACATGATTGTTAACTATTAACTGTCAAATCTTCATGTATAATATTTTCGATTATCCTAGATAGTATTCTAAGTTAGATTAAGATAACTAGTAAGCCTTAAAGTAAAAAGACATTATTTAAATAAGTTGTGTTTTATTTATAAAGATTGTACAAAATACATAACTCGCGCCCGGGATGCGGACGCTCTATTTCGTCTCTATACTATAGATCCTAGTATAGGCACATAGGGTCATGGCTGGGCTCGTATGAGAATGGTGAGTTCTCATAAGAATTAGCTATGTTGTAGATTATCCCTAGTACGTGTCATCAGTCGTACTGCATTTGTTATTTACCGAGTTTAAATGTTTATAAAGTGAGAAATACTCTCCACAAAATTCCTCAAATGGCGTCTTTTATCAAAAGAAAATTTTTTCTTGAAAATACTTGTGAAGGTGAGCATTCTCATTTTAACTATTTATCGAGCTTCATAAAGTTTCACTTCTGTCGCCTAAATAAATTGTGTTTGAATCAACTTGTAGGTCGAATGGTCGGGCGGAGGCATAAGCCTCCCCGATTACGTTTTTTTTATGATTCCTCTTAGATGAATCTTTAACTGGCGTTCGACCAGGGACCAATCTTGAAATTGATCAATATTTTCTTTGTCGATTGTTGCATGTCCTTATAGGAAACGGAATTAGTACGCTCAATTTGAGTGCACGTTGCTGTACCTATGGGAATACTACAACTACTCTAATTTCCGTAGTGACAAAATCCGGCATACCGAAATTGTGCTTAAAGGTAAAGTTGTGCAAGCTACATATTCCCAAAAGTGTGCTAAAGGAAAAATAATAATGAAATAAAATTTTGTAAAGTTGTGCAAGTTGTTCCGAAAAGTGTGTCAATAATAAAAATAATAAAAATTTCACAAAAAGCCCGTAAGGTAGGAGATATTTCATTTATCATTTCTTAATTGTAAATTTAAAAAGAAAAAATATAGACCAAGTAACGAAACCGGCGACTGAGCCCACGGTTGCTCTCAATACAATACTTGTACAATTAAGGGCGATGAAGCTCGACTTAAGTCGGCCGAGGACAGTCAGATAAGTTCTTCTCCGGTAGCCATTGAACCCATTCAGCACATTGAGCTTCGTCCTCCGCAAAATGAGGCGGAACTAACAGACATTAGTAGGTCACCCGATTGTATGAAGGAAATGCAAATTTTCGACGGGAGTCCTACACAGTATGTATCATGGATACATGCATCATGCATACATGCTGTGGAAGGAATCCTGCGAGATCTCGACATAGTGAGGGATAAACCTATTTATAGATCAAACCTTCAACACATTCGTGGTAAGGTCACCGGTCCCGCTGATGCCGCCCTTGTGTCTTATAATACCTTTGATAGTAATTGGCTAGAAGTTAAGCAGTGTCTGTCTCCGCATTGTGCAGACAAATGTGACATAAGGACCTTGGAGCACCAGCTAAATCAGTTGGCTCAAAGGAGCAGTAAGATATTGCAAATAGTTAACAAACCTAAGCGTTAGTCCTCTAGTAGAGACATATTCATCCGTAGCCTCAACGACGATCTTTCAAGGACCCTCATTATACAAAAACCTATAACACTTTCTGCAGCATACTCTGCGTGTCTGGAGATGCAGAATCTCAACTACCGCAATCATTCGATCCACGCGCATACAGGGTCAAACACCATAACTGCTCCTATCAATCAAACCTGTAGAACCGACTCGAGACCACCTTTACCACGCAGAAATTTTCCTCCTAACTATCCAAACAAGTTCCGCCAGGAACCACCCCACTCTTCTCCTCGTGAAAATGATCCTTCTCGTGACAATGGTCCTCCACCGAAGCCCGGACCGAAATCTGATGAGAAAATGGAAGTGGACAGATCCATTCAATCTGGGCATACAAATTACATGAATCGTTCTAGGAGCGGTAATGTACGGACAAGGTTGGATAACTAGCCTAAAAAACAACCAACGTTGTATAATCTCAGTCGAAGAGCAATCAGCAGAAGCCTATCATGAGGCTTCGGAGAGTGAGGACACCTTTCCAGCACCTCATTCACACGGGTGCTAACAAGAGCTTTATTAGCTCATCCTTAAGGCAGCCCACATCTCATCTTACAAAATCATTTTTTGTCCAAAGTGTTCAAATTGAATTGCACAAATTGATTAAAAGCTCTTTTTGGACCTATAGATAATAAGGATATGATTAACACTTCTATCCAAGCTGAAATAAAAACAAATACCAACGAACCCATTTCCACTAAAAACTATCCCTACCCAGCTTGCCTTTAGGGGGGTAGTGAAAGAGGAAAGTGAAAGGCTCTTGGAGGAAGGCATTATCCGTCCTTCTAAAAGCCCATGTAGTAATATAATATCGCCTGGCAGTAGATTACAACAGATTAAACAGCTTTACAATAGCAGATACTCATCCCATGACCGATATAAATTCAACTCTTGCCAGTCTTGGCAAAATACCGCACAACCCCTGCTTTAACTTCGGGGTTTCTCAAATTCCCATGAAGCCTTCTGATATAACAAAAACGGTATTTTCTATCATGAATGGGAAGAACGAATTCCTGAGACTTGTTTTTGGCTTGAAAAATGCCCCTGCAATCTTTCAACGTATTATAGTCGACGTCTTGCAACCATCCGTAGGTAAAACAAGTATGGCGACATACTCGTCTTTGGAGAAAGCTGTGAAAATCATCTACAAAATTTTTAAACTATACTTTAAAGGTCAATCTGGAGAAAACTCGCTTCATGCAAAATGAAGAAAATTATGCGGCAAATGATGTTAGCGATAGTCTGGGCCCTGGATAACTTTCGATCCCACTTATACCGAGCAAAGAAAATTCGAGTATATACGGACCACCAACACCTAACATTTGCCCTGTGCAATAGCAACTATAATGCAAAATTGAAGCCTTGGAAGGCCAGAATCGAGGTGTTCAACTGCGAGTTGATCTACCGCCCGATAAATCCCACGTCGTAGATGATGCTTTATCCAGATCGAAAATCGGAAAAAGTTCCTTGACAAGCTCAGTGGAAACTGAGATGAGGGACCAAGTGAACATGACAAAAAATAGTTCCTTAACAGGGTCGGCTCGTTCAGATACCGATGTAGCCGCAGAGTGTGAGTCCTCCAGGGAACCACTTAGGGATGAGGATGGGTCTACGAAAACCGCTAGTGAAACAACGATGCATAGCGCGGTGCGGGACGCCACATATCGAGGCTCCACTTAACGTTTTGCGAAATCAAATCGTCATCAACATCGGAAAAGGCCTTTGCATATATGAAGAACCACATCCCGGTTACTCTACGCATTACGTGGTCGCTGACAATCTGAACACGACAAATCTTACCGAAATTCTAAAAGAAAGAAATGTTCTTAACGGTATAAAAATTGCCGAATGTTTTGATGTTTATTTGAAAAAATTAGTAAATTAGAAAATTAGAATAACATAAAGAATCGTAGAACACGCTAAGAATGAAGAGCTGCTTATCAGTAAGGAACATAAGAGGGCACATCGAAATGCTAGAGAGAACAAGGAGTAATTATTGAAAAATTATTATTTGCTAGAATGAATAGTCTCATAAATAAGTACACGTAAACTTGTGAAGTCTGCTTGACAAACAAATACTATAAGCATCCGACGACTCCCGAATTTCAACCGACTCCCATCCAATCATATCCATACGAAATACTGCATATGGATATTATGGAAATACAGGGTGAAAAGCTCATAGCCTGTATCGACAAGTTTTCGAAATTTGCAAAAATGTTCCACATCAAAAACAAATCCTCTCTGCATTTAAGAGATGAACTCGTGAAAATTCTACACTATTTCACTGTCCGAAGAATTCTGGTTGCAGACAGCGAAAGCAGTTTTCTCAGCCCGATTATGACAAACTTCATTAAAATGTATCAAACGCATATAAGCCATAGCTAGGTAAATGGTTAGATCGAGAGGATTCATTCCACGATCTTGGAAATTGCTCGGTGCCTGAAGGCCGTGCATAAGGATTTAAAACTAAAAGAGCTCATAAACATTGCCGTCGACAGATAAATATAACACAACGGTTGACACCATAACTAAACGGAAACCGTCTGATACATTCTTTAACAGATCCTCAAGGATTAATTTTCAGAATTTAACGAATTTTCGTATGAGGGTGAACAATGAGCTTAGGGCAAAAATGACGAGAAGTCAAAAGGCGAATAACAAATAACAAACGGCTGAATTTAAAAAAAAAACTGCTCCAAAAAAATTCAAAAAACGGTGAAATCTTATACACAAATTTTAAAAAGATACAGGGCAGACATAAACCGTTTTTTTCGAAAGGAAGTTGTGGCAAGGAACAACAAGGTCAACTGTCACGACTTCTGGACACCATAAGACACAAGCAAAAAACATATAATTAACCATGTATTATATGTTATCCATGATATACAATACATATGATAATACATTATGTGTAATCGTGTACATTCTATACAATTATAAAAATAATTCGACCACGCACAGCACGTAACTATTTACCTAAGCTAAGAAATATTTAAGGTTTGAAATTATACATCCTGTAGTTAATTGCAATTACAATAGGATTAAAGTACTATTTCTCTTTGCTTAAATATACTTCACTCTATAGATTAAAATTAGGACATGAATTAACACTGTTACATACATATTAAGTAATCAGATTTTAAATAGGTATATAAAAATAAAATTATATTACAATAGCTTATTACCGTGTAAGGGTTCCGCATCTTTAAATGTCAATCCTAAATAGTATCGATTAAAGAGGGCAAAGGACGGATCGTAAGCGGTCCCGTCAAGCTCATTCATGTCGTTGATCTACGGAAGCTACAATAGAAGACCTGTTGGAAATAACGAATGGAGTTGTGAAAACTAAGATCGAGGAACAATAGAAGAAAATCATCAGATTAGAAAGGGCCTCAGCCTGTTTAAAGGTATAACATCGAGAAAAACTAGATACATCAACTGAATTGGGTCTGCATAGAAATGGCTGGCTGGAAACCCTGACGCAGCTGATTGGGGCAAAACTCTGCGAAACGAACAAGTTTTAGTTGAAAATAGTAACCAACAATATAGAATTAATAAAAGAGCCCTTGGTATAATTACAAATATCACAGAAAAGATCAACTGGGTGATTGAGAGTTCCAATAATCAAATTAATTCATCCGAAAAGGTTAAATTAGGGCACGACATGTTATAATGAACGAGATCATGGCGATTAAAGAAAAAATAAACGAAATAAGTAGTACGCGCTAGTCTAATGGCAAACAGCGGAAGCATGAACACCAATCTCTTGGATCGAGAGGAAATTAACAGAATAATCACCGAAATCGAAACACTTGCTTATGCAAACGAGATAGATGCACTGCAATACGGAACACCTTTGGTATTAACAAACGCAACAATGCTGTAATATTTTCTCTCTATGCCGAAGTTGAGTAAAATAGAATATAACTTGGTATTGATAAGAGCATCAATAGTGAATGGGAAGCAAGTTGATCTAAATTTCGAAAGGATGTTGGGTAATCACCATAAAACATATGGAATATCATCAGATTCCCTTTCCATAAGCAACTTAACAGTTTGTGAGCAGAGAGCTCTTGAAAAAGTAAACGAGAGTAGTTGCATTGCTCGGCAATTCCTTTTAGAGGAATCTTGAACTTACTGAAGTTAAACGTTTTATTCTGTGTAAATATTTTCCTATCATGACTATTACATGTATACGGAAAGTGAAGTTGGTATAATTTCGAGAAATTGCCAATGTTTATCATATCATTCATATCAATTTATGTTTTCGGGCGTATGTATTGTATATATACGATACGTTTAATGTGCGATGAATTTAAGGAGTCCTGATATCTATAATTTATTTATTTATTGAATAGATTTTACAGTCTTCACACATTTTTCCGAACTGTAAATTTACACTACATATATACTTTGTATAAAAGCTACCGAAATACGCTGCGCAATAGCGCAAGTCAAATTCAATGTTCGATTTTGAAGTGCGCAACGAAGTGAAGTTGGATACAGTGAGGAAGATTAGGTTAGGTTAAGTAAGAGTGGGTGTCGGAAAGACCAACCCACTTAGGCCTATTGGCCCATTGTGATTCCACGTGGATCTGTGATCCTTGGAATCAATTTGAGCTTATAATGAAAAGTAGGAGACTGTTAACGTCTATATTTCTAGATTGCTGAAGTCATTGTAGAAGAAAGCTCCTAAGTGGAGTTTCCTTCTTTGAGATAGAGCTGGGCATGTACAGAGTAGGTGAAGGATAGTCCTTTCCTACTTCTCGTCCATGCAGCTTCTGCTGAAATAATTTGTATAGATGTCAAGCCTTCTTGCATGTTTGCCTCTAAAGCAGTGTCCAGTGATGACACCTATGATGGCGCTGAGATGTTTCCTATTTAGAAATATCAAAATCTTAGAGCGATTCAGATCCAGCTTTAGCCAAATATGTTTGGTCGCTAAACATGTTGATCCAACAGTTCACTTAAACTTTGAGTTTGCAAATAGCGATTCGTACACCGATGATACCCTTTTTTTTTCTTTTTTTTAAAACGAACTTAAAGCCACAGGGAATTACTACTCCTAAAGTGCCAGAGCACGTGTTAAGTTTTTTTTGGAAAATTGGATAGAGAGAGACAGAAAGATGTTTGGGTTGAGTGGTGATTTCGCTCCATGGGTGGCATCCAGCAGTTAATGGGGGGATTAAAAAAGAATGTCTTACGGACACTACCACTTGAGCCACTGGCACCTACTTTTCCGGTAGAATAGGTAGAGTGGTTCCAATTTCCTGGAATGTATCTCTGCCAGGAACCCAACATAGGTGAAAGTTGAACTGCTCTGACCTGAATCTATCGAAACTGAGACTTGATAGCGGCCTGACTATCCGAAAAGATGCGGATATCACGTTTTTCTTCAGGCAGGACAGGTCTTCTTTAATCACATGAAAATCTTTGTCAAGCAAAATTGGGGAGGTATTAAGATTATTAGCGTAGCCAAATAAATTATTTGTTATTATTATATTATTTGAAAGTGAGTATTCAGACGATACCACCGAGTTCCTTAGCATTTGAGTGATTTTTTCGAAGGCAAAAGTGGCATCTAGAACTTCCTGTCAGTTTCTTGTTATGAGAGTGGGCTCAATGCCAATGTTACAGACAATGAGGTTAGTTCTTACAATATAATCAAAAAGTGACTAACTTATATCGGTGATATCGGTACTGCCCGTGTGACAAGGAAAGCCTTCTCCTCTGGACCACTAGCTTGAGACCTTCCAAGACGCCTCAAAACCCACTCGGACTTAGCTACTACTTTTTTAAATTCCTTGGATTGCTCGTCACCTACGTATTCGTTTACCAACCTTAGTATCTCCTCTAATTTACAGACAATGGCTTCCTTATCCTCTTCAAAGGTAAAGGGGTAATCTGGCAATATAAAACTTGAGTCCCTCTTCAAAGCAGTTCGGAGCATTTTCCTTATCTCGTCTACATCCCCGCCTCGAAGTCCTCTTACATCTAATTCGTACTTCAACTCTTCCGAGTTTAATCTATTAACCTCCATGCTACAGTTTATAATATTTACGTACGCTATTAGAGATTCTTTGAATTTGAAAATTAACCAAGCAACAAGCCAAGATCAAGATAAAGGATCAAGATAAAAGGCCAAAAAACAAATAGAAATAAAAATAAATAAAAATTTTAGTATTGATATTTTAACGCGGTGGTTCGATTGTTACGGCGAATCTACGATTTTTCTTCTATTGAAATGCCCCACGTTGGGCGCCAGAAATGTTACCGCCAAATTCTCCGTTCTACGCGCCGTACCACGGAAGAGTGCCCGACCACCACGAAGAGTGGTCGTGGGTTAAGATGTTAAAAATAGGCGCCACGCGATTGCACTTCCGTCGTACTACCCACATCCAGAATCGCGACTAAATGGGGGATTCGCGTTTGCTTTTTCTCCGTCGAACCGATTTCAACCAAGAACAATAAATTATAAACGAATATTTACCACAACGTTATAATTCTTTTTTTTCTTTATTTCATATCAAATTAACAAACTTAAACACTAACTTACAAATAGGTCTTAACTTAACAATTCTACTCCTTAAACTTATATTATATACAAAATGTTAAAGAAGAAAAGAAAGGACAAAAAAAGAATAAAACCCGTATTTGAACCGTTTTCCGCGCCAACCGTTGTTTTTACTGAACCAAATTAAACCACCTGCTAATCAACGACCTTTCAATTTAATACCAATATTAACTACGTAAGCGAAATACTATAGGTATATCAAGGTGGATATATTTATATATTACTTGTAGTTACATATAGGCTTAACATATGTATGTTGGTCTCGTTCAGAACGTCTACAGCTGCTCCCTTGTCTCTGATTGGCACACACATCTACCGCACCATTAGTTGCCTTGTATCTTTTAGGTCACAGTTCATTTTTTCCAAAATCGTTTAGGCGCTCGACAAATATAAAAGTTCGATTTATTTATTTTAACACTACCGACAAAATCTTTTGGATCTTCACTTATCCTCTGTGCTACCAAACTATGTAGTTTGTCACTTTTATCTTTTAGATTGTTGCTTGGCACTATTAAATTCGCTGTTCCTTTTTTTTTGTAATACGTATGTTGTTTTTTTTTTAAACACTTTTTTTTTAACTTGAGAGACTTCCTATCTTTTGCACTGTCAAACTCCTCCCTGAGTTGGCTTTTTTTTCTATTCCTTTTTTTTTCTAAAAAAGTCTTTTCCAACAATAAAGTGCAATTTTAATTTCAATAAACTTCAAATTGACGATCTATTCCCTGCCCGAACTGCTTGCTTGACTACTTAAAACTGACAACACTATCAATCGCAGCATACTCGTCGCCTGTTTTCTCCAAACTCGTACCACCTACCAGATCCGTTTTTTTCCTTGTTCAACTGGTTCGTCAGATCAGACCACATCTCCTGATTTTCCACATCCGCTAACCCTAACCGAAGGAATATCATACCATATGATAACCATGAGGTCGGATCGCGCAATGTGGAAACTAGAACCATTCAAACTAAAGAAAAAAAAAGATGTTCCTACACGGGCACCGAAAATTATTTGCCGGGCTGGCTACCCGCTGACCCAAATTACTGCTGCCGTCGATGGTGCCAAAATACGAGCAGGTAGGGATAGTGCTAAGGATGGCTCGAAGATTATTTTTAATTACCAGTGAACGAAAACCTGCTCACTATAACCCATAATAGAGTGTTAGCATCACACCCGATGATGAGGCCAGTTTTTAGCCTTCCTGCTTCCAGTAGCACAATTTCTTACTTATCCACAAGGCCCAAGATATGCCGATGCCATTCAGTAGGTGCCTTTGGCAGTCTCCATTCTGACAACGGTTATGTCAGGGTCGCTGAGGTTAAGAAGTAAGAATACATTAAGGCTAATATACAAGTTTTAATCTTACTTTTGGCTGTTCCAGTTTTCTGATTCTAAAAAAGTGGCCAAGAGCCCATCTTCATCCCCTGCTCGTCGAGGATCTCTTTTTAATTCGTCGTCTGTTTCCATTTGCGGCAGAGTATCAGACGAGGACACCAACGACTTAGATGTCGCCACGGATAAATTGGAGTAGTTGCGATTCATTTCAGGAAAGGATATCGACGCTGATCTGAGGTTGAATTTTCTAAATCGGTTAAAGGATGAGGAGGTTGCTTATCAGCATTCAGCTCATCCTTTTTATAAACACTTAGGTGAATTGACCCGAAGTCGAACTGAATCAAGTCTTTAGTCTGCGTTAATCACAATTAACGCGCATCTGTAAGGACCCCTTATTCCTCCCAGTTTCGCGACTTTCCAGTCATGAGGAAGAGTCGAGCTGCTTAGCCTGATGATCACCAGAATGCTTTCTGGGAAGGAGGATGCAACTGGGATCTAGATGCGGATTCTAGGTCTGCTGAGGATATCGTCCCTAGCAACGACCTCGAGCTTTGCACCTTGCAACTCTCCTAATCCACCTATAGTTTTAGTGTAAAGATCTAGAGATTTTTCATCCGCATAAGCGATAAGTTTGACGTGGCCTTGGTGCCAGTCAACGTCGCTTGGGATGGGAGCTGAGGGGTTTTTCCACATGATGGCCAAGAAGTTGCCCGAAAGCTTTAGCTTGACCAACTGCCACCGTTCATGTGTTATCGATCCACCGGTGTTATTTTTGTCGATTACCGCGATCGTTATTGCGTCTTTTAGGACTTCACTAAAAGACTTCATAGATGTGCTGTTGGATGGTCCTGGGGTTTTGGACCTCATGGGAACCGGGCGGTTTTCTCCAACGATCTCTGGTGCCTTTAGCGTTTTGGAAGCAGTGGGTAATCCGGAATGGATCCCAAGGTTTTAACAATGCTTATGCATTTCGGCGTCTGATATACAGGGTGAGTTTTTTAACTTACTCGAAAAATACGCGATATCGCGAAAAATGTTTCAGACAAAAGTCACAAGGTTCTGAAGGATACATAAGATGGTGGCCACGAGTTTGACCTTGAGCCTCATTTTCAAGGTCAAACGAAGGTCACTTGTGATTTTTTAATGGGAAAAGATTAGTAATCTGTGTGAAAAATTACAATTCTTTTACATCAAACACTTTTTTCAAAAATGCGTTCTTTTCCCGTCAGAGGGCGCCATAAAACTTAAGACATCAATATTACTCGAAAAGTACGAAATATCGCAAAAAATGTTTCAGACAGAAGTCACAAGGCTCTGAAGGTCACATAAGATGGTGACCACGAGCTTGACCTTGAGACCCATTTTCAAGGTCAAACGAAGGTCACTTTTGATTTTTCAGATGATAATTCCTGATTTTCATTGCTCGGTCGTATTCCTCAATGGGGCACACAATCATTCAGTGCTAGATACCACTACTCTGGCACGCCTAAATCATTAATCGGTTTCCAACGTTGTTAGGGTGTTAGAAGGTCGAGATTTGTTTTGAGGAAGTCATTATTGCCTCGAGTAAAGATAGACAGATAATTTTTATTTACTTTTTAAAATCCAGTTACAATTTACCAGTTACCAGTTACATTAACATTAAAAGAAATAATAATGACATAAGTATTTTTGAAAGGAAGATAGAGATAATGTCATTTCAAGGCTATATAGTTAAAGCTTTAATAAAGAAAAAAAAAGAATGGGTGGGGTGATCCCATAAATTAAATCATACATATTATGACAACAAAAATCAACAATTAGTTTATACAATTTTTTTATGAAAACCAAATCGAAAACTAAACATTACACCAAAATATCAGAGAAGAATATTAAACAAAGATTCAACACTCTCAACATCCAGGGAAAAGAGTCAATTTTTTACAAGTTTTACAAAGACAAGATGAGAATTAATCGCTCGGATAAAAAGTTGAAGTTTGTTAAATAACGGACACGATAAAAGACTATAAAAGTTTCGAAACGCGGTTGTACGAAAAACGGGTACAGTGACTTGATTTAATAAATTGCCACGTAAACTGTAATTGGCGATTTGTCTGAAGTTTAGATTTCCTGATCTTAAATAAAATAAGCAGTACAAGTGAAGGACTCGAAGAACCCTCAAATCTCTGAAGAGTGGAAAACTGTGACAAAAGCGGGGCTTATAGCTAAGTTTCTTCAAGATGTGTTTTTGGAGTCTCAAAAGAGGCTTAATTTTGCTGAAGTATATACCTCCCCAGCAGGCAATCCCGTATTGTAGTCTCGAATGAAATATACCATAATATATCTTTTTCAACAGTTTAAAAGAGCAAATATTGCCCAGAAAACAAAAATTCCTTAGTGTGCCACGAAAATAATGTCTCAAATACTCTGTGTGGTTAAAGAAACTCATCCTAGAATCACTGATAAGTCCCAAGTATTTAAAATTATTTACAATTTCAACTTGAAAACATTTATCGCTGCAACCGAAACAATTATTAAAAGTCTGAGAGGAGGAACTGAGCTTGCAAAAGCAATAAGAGAGTTTAAACTTCCGACAGGCGGTTGCATGAAAGTAAACCTCAGCACCAAAATTGTTATGCGCTGACAAATTAAAAAACATAATTTTAGTTTTAGAGCTTATAACCAACTTATGCTCTGCAAACCAGATTCTTAATAAAAACAGATCCCAATTTATGTCTGCGGTAAGATTCAAAACACTATCTGAACCATAGGCAAAACCCACATCATCCGCAAAAGCTGTCAGCAAGCCCTTAAAATCCAATTTAAACAAGGAATTGATATAAACTAAAAAAAGGATTGGTCCCAAAACAGATCCCTGAGGAACTCCTACGTGCGGATTTTTTAATTCAATCCTGGTATCACCAATTTTCACTTTTTGTTTTCTATTTTTCAAGTAAGATCAGAACTAATCACATACAAAGCCCCGAAAACCAGCATTTTCAATCTTACATAGCAGTATATCATGGTTCACCATATCAAAGGCTTTTGATATATCAACAAACAACCCAGCGATACACTTTTTTTTGTCAAGATTGGCAAATACTTGAAAACAAAAGTGTAAGAGGGCATCTTCTGTAGATTTGTTTTTCTGAAAACCAAATTGAACATAACTGAAAAAAGTTGTTTTATTTAAAAAAAACTCACCATTCAACTTTCATAACTTTTTCGAAAATTTTGCTGACTGAGGGTAGGAGTGAGATCGGCCTATAATTACACATTTCAATAGTCGACCCATTTTTGAAGAGAGGTAGAACATCCGCACATTTAAGTGCATCCGGAAATATCAAAGGAAAAATGCTTTTGTTGAAAATATGCGCCAGCACATCAACTAAGAAGCATGCAATATTTTTAAGAACTAAGTTTGATATTCCATCAGCCCCAGAAGAATTTGAATTTTTTATCTCACCAATTGTTTTTAGGAGTTCAAGGCCAGTTATCGGCTCAAATAAAAAACTCTGTCGCTGAGAGGGTTCAACAGGATTGCAAACAGGACTACAAAGCGTGCAACTAGAGTAGGTAGAATTAACTTGCATACGTATTATTAGATATGCAAAATAATTGTTAAAGGAGTTAGTAATGCCAAGCTTGTCCGTAACCACAATATCATTAACACGTACCGCACTTTGATGTTTACTGGCTGTTTTTTTATTAAGGGTGCTATTAACTAACTGCTATTAATATCTTAGATTGCCTCTAGCTAGATTGAATTTGTTACTACATATAATAAGCGTCTCGACAAATTGGGATTTCTCTTTTTAATTCGGAGCATATTTTTTTGTATTTTGTTTTTAGATAGTGGTTGTTAGGGTGGTTTGAACATTTTATTCTTAACTTGTTTTTAAACTTAACTTTTTTTAATAAGCTCAGCGTAATCCAAGGTTTAAGGCGTTTTTCGGATTTTTTTGGACTAACTGTGAAAGTAGTTAAAGAAGTTAAAAGTTAAAACTCAAAGAAATTTTAGATAGAGACAAATTGTCCTAAACTTATCTGAGAGTGTATGATGTGCACTCTGCCCTTTTTTTCTACTTGAACGGAACTGTACTTCATTTAGAAGTTCGATATTTGTTTTGAGGAATTGATTATTATTAGTAACGTTTTCCAGCTTAATAATGCAGGCTATTTCAATTCAAGAGAAAATTGAAATGATATTGATTTATGGAGAAAGTGGAAGGAACATCGATGGTGCTGTTGCCCTTTACGCCCAACGTTTCCCAGACCAGATACGACCGCGCGCTTCTTTTTATCGGGTCATCCAACAATTCACTGGTGAAGGAAGTGTGCAACCAAAGAAAAGGACTCGGTCAGATAGGGTGGCTGTTGAGGACAATGAAATAGCAGTGTTAGCTGCCGTTGCACACGATCCTCACATTAGCACTCGCCAAATAAGTCGTGAATCAGGAATTTCTCAAACGACTGTCTGTAAGATATTACATCGGCATAAATACCATCCTTATCATGTTTCAATGCATCTAGAACATTCTAGTGAGGATTTTCGCAACCGGGTTTCCTTTTGTCAATGGGCACTTCAGCAAATTGAACGAGACCCCCTTTTCTTCGCCAAGGTGTTATTCTCTGATAAGTCGACTTTCACCAATCACGGTACGGTCAATCGACATAATATGCATTACTGGGCTACCGAAAACCCTTTTTGGTTGCGACAAGTTGAACGCCAGCACCTTTGGAATGTTAATGTTTGGGCGGGAATTATTGGGGATAAATTAATAGGTCCATATTTTATTGAAGGCAACTTGAATGGCGAAAAGTATGCAAACTTCTTGCGGGACCATTTTCCAGTATTACTAGAAGAACTGCCATTGGAGTTGCGACAAACAATGTGGTTTCAACATGATGGTTGTCCAGCCCATTATTCCCAAGTAGCCCGGGGTGTATTAAACAATGTTTATCATCAACGATGGATCGGACGAGGGGGTCCGAGGCAATGGCCTGCTAGATCACCTGATCTTACGTCACTTGATTTCTTCTTGTGGGGCTACTTAAAAAGTGAGGCTTACAGAGAAAAGCCAACAACACGTGAGGACATGAAAAGACCAATAACTGAAGCTTGCCGGAAGATTGCGCCAGAAATACTTCTCAGTTCTATTGGTTCATTTACAGCGCGGATAGACAAGTGTATTGAAGTGAATGGTCACATTTTCGAGCATTTGTTGAAATAGTCTCGGGAAATAAACGTTGAAATGGGAAGAATTCAATGATTCAACAGTGGGAGGCAAGGGGACCAACTCTAATTAATCACCCCAAAGGAAACAAAACGTAGACGTCGTCGTTTCTGGGTTATGCTAAACGCAGTATGTAAAAACAAATGACAAGCCTACGAGCAATACGACTGAGCAATGAAAATCAGGAATTATCATTTGAAAAATCAAAAGTGACATTCGTTTGACCTTGAAAATGGGTCTCAAGGTCAAACTCGTGGTCTCCATCTTATGTCCCCTTCAGAACCTTGTGACTTTTGTCTGAAACATTTTTCGCGATATCGCGTATTTTTCGAGTAATTTGGATGTCTCAAGTTAAAAAACTCACCCTGTAGAGTGCCTTGGTTGGAGCTTACCGACGCAGCTGAGTCCCTGATTCCTCTTTTGAGGGAGCAATTTCGGTAGCAGGGGTGGAGGAAGTGATATTACCATGCCACAGATCTACCGCCGGGTATTAAAAGAGTACCAGTTACGTTTTTTTGAGATAGTATCAATTCGTAAATCCTACGAGTAGCGGAGAAAGCATGATCCATCTCTACAGAGATCTAATGTATACAGATAAGGCTAGCTAGTCCGGAGATCGACAGGTTTCCGGATACGTCGTATATGCTGGGCTCTCAGCCAGGCTGATCCTCGGCACGGGTCGTATGACATCTTTACCCCTTGCAGGGGAAAAAGTAGTGGAAGGGATGGTGGAGAAGGGGAAATGTGGGAAGGTAAGAATCCTTTAGTTTCGGAGGTTTTCTAGAGAACTTTTCGAGATTCATTGATCTTACTCAGCCTCTACAACTCGACCAGCTCGATGCTCAGCTAGATGATGCAGTAAAGAAGAAAAAGAAAAATTCTGAATAATATTTTGTTAAGGGCCTGTTCTCATTCTTTGGGTCAAAAAAGCAAGAATTTCAATAAAACTTTATTCAAAGCGACTTTATTATTTAGAGGAATATTTTTATTTTTTTTTTGCTCTTAAATATATATGTGCTTATGTATGAAAGTTTTTGTTATGATTCCTGTTGCAGGAGGATTGTGCTTTCAAGTGCGCACTGTTCTCGAACGTTGTATATATATCTATATCCGTATAGCACTTTACGGACGGAGAATTTCGGTTTGAAATTTTAAGAGATTATGAAATAAAATTTAAGGGAATAATAGCCATAGTAATCATAATATAATATAATATAATATAATATAATACAGTATTAATAAATTAGAATAGCCCCTTAAGAAAAGAGTGACAAAATGGAAATGATTTGATAGATGTGGAAAATGTACGCTGGGTTTAATTTCGCTACGCAACGCAAGCGGATTTATTTAGGTTAGACACTAACTAAGCGAAAGGATTTTAGACAGTTGACAGTACAGGCAAATATCAACCGTCTTTATATTTTTCTTCTTTTTTTTTTCTAAAAAAAAATTTCAACAACTAACAACGTTAATTATTTTTATTTTTAATCTAGAAGCCCGAGACAACGACAATACCTTAAGATAAGTTTTTCTGATAATTGGTTTTTGTATTGTCCATCCAAGTACTATTTTTAATTGTATGTGCATGTTCTTCAATATACATACCATAGTTCGTCTTTAAAACTTCCAAAAAACTTTTTTCTGAGTACCAAGCAAACACTCTTTTGTTATAAACGTAGGTACTCAAAGTGAAGCGCTACTTTAAATAACCCATTGTGCGATAGTGTATTTTTGTTAATAAGGCCTAATTTCGTCTTTTATAGAGTTTCTAGACAAAGAGCTAGTTCATTTTGTCCCTGGAAAGCTACTTTTAATGGAATCTTTCAGTCTTTCGAAGAAAGATAAGTAACCTGATGAAGCACGGTAGATACCAGGACCCACCACGTCAACGCGGAGTACCTGCAACATGATGCGAGCTTAAGTTCGACAATCATAGAGGTAGTGATCCACGAGGTCCTTACCACTTTCACAGTGGTCGTCCCAGAATATTGTATCACTCATACCCAGCGCATTTAAGTGCTTAGCAAAAGCATACTGCCCCGCCGCGACGACAGTAAGCAACCCGCACTTTTTCCTGCTGAGTGACAGCAGGAAAGCCGCTGACTTTTACAGATGTCGAATACCATTCGCTTGATATGCCTGCAACCTGAGGAGGAGCCATCTGCAGTTGTGCTCATATGGAACCCAACTGTTAATGGATGCATTAACCGAGTACACAGGCAGACCTAACGTAGGTTCGGATCCTGAACAACTTTGAAATGACACAGTGAATTAAGCCTTCCTACTGTGTTTAGTGATGTCTTCCATTTTGGAACTAGCTGCAAAGTCGTAAGTGAGTTAAGCAAGGCTCTAAGCGGAACTCGGCTGTCGCTACAGATGCAAATCTGGTAAGGGGGTTGAGTTGAGTTACTCATTCAGGTAAACAACAAAGAAATAACCAGCGGACTTGCCAAGTGCAAATCGCTTGGTCACCTTCCAGTAGACATAAAGTGCCACCAATCGCTAATTCTTGCAAGGGCCATATATAACATATTCCTACAACTCCATTCTTCTCGAATGGAGAAGTAGGAACTCTTAAGGCAACTGGAGCTGCTATCTTGACATTCGACACCCCTGTCGCCTAAAATAGGTGCGGCACGTATTGGATTAACCACATTACGCGCGCGCTAATTATAGAAACAAAATATGTCAAAAAATATGACACTGAAAATCATTGCAGGGAAACGAAAAATCTCTGTGCAAGCTTTGCCGAAGGTTTCACAGACGAGGAAGAATGTAAGAGAACATACTGCGTAAGTTGTGTGGCAAATAACCTCGCATCTAAGTATAGGAATTGTCCTTCATTTTTAAAAGATAAGCCTGTTCTTATTATAAAAACGAAGAAACGTACAGTTAAAGAAGGAAGGGATTAGTACCGTAAATCTGTACGCCTTTAGGTAACCACAATTCTACCAGGGGACATAAACCGATCACTAACAGAAGTAATAAGAGAAAATATCTCAGAGAAAGCCCCGCCTACCAAACAGGCAATTGATGCCAATACACAAGCAATATCGAACAATACATATATTGAGAATATTTAGGGTGTTCCGGATAATGCATTGAAGACATTAAGGGGAGTAATTGTCATATTTTCAGTAAAAAATCGTATTTTCAGAAATGCAACTCCATCGAAATACAGAGGTTACAAAGCCTTATGGTGCCCTGATTAACTCCTATTGAAAATATCATCTTTCAAATTTATGCATGTATAGTAACAAATTGAGTATTGCCGAACTGAGTACTTTAATTGTCTTAACTTAAATGTTGTCTTAAAATTAATGTGTTAAAAGTTATTAAAGATTAAAGGTGTTTTTTTTTTTTTTTCTTTTTAATGTCATTTTCCGGAAAAATATCTTATTAACTACTATTTTGTGCAAAAAATCAGTCTGGCAATCTTACCAGTCGATGTTCTACGTTTGTGGGTCGTGTTTGTTTTGTCGTTCAAGTGGTTGTTTTGATTCGAAGCCAGATCTCTAACCCGAAACCAAAGTTAAATGGTTGAGAGCTGCAATTGAGACCGCCGAATAGGGAGGAAAACTATTTTACTATATGTAGGTACAAAGTAACGACAGCGTGGAATTTTGGGCGTTCCTTTACAATTATGCTTCATGGTGGGGGTAGGTGCTTCTTTATATGACTCCTTTTTTTTCTTTTTCAAACAATAAGATGTAGGATTTGCTCGCGGCCATTGTCAGGTGTGTTGACCTCTCGTGGCATTATCGAAGGTCATCAACCGTCCGTCCGCTAGAGTTTCCATATGGCCATCTCCGGAGCGGTAGGTACAGAGAGGTAACTGGGTCTAATGGACTCAGTGAATCCCTCCTGAAGGGGGAAAAGAAAAACAAAGGCCAATAGACAACATATGACAACAAAGAGAGTGGAGGTCTTTTGAGGCGTGATTTTTACCCAACAAACCTAGGTAGAATGTAACTCCCGTGAAAAACAGAGAATTTCAGCACAAGTTCCATGTCAATGTGTGGGCAGTCATATTGTGTAAGAAGCTGATCAGATCCTATCGGCCTCCTCTAAGGCTTAATTCGAACCTCTACCTGGAGTGTTTGCGAAATAAATTACAAGAACTATTCGTATTAGGTGATATACCACTGCAATAAATTGGTCTCCGTACTTGACACTAATGAACTATTGTTTATAGAGACGGATGAAGAACGTTGTTTACTCATCAGATATATAATAACAACATTTGATGACTTGAGTCTTAGAACTGCCGAGGCAGCTGCGAAAGTCGGAGAACAATTGGAAAGAATGGATATTGTTAGAACCTTTTGAAGACGACCTTTGACGTGCAATCTACTCGTATATTTGTATTTTTTTCCTGAAATTTTTCAATGAGTTGGGTCGTATCTTGCAAACCAGTGACTTGAGATGAAATGACCTGATATTCTTTTTTTTTTGTTTGTAAATACTAGGTACACGTTTCAAATTTGCAAAAAGGGGGCGTTAATAAGATATTTTTTCAAAAAAAAAAAATTATAACAAAATCAAAATCTCTTTTAAAAATTAAATCACTTTTGATGTTCGATAACTTTTGAGACATTAATTTTAGGGTAATTTTTTTTAAAACAAATAAAATACTTAGGAGTTCAATGATACTCCACTTGTTACCACACGCGCATAAATTTTAAAGATGTTATTTTCAATAGGAGTCAAAACAAAGGAGCGTAAGACTTTGCTTGAAACCTCTCTCTATCATTTCCGACCGGATTCTCAACAATACGTATTATCAACAAGGTCGTGGTAACAAAAAATCACATACTAGTGCCACTTGAGTTCATATTGAACCGCCACCGACATATCATATCCATAAGTGCTTTCGGCAGAATCTAATCATTTTAATTTTCTACATTTCGCCGCTATGACTCCTTTCAATACGAGTAGGTGTCAGAAGTTTGGTTTGTGGATTGGGTAAAATGGCAATGCAGATATCCAATCTTAGTATGTACAATTGATTTGTAGCCCGTTTTCTGCAAATCTGTCACATACATATATTAAATAATGAAGTTATATTAACCGCTTAAGCAAAAATATTACTTGATATTTTAGAACCACGTTTCAATTTGTGTTTGTGAAAAAACCAAAAATATTTCAATTTCACTTCAACAACAACTGATGACAACACCAAAGCAGAATAAACCTCTTATCATATTTCGCTTACATACAAATGTAGAATTCCTTTTCCATGATATGCCAGTGAGAAAATAATCAAGAATTTACTATTAATTCAAGTTTTCGATTTTCGGAGATAAGTGTCTCTCAGTTTTTGATTATCGGTCGAAAAATCTCTCTTCTTTCTCGAACGTCCATTCTTTTTCCTGGATGCATCACAGTACTGAATGTTGTACGGAAAAATCGCTGATGTGAACTCCTGCAACTAAATATTCGCAATGGCCTCATCCTAGTGGCGCATCTTTTTATACGCTTTTCAAGTAGTTCATTGTTTGAACTTGGGAAATTCCAACGTGCGTTTCTTATTTACCCTTTAATTTTATGAGTTCCCGTTGAGAAAATATGTACTTGTTCACAGGTAGAAAAGGTTTGCGGGCACAAACTTTCAAACAGATATAAAGAGTGAAAATCGATTGCAAAATGTATGGTCTCAACCTAGTGATGTCCAGTATAAAGATAAAATAGTATCAGCGATGGAGATGGAAATGAAAGTTTTATGGGTGTTAGTCAGCACATCAAAAAATTACCTTATTTAAAGCACATGTGTAGCGAAAGATTAATATTAGAAAAACCATAACAGAAAGCTAAGCTATGTTCAGAAGATTCACCAAGAAAATTCGAAACGGATAGCGCGTAATATTTGTTGAAGTGACCCGGCACTTACATCTTATCTTACAAAAAATGAAAATATGTATTTCCTTTTAACATGTGTAATAAATCAATATTAAAAATGAGTTCTAGTTTGTATCCGTTTTGAATCACATATCTTTAAATAATACATATATACTCTTAAAATATATTTTCCACATTATTATTATATAGCATATATGTACGTACACAAATAATAACTATTAAAACTGATTTCTAAATTTATATAGCATAATTCTGTATTTTCAGTATAAATCTAATACAAAATGTGTTTCCTATCCTACGCAAGAGGCTGACGTGTTTACCCGGTAATATCGATTGTAGATATTGTGTCCGCATAGAGATAAAAGAATGAATTTGGAACACACCATCGTATTGCTGGAACTGCTAACCATTTTAGAAGGTGTGTCATTTGTTCAGGTGAGCCATATTGTTTAAATTCATCTACTTCTGGAAGATAATTGAAAGCCACGTTAATTTTTTTCGTCGTTTAAATATTTTTTTCTAAAATAGAGTGACCTTCACTAAAATAAGCACAGTATACAATACAAAGTATTGCTCGATTTCCTGACAAAGTAATGTAGTGATTGCTATTGAAAATGATCTATGGACATAATTTATTTTCAAGCATCAATTCCGTTTTTTATTTTCCATTGCTTATACGTGTGTGTAACTAAGATTTTATGTACATCTCAATATTCCGTAGTTTTCACTGATTAACGAGTATAGATTGAGTAGCAAAGTGACGTACTATGTAGGACAACTTATTCATTAGTTTTTATTTTCGGTTACTTTTTTGATCAATTTTATCCATTTCCAACACCCAGCTGGCACTGCTGAAGGTTATTAGACGTCAATTGAACTTTATAGTCTTTATGACCCAAGTCTTCATGTAAAATTATTAGCTCAAATTTCTGAACCAATTTAAAAATTGCTGCGCAAGAAGCTATCTCACATTAACTGAGGAAACTGTTGAAGGTTATAAAGGCTAGAAAATAAAGAGCTCGGCAAGGCATTCCAAATCGGTTGCATGGTTTAGGAAATAATCACGAGTACGCTCGACGCTCGAAGTTTGGCTGAAGTTGATGAGCTTTCATAGTAAGACTTAAGTTAAGGTTGAAAGCCTGAACAAGGAAAATTTATATGTAGTATGTCGGTGTTCGAGGGTGTCAATTGACTGGGCACTGTGAACAAAAAAGATCATTAACAAAAATTAAAAAAAGTGTCGAAGACAGAGCGCTAACCTGGGCCACCAGTACTTATTTTGTGGGTATTAGACTTGAAAGAGAGAAAAAGAAAACAATTTGCTTTTCCATAGGGCTCGACAAATGTTTTTTCCATCTTCTCAGAAAGAGTTCTAAAAACAACAAAAGAGAGGAGATATTCATCTGGACCAGCAGGTTTGTGTATGCTAGGATCTTAAAGTACTCTTGCTATTATACTAGTGCGAAGTGAAAGGAAGACTAATCCTTTTAAAATTCGACATCCTTGAGTATTGGCGGAAACATGACCGTTTTTAATGCAATTCAATTCATTTAGTTATTTATTAATCCATATTCTATAAACTAGAATAACAGCGTTAATTAGTCTAATTAAAAGGCGAAAATAGCAGGCAAACTATAGCAATAATTTGTATTTTATTTCCTGCATTACATGTCTTTAAGGAAATCAATAACTACTATGCATTTTTTAGTAAAATATGTAACCCACTTATTATAAATGGTGTCCCAAAATTCACGCCAGATTTGAATTTGTACGTTTAACTGTTGTTAATGAAAAAAAAGACAGCGTGACAGCTGACAGTTTAGAGTAATTGAGCAATATTTTACAAATAATGAGGGTTTGGTAGTTACAGTTCGCAATTTTCATAAAAAAATATGGTCGGAACAGTGCTTTGAATTCATAAACTGTGACAAGTTTAATTAAGAAATGCAGGGATCCTTAGGATCTTAGACACTCTGACCGTCCTTCATCAAGTCGTTCATCACAAAATACCGAAGCAGTTCGACAAAGTAAGCGTCTGTGCCAGCAAAACCAAGGAAGCCATTTACCCGATATGCTATTCGATACAGAACTCTATACTGTATGTTTTATGAATCAATAAAAAATATACAATGTTTAATGAAAACCAAATACAAACTGATGTAATAAGCTAAATTAATTGAAAGTTGCATAAATATTATATATACCATATTATACGAACATATTGCAGATTTATTAAAAAAACATGCATATATCTATACGTTGGAATAAATTAAACGTGCGATTATTCCCACAGGGCATTCATCTCCCATTTTGATATGATTGTAAATATCACGTACAAGTCTTATACATATACATATATGGATATGTGATATGTACCAGTTAAGATCTCTGAAAATTCCACGAACGCTTTTTTATACAGGGTGTACCAAAAATCAACGTCAAGCCGGAGTCGGGTGATAGGTCCAGTGGTGTCGGTTATCACAAAATTATAAAAAAAATCTAAGTGCTTTTAAAATTATTGGCATTCAAAAAAAGATCAAGAAATCTGACACCCTGTGACGATCTTTCAAGTACCGTGACCACAAGTCGTTTCTTTTCTTCGATTTTTGCCACGTAACCCTGAGTGACTCTTCTGTAAACTACGCTCCAACATTGAAACATAACTATATCGGTTTTAACTAAAATATTGGTTTTTTGTCCATTCATGTATCTGAAAATCATTAATCATCCAACTTGAACTGACTGTACTGACAAAAAAATGTATTGGCTCTGTAACTTAGTTCGTGCGGTTTGCTAAGAGATGCGTAACTTGTATTATTCCATTGTTATTATTCCATTGTTATTATTCCATTGGAACATGCGTTGGAAAGCTACTGTTGTACGTCATTTCAGTATATGTCATTCATTTGAAGCGTAAACAACAATAATTTTTTTTCACTCAAATATGTCGAACTTTGTGCCTGAAAAAGTGTTTTTGCGGGGAGTTCTTCTTCATTACTTTAATATGAAGAAAACTGCTGCCGAAAGTCATCGTATTTTGGTGGAAGTTTATGGTGAACATGCGCTAGCTGAGCGAACGTACCAAACGTAGCTTGCACGATTTAAAAGTGGTGATTTTGGCTTGGAAGACGATGAACGTCCTGGGCAGCCGAAAAAGTTTGAAGATGAAGAACTGGAAGCATTACTCTATGAAGATTGTTGCCAAACACAAGAAGAGTTCGCAGAATCTTTGGGTGTCACTCAAGCAGCCATTTCAAAACGTTTAAAAGCAGCTGGATATATTCAAAAGCAAGGAAATTGGGTTCCACATGAACTCAAGCCGAGAGACGTCGAAAGGCGGTTTTGCATGTCCGAAATGCTGCTGGAACGCCACAAAAGGAAGTCATTTTTGCATCGGATTGTTACTGGTGATGAAAAATGGATCCATTACGACAACCCCAAGTGCAAAAAATAATATGTGAAACCCGGCCAACCAGCCAAAGGACCAGCCGGTGCAGTTCTTTTGGGATGGGATCCACAAATTGCCAGAAAGATGGGAAAAAGTCATAGCTTCAGATAGGCAATACTTTGAATAATACTATTGTACATGTTTTTCTTAAATAAACGTTCAAATTTTGAAAAAAAACCACACGAAGTAATATACCCAATACTATACCATTTTGGTAAGTAACTTTAAAAGATGGCGTATTTAGTCTGGATTCCAAAATGGTATGGCACTTACTAAATTAAGGACAAAAAAACTATTTTGTTAAAGAAACCCGATTCATAGTTAGTTCTTTTTAATAAGTTAAAATGAGTACCAAGTGTGAGCCAGACAGACAGTGACGCCGTGATTAAGACGGACAAACACGCCATTTAGACTAGCGTGAGTGAAACAGATAGAGATGTCATTTTATTTTTTGCCATCACAGAGCACACAGAACACTACATTCTCTTGGTGTATACTCTCAGTACCGCTTTACACAACTGTTGCTTGTTGCGCGACTAAACGCCATCTACCGGTCTTGTATCTTACAACAAATTTTAAAACTGTTCACCTTCAGCGGAAATGTAAGCTCTACATCAACTTATAAATGATCTGGTAATAAGACGGGCATATCTTCTTGAGTTGATGTCTTCAACGGAATCTGCAATTTTTTTGGCGCACCTCGTTTAAATTTTCTACCGGCTTAGAATAAACTTTTTCTATTACTGCTCCCCAGTAAAAAAAATTGAGTGGATTTAAGCCATGTGAACGGGCTGGTCACGAAATTGTACTAGACCGCCCTATCCACCTGTTGGAGTGTTCCCGATCCAGGAACTCTCGTACTGTGCGAGCATAATGCGCTGGGCAGCCATCTTGTTGATACCAGATGTATGCATAAATATTTAGTAGCACGTCTTCCAATAAATTTGGTAAGTGGTTCTCCAAAAAATCTAAATAAACCTCAGCATTCAAATTCTGCGGTAGCTCGAATGGGCCAATAATTCTACCATTCAAAATTCCCGTCCACATGTTTATTTTAAAACGGTTCTGTGATCTATCTTCCCGCATCAAATGTTTATTTTCCACGTGCCACTCGTGCAAATTGTGGAGGTTCATGTAACCGTTCTCTTTGAAAAGTTGATTCGTCCGATCATAGATGCTTTCTTCAATTGCACGTACTGAGGTACTAGGCTCTTGTGCGACTGCTTGTAAGACTTAGACGATTAGATTTGGAAATCGACCCTCTGAGAATGACCGGTGCACATTTACAAACACTCGATAGTCCGGATGACGCTGAGCATTTGGGTATCTCTCATGATAAAGTCGGGCTGCAGCACTAACATTACACCTGCATTCCCCATAAATGAGATGCATGTTAGCATATTCCTGAGCAGTGTATCGAGATGGCATGATGGCATTCACACTACACAATCACGGGATCAACAATCAACACTAGTCCAGAAGAGATCCAGGTTCGACAGAAACGGTCAGATAGCAAATCAAAGTCGCAATGCAATGAAGTCCAATAAAGAAAGCCAAAGTTGTAAGCACGAAATCAACACGAGCACAGATTAATGCGCTGTACGCGAAGGAGCGTAACGTACTGCAGTATTGCACGATGTGCCTATTCGTCACTGCTTGACAAGGGTGGCATCTCTATCTGCTTCACTCAAACTAGTCGAAATTTCGTGTTTATCCGTCTCAATCACGGCGTCACTGTCTGTCTCGCTCACACTTGGTACTCATTTTACCTTATTAAAAAGAATTAACCATGAATCGGGTTTCTTTAACAAAATATTTTTTTTGTCCTTAATTAAGCGTTAGTCTAACAAGTGTCATACCATTTTTGAATCTAGATTAAATACGCCATCTTTTAAAGTTACTTACCAAAATGGCATAGTATTGGGTATATAACTTAGTGTGGTTTTTTTTTTCAAAATTTTAACGTTTATTTAAGAAAAACTTGTACAATAGTATTATTCTAAGTATTGCCCATCTGAAGCTATGACTGTACATGATTTAGATTTTTTTATAATTTTGTGATAACCGACACCACTTGACCTATCACCCATTTCCGGCTTGACGCTGTTTTTTTGGACATCCTGTATATAGTAGTCGTATCTGGATTTTTGTAAGGTTTGTTCATATTATTCCGCTTGTTCACTACGAGTATATCAAGGTTGACATTTTTTGTTCAAAAACTCGTTTTATTTGCCCAAAATATACATTTGTATATGTAAATGCAAGAGTTCATTACAATAAGTTTCCAGGAAAATAGAAATGTAAAGTTGTCACCCGATGTTCTTTGGTTGTAATTTTTTTTATGAATGGAAAAGTTTGATTTCTCTTTCTGTTTACTTGATCTCTTAAATTTTTTTTTCATTAAGTCGGGACAATGATATCTGCCCATCCAGAATGGGAGACCATTCGGACCCGATTTATGGCATTTTCCACCACTCTTGGCAGAACTTCCGGCGACAGGTCCTCGCATTCTTGACGGATATTCTCTTTGAGGGCTTCAAGACTCTGAGCCTTGTTGGTCGTGTCTTCAAAAACCCAACAAAAAGAAGTCTGGAACGCTTGGCGGTCAACTGCCCGCTCTGCACTTTGTAAGCGAATACATATCTTACAGTCTTTCAAAAAAATTCTCTGTAAAAACCGCCGATTGATGCCCAATTACACGCCGCCTGGTCAATACTCCGGCAGGCTGGGATACGAACACCGAACCTTCCCATTTGGAAGCCAGTCCACTACCACTTGAGCTACTGTCACCCACGTACTCTGTACAAAAAAAAATGTAAAGGCCCGTCTAAAGTTCTTTACGGAACATAAAAGCTGGAATGTTGAAGATTGAAAGCGAGTTATTTGGTTAGATAAGACAATCAGATGGTAAGGAGTATTATTGGTATCGAACGAATGAGGGATTAGAAAAGTACCAGGTTAAAGAAACCATGAAGCATGACGGTGGAAGCTTAATGGTGCGGGGATGCTTCACCTGGTGGAATACGGGTCCATTGATGAAAATCGAAGTTATAATGAAAAAGGAACAGTATCTAGATATTTTGCGTACCAACTTGCAAGAATTCGTGGAGGAATGTGTTTATCCGATTGAAGAGATCATTTTTCAACAAGACGGGTACTCCAAACACATCGCACGGATTGCCCAAAACTGGCTTGGGGAGCAGGTATTTCAGACTATTAAGTGATCACTGGTCAGCCTGATAGAATGTCGATGGTCCGTACTGAAAAGACGGCTGGCGTCATACAATAACCCTCCAAAGACATTGAATGACTTATAGGAGCGAGTACAAGAGCAGTGGTCAAATATGTCCTATGAACAAACTGAAACACTGGTGGAAAGTAAACCAAGTATTATAATAGATAAGGGATTATGGACCAAATGTTAAAAAGTGGAAGAAAATAGTGCAAAAAGGATATCAAAGAAACTTGCAAAATTGAATAAATGCGAGTCTCTCTTACTTTTAAATTTGTATATAGTTATCTCTTAAATATTTTTTATTTATTTTTTTATTGAATAGTGAATTTTTATTGTAGTTTTTCAATTACAAATAATTTGATTAAGTTCATAATGAAACAACATACAATTATTGTCTTTTATTTCATTTTCTTGAATCATGTACTCATTTTTGCTCGCCACTGTATATGTGTTATTTTGAAATAAAATCGAGAAGAGAAATTTTTCTTCTGAATTGCCAAGGGAACAGTTTTATGTAATTTTCTTCTCTCCGAAGTGCAAAAATTCATCTGTCGGCCAATGGAAAACGCCATTTATTAGCTCATTTATGAAATGAATTGACAGCTGTCAATCAAACAAAAAATGACAGTCTGAAGTATAAAACAACACACCATCTAAATGTGTATGTATAGATAACATATAAAATTTGTAGAGTAATATGCAGTTTATAAGAAAAGAGGTACCTACTGAAATATTTTGTTAGCACCTACTCATATTAAACGCCTGAGCACTAAATCAGCTTTTTCTATTTTAAAATGAAGTTTTGAAAATGGTGATCTTAAATTTAAATTAAAATTAGTACGGATTCAATTTGAATAAACTACTTGAATAATAATTGTATGTACTAAATATATTGTTAGTTATTGATTTGCAGTGGTTGTATATTCATATGTATGCGTATACATATTACCTACACATAATGCATATGTTTACGTAATGTAAAAATCTCAGAAAACATCTCAAAACGGTCAAAAATCGATGTTGTTATTATTCTTCGTACTCTTTCGCAGTATCCAGTCAGACTTAATTTTGTATGTACGGATATATGTAGGTACTTAAGCGCAATATGAATATATTTTCGTACAGCTCAAACTATTTTACTTGTACATATGCATAAACACGAGTACAACAAACATATTTATATATTTATGTTTTGTAGAAATTTGTGGCGGTGAACCCTTCACATTACTTCTGAACACATCTGGAAATAGCTCGTGCCAGCGAAAAATCGTGCATCTATGCTATAGAAATCGTAAAGCCAATGGAATACTACAACAACTTGAACCTATTCTATTTCTGTTAATTTAAGTAAGAACTATTCATCTGCCATTCATTGCGATTACAGTACTCATTGCCAGGCCAGTATTTTGCTTTATACATACATACGTACATACGAGTATGTACATAATATGTACATCTGCTTGCCCAAGTAATTTTCGCGATCATGTCAGCGTGCGCGATGCATTTCTCTGATGTGCCTTTAAAAAATTTTTATCTGGATATTATCTAAATACACTATGTGTGTATGGATTTATATTAAGATATTCGAATAAAATGAAATTAGTAAGATATGCGCTAATGGAAAAATAAAGATCTACTATAGCTTGTACAATCTTTGCAATGACACGAATTTACTTATGGGTAAGTACTATGAGAAGACAAATATGCCAATCTACTAACAAATTTCGTCCACTCTACGTATTGTAATATGTATCTAATATTCGATGGAAAAAACGGCTTATATGCATATTTTAAAAGCATATATCCCACTTTACCCGTTTTGTAAGTGTTTTACTATGTTAGTTTATATAGTATGGCCCACGTTTTCAATGTCATCCTAGTAACAGGCGGATTTCCAACTAAAGATCTCTCTCTCTCTCTCTCTCAAGAATGAGGAATTAAGGCCAATTTCAATAGTTTTTCGCATCAACAAATTTTGATGATCTGTTTGCAAACAAGAATCATTCAAATCTGTTAACATCGAAGCAATCTGAGGATATACTGTAACCGATTAATGACGATGAAGTGATTTTCATTTTTAATATATGTATGTATAATATATGAACGAAATACTCATTAGTACATACTTTTATACTTTATATAAGCGATTGATGTAAAATGAATAGAAAAATGATGGTGTCATGAAACACAGCATATGCTGTGAAACGTACAAGCTAGATCAAAGTTTCAAATCATCACTACGAATCATGAATGTTTGTTTTTAAGCATTTTTTTTAGACTACATTTATTAATAAAAGATAAATTAGGGAAATAGACACTTATATTAAGATAGGTCGTTATTCCATACTAATAGCTCGCTTACTTTATCGACTTAGGTTAATGTTCCGCTTTAAACTTCTTAGTAATTGTAATAAGAATCATTCCTGATTTACCATCATGTATTAAATTTTATCAAAAAATAAAAACAAAAATACAGCAAGATCATCTATAGATGTAGAACTATTTTTATATTAAAGAAAAAACGTATTTATATTATAAGTTACTGAAATAAGTAAGCTTTTTATTTAAACATCATCTTCGTTGTCACCTTCTGTTAAATCGGGATGAGTATTTGGCTCGTCCATGTTAGTTGGAAGATTATCATAAAACGCGTGAAATTCTGGACTTATAAACTGTTTTAAATCCATAAGATCTTTCTTTTTTTCTCGCGATATGCACAGTATATCTTTAATTCTTTGTATTTCATTTACTCCAATAACAGCAGCACCTCTTTTTCCCACCTTTAAAATCTTAAAAGTTTCATTTGTGTCTAAAGACGTTTTGTATGATATTTCTTTGCAGCTTTTCGTATAGCGAAACCATCGAACCGCATTCCATCTAAATTTTTCACCATCTTCATTTACACGTTTCCATGAAAACTTTGTTTTAGCAAGTTCAGAAAAGTTATAGAAGTCATTAGTCTTCATTTCTATCGCTCCAATGTTAGCGCCAACAGTATTTATGAATTGATACCAATCTCTTGGTGTTTCGATTTGCACATTTGTTTTCTTTTTCATCCGTTCGATAAGTGCGTGATCGCTGTCACATTCTATATGCGCATGACCTGGTTCAAGGAACTTATGGTCAATAAAATCAATATTTTGTACATTAGAAATAAATGTTAAATTAAAAGTCCAAAGTTGTCTTTAATAAAAACTTATCGAGTTTCTTAGAAAAGGTTTTGGTAGACATTGTTGCAAGTCAAGGGCAAACGTTTTTATGCTTTTTGATTTTTTCGATTCCATAAGCCGTTTCAGCCTTATTTAAATGTTTTTTTTTTTTCTGTTCCATTAATGAGATTTTTTCTTCCTAGTTTTGCCCAATCTTGAATTTTGAAACAAACGTATCACAAGTGCTACAAGTGTCTACTTTTGGTGCTTATAATCTAAGACTCATAGTTTTAAATATCTGTTAGTATTTTGAGAGGCTTACAGGATTTTCGGCTTCCAATTTATATAGGCGGTACACGGATGAAAGATTTAGACTCGCAGGCAGATACTTTTTACTTGTATCACGTCGACTGTAGTAAATTTCGTATGCAGGAAATTCTGAAATGTGTCTTTTAACCTCATCTTCTACCTTCATATCAATCTTGGTAGCAGAAGTATGCTTTCCTCGCAGATTTTTAAATGGTATTGACGGACAACCAATTTTTTTACGAACGACTGTTTTGATGAAGCTGTCAGTCTCATCGAAACACTGTGCAAAATGTTTTTTGCATACCTTGAAAATATTTCCCTCCACTTCCAGAGCGTATTTCATGGTGTTTTCCCGTTTTCGCTTCCGGTTGAATACATTTAAAGGGGTATCACACTTCTTGTCTTCAATGGAGATCATGGAACCGATATATAGAATTATTTGGTCATAGCTTCCTAAAGACCAGTAATGCTTAAAAAGCTTTTTAATTTTGTCAATCCCAATCTTTTCATGACATTTGCTTCTACAAATATCAAACGGTTTACAAACTCTAGTTTTACACTGTTTCCGGAAAGTGTTTGATAAGATTGCCCACTATTTCGAAGCCTAAAGCGAAGTTTTTTATTGCTTTTTTCTTTCGGTATCTGTAAAGCGTTTTTAATTTGAGCTCCTAATAACATTATTTCAACATCTTGCTGAGAAGCAATACTACTCGAGGTAATGAATAATTTAAAGTCTGGATCCTTCAGCGAATCGTCTGAGTCCTCCCACTGGGGTTTATACAAAAATACGTCATCAAGTTCTTCATCACCTTCAGCGTTCTGTGTTTGTTTATCATTGTAAATAATGATAAACTTCTCCTAAGTAAAGCTAGTCATAACATGTTTATCACAGAGTATTAAATAAATACAGAAAGTACAAAAAATTGTCCTTACTTTGAAGCAAGTCAACATTAAAATTGCATCTATACATCGATGACTGAGTTTCGTTCTGCACTACTGGTTCAAAATTTGGTAAAAGATCATTGGGAAAAATTCATTGTGAGACCATTGTGTTTTTGATGTATTAGAGCTATTGTTTAAATTTTTTTGACACATTGTTTCCGGTTTGTTGTCATTACCTGGTATTATTAAGTTTGAATATATTTGTTATTTAAACATTTTAATAATTTTCTTACCAATATCATTATTTTCAGCCCGAAACATTTCTTTGTCACAACCCCTGACGTTTTCTAGAACAAATCGTAATAACTATCTGTTAGTTTTGTGCATTTAGGTAGGTACGCGATGAAGTCAGCTAAAAGAAATAAGACCTCGAACTTGAAGTACAGTCTGCGACGGATATGAGAAACACTTATATAAGAACGAATCGCATATAAGAAACATGCATTTTTTTCACTTTTGAACTGGATTTGAGTTTCATACAAATTCAGCTCACCTATGCATGTAAACGACTCACAATACACGATGCGAACACATCCTTAATGTCGTTTTCCATTGGTTTCACTCGGGGATGCACTCATTGATTCCGGATGCTCCCGGACGCTTCTTTTTGCCCAATGGAAAAGACATAAGAGAAATGACAATGACAGCTACTTACAGAATACAGAAACTTTGTTTCTTATAAAAGAACAACTCGGATATAAGAAGCATTTTTTTTTGATTTTAGAGGTTTCTTTTATCTGCCGTGGACTGTACCTGTATTTGCCACGCGCAGAAGGAAGTATGTATCTACTTATAAAAAATAGAGCACTCGTCTTTTGAGAAGTAGCTCAAAAAGCTTAGCAAAACATTATGAGCACTGCCTGTATAAACTGTGTAAAACAACTTCATTGCACACTTACTTTCAAACTTTATATAAAGATATAATTTATCAGCAGTTAGTATTAATTATTGCAATGAATTCTCACTTATATTTATGCACAATATAAGTTAAATCGAAATTATAAAAGAAAAACACAAAAACCGACATTCGGTAAAGCACACGAAGTTAAATTAAATGGTTAGTGTGCTGGACTATTGAGCGAAGGGTCTCAAGTTCAATCCCCGAAAAAAAAAACACAAATTACATCTTAAGGTTTTTTCCGCGTCGACAGCGCTTCTTAATTCAACCGTTCGGATTCGGCATAAAATTGTCCCATAAGTAAAAACTCGCACAAACTAATGGTTGTGAGAAGCTAGGACTAGGGTGTCTATACGAACCTGTTGCGCCGATTTTCCTATTCATTTAGTTAATAAACTTTACCTTCTGTCAGCATCCTAGCTAGCTTCACCATTTTTCCTGCTCTGCCAGACGTTTTATGTGCACTTTTCAATTTTGATCTTTAAACCTCTCACTTTTAAAATTATTACCACTAAAACTTTGCGACTGTTCACAACGACCTAACTCAATTTATTACTCACTTTTTCTATATTTATTATAACTTTTGTTTTGACATAAGAAATTAAGTCGACTTAGGTTTAATTTTTTTTATATTCAGATATGGAATAACGGCCTACTTCAAAATAAATTTTTCAAAATATTATTCTCGGTTTTGGATAAAGAACTTAACTCGAGTTAAGCTAATTAAAAATCAGAACTGTGTTTTTGAATAATAGCCTAACTCAAGTTAAGAAAATTGAATTGCTTTTGTAATTTGAGGAATAACAGCCTAAGTGGACTTAGGCAATAATCGAAAATGAACGTAATAAATTGATAACAGACATTGAATTACTTATCTCGCCTTAAGCTCTTATTACAAAACGAAAATTTTATTAAAAAAGAAAAGGTATAGCCTAACTGCAGATAGGTTATTAAGACAAAAAATTAATAATTAATAAGAGACTTAACTCAAGTTAGGAAACGGACGTTGAAAAACATTATGATTATTACGAGTTAAACTGTTATGCCAAAACACTATTTTAAAAAAATGACCTAGGCTACAACATAGGTTTATTTTGGAATAACTTCTGCTTAAAAAAAATTAAGTGGAAGTAGATTTAAACATACTGAGCACGATGGTGCCCTTAACTTAATTTTGCCTAACTCGAGTTAAGCGGTTATGGTTTGTCGCCACTGATTTATGTATGTATGGATTGTATAAAAACAATATCAGCCTCTAATATTTTCCTCCTATCATATTAAACAATGTTCCAATAGTGCATATCGAAACACTAAAAGTGTTGACGTGGATTTCAACCGTATTACTGTATTATCAGTGTTGTGAGTAAGACTTGTTTTAAATTTCACCCATTTTATTATAAATTTATTAGAAATTTATTACCAGAAAATACAAACAGAAGCATTCAGCACTGACAATGGGAAATTAGTAGATTGACAGTCTGTGCTGAAAATCTGGATAACTTTTGCAATTCTTCAGTTTGAAGGCGAAATAAAATAGTATTCCTCTATCAGGTAGAAAGAACAGATCGACATGGATAATGACCATTTCCACTGGACAATAATTGACAGCAACTCCGTTCAGCATCGTTTACCTGACTAATTTTTTTTATTTTCTATTTATCTGCATTTTTGTTATTTTTACTTCATTGATACATACTATACATAAACAAAAAAATGCTTAAAAATTAAGTTAATTGACAGAAACTATCGTACTAGAACTCACTGGACGCATGCTCGAAGCTTTTTCATGTCATTTTTTCATATGCATATACGAGGGCAGGTCAATAAGTCCGTGACTTTTTGAATTTCTGACCTCTTTACTGAAACAGCAACACTGCTCCTGTCAACAGGCATCTGTCAGTTGACTCCTGTCAAAATTTAAACTTGCTGCGTCAGTTAGTTTGTGTTTGACAGCTATTTTTATCAGACTACTCACTAATTTGAGGAGAAAATGGAAAAAAGTGAATTTCGTGTGCTTTTTAAGCATTATTTCTTGCGAAAAAAAACCATTACCGAGACCAAGGCTAAGCTTGATAAATACTATGGGGACTCTGCACCATCGATTTCAATGGTAAAAAAGTGGTTTACTGAATTTCGTTGTGGCCGTACAAGCACTGAAGATGCCGAACGTCCTGGACGCCCAGTTGAGGTCTCTACACCCGAAACAATCGAAAAAATTCACGATATGGTGCTGGCCGACCGAAGATTGAAAGTGCGAGAGATTGTGGAAGCCGTAGGGATCTCGCATGGCTCAGTGGTTTCAATTTTGAATGATCACTTGGGCATGAGAAAGCTTTCCGCAAGATGGGTGCCGCGTTTGCTCACAGTCGACCACAAACGCAATCGTGTAACAACTTCACAGGAAGGTTTGGCGTTGTTTAATCGCAATATGGAGGAGTTTTTGCGCCGTTTTGTAACCGTGGACGAAACATGGATCCATCACAACACACCAGAGAACAAACAACAGTCAAAACAGTGGGTTTCTAAGGGTGAATCGGCGCCAAAGAAGGCCAAGGTGGGTTTGTCAGCCAATAAAGTTATGGCGACTGTTTTTTGGGATGCACGCGGGATAATCCACATTGACTACCTTCAAAAGGGAAGAACAATCAATGGGGAATATTATGCCAACTTATTGGACCGATTCAATGACGATTTGAAAAAAAAACGACCTCATTTGGCCAAGAAAAAAGTTCTTTTCCACCAAGACAATGCAAGGGTGCACACATGTGCAGTTGCCATGACAAAAGTCCATGAATTGGGCTATGAATTGCTCCCTCATCCACCCTATTCTACAGATTTGGCTCCGAGCGACTACTTCTTGTTCCCAAACCTGAAGAAATGACTTGGTGGAAAAAGATTTGACTCCAATGATGAAGTCATCTCGCAAACAAAGGCCTATTTTGAGGACCTCGACAAATCATTTTTTTTGGAAGGGATAAAAAAATTGGAGAAGCGTTGGACAAAGTGTATAGAGCTCAAGGGAGACTACGTTGAAAAATAAAATTATTTTTTTATCAAAAAATCTGTGTTTTAATCCAAAAGTCACGGACTTATTGACCCGCACTCGTATGTATATGTATGCGCTGCAAAAAAACAACCTTAAAAAGAAGAAGAATAAGAAAAAGGCTGGAAAAAACGACGATAAAAAAAGACGACCTATCAAGACGGTCAGTGGAAAGACGATCTGTCAGGACGATTTTGTAAAAAAAAACTGGAATTCCATTTTATATTTTCATTTGCTACTTTTTTTTGAATTAAACTTTTATTATTCGTGCGGTTTTTTTTCAAAATTTGAACGTTTATTTAAGAAAAACATGTACAATAGTATTATTCAAAGTATTGCCCATCTGAAGCTATGACTTTTTCCCATCTTTCTGACAATTTGTGGATCCCATCCCAAAAGAACTGGGCCGGCTTGGCAGCCAAGAATGAATCAAGCCAATTTTTGATATTCTGCTCTGATGTGAATCGTATTCGCGTTCTGCATCGACCGGAACAAATGGTAGTCAGAAGGGGCAAGGTCTGGGCTATAAGGCGGGTGGGGTAAGGCTTCCCATCCACTGCTTTCCAAATAGTTCTTAACCGGAATAGCAACGTGGGGCCGAGCGTTATCATGATGGAAAATTATTGCCTCGTGGCTGGTCGCATATTCCGGGCGTTTTTCGGCCACTGCTCTCTTCAAACGGATTAATTGTGTTCAGTAGCGTTGTCCATTGATGGTTTCACCCGGTTTTAGTAGCTCATAATACAGCACACCCATATGATCCCACCAAATACAGAGCATTACCTTCGCGCTATGGATATTCGGCTTTGCCGTTGATTTGGCTGTTTGGCCGAACTTCACATATGATTTTTTACACTTGGGGTTGTCGTAATGGATCCATTTTTCATCACCAGTAACAATCCGATGCAAAAATGACTTCCTCTTGTGGCGTTCCAGCAGCGTTTCGGACATGCAAAACCGCCTTTCGACGTCTCTCGGCTTGAGTTCATGTGGAACCCAATTTCCTTGCTTTTGAATATATCCAACTGCTTTTAAACGTTTTGGAATGGCTGCTTGAGTGACACCCAAAGATTCTGAGAGCTCTCCTTGTGTTTGGCAACAATCTTCATAGAGTAATGCTTCCAGTTCTTCATTTTCAAACTTTTTCGGCTGCCCAGAACCGTTCATCGTCTTCTAAGCCAAAATCACCACTTTTAAATCGTGCAAACCACTTTTGGCACGTTCGCTCAGCTAGCGCAGGTTCACCATAAACTTCCACCAAACATGACTTCGGCAGCAGTTTTCTTCATATTAAAGTAATGAAGAAGAACTCCCCGCAAAAACACTTTTTCAGGCACAAAGTTTGACATATTTGAGTGAAAAAAAGTTATTGTTGTTTACGCTTCAAATGAATGACATATACTGAAATGACGTACAATGACAGTAGCTTTCCAATGCATGTTATAATGGAATAATACAAGTTACGCCATCTCTTAGCAAACCGCACGAATTAAGTTATCTACTGCGGAGCAACATCCAGCGCCACACTAGCTGGACATGCTGCGCACTCTAGAAGTCACATCGCCATCTTTCACGATGAACTGTGTATTAGTGAACATATTATATAAAAGAATGAACAGCATTGGTTTATTTATGCCCAGAGTGTTCGGTTTAAACCATGTCAACAGCCTTCTGCAGGACATTCAAGCAAACACCCGTGTACAGTACAGATTCGTGCTTTTGTTCCATTGAATATCAAATACCTACTAGTTTATGCGTTCCGTGAAAGATATCATGCGCCTCTCTAAAACCAAATTGATTATCCAAAATTATTCTATTGTACCATATATTTATTTAGTGAAGAATTTTTTGATCACCATTTCGAATACCTCCCTGATATTCAGAAGCAGACTTATCGATCAAAGATTTGCCAGATTAAGTGTGCCTTCATCCTTTTTGGGAATTGGATATACCACTTTGTCTTCGAATGCGATGGATAATGGTCGTTATTCAAAGCATTATTAAAAAGCCTGGCGGGAATGTCCACAGTTTCGAGTGGGAGATGTCGAAGCCCAATGTTCGCTACGACATCGGTTCCGGTTGATTTCTTGCTTCTCAGTGTTCGAAGATCGCTTGAGGCTCTTCCTTTGAAATGAACGGGGGTGGTAAACCTGAGTTCTCAAATAGTCAGACTTCGATTTCATTTCAAATGTAGAAATCATCGGCCTAGTACGTTTCCTGAAAAACGCTCCTATGGCTCCAATCTTCTTTTCCGGGTCTTCAACGACAAAGAAGGTGTCATTATCAACAGTGTATGCTGAATCTTTCCCTGCTGTTAGCATTATTTGTATACTGTCAGATGATCGTTTTGATCTTTCCTCCGAAATACTATTTGGAGATTTTTGATCTACGACTTCAGTGTCATGTCTCAGAACATTCGAGTTATGCCTGTAGTAAGCCAAGTGTACAAGGTTTTTAGCCTTGACGGCAGTGTACTTTTTTATTGGTGTAGTGCCCGAATATGTTATTTGCGTTGCGGGATGTGTATTCGTTATCAGTGTATTGATAGCGAAATATCATACATTCCATTGCTCGTTTAACTCTGAGCAGCGTAAACTGTCTCTCGATATTTTTCAGAATTTAAATCCGCCATGTTCGTAACCATTACGCCATTTAAGCGTTGATAATTTTAGGAGTGACGCCTGGTGTTTGAATGTTAGAATGATGAACGTCTGATCTCCGCTTTTTTACTGCCGAGTTAAATTTACTCTTTTCTTACATTGGAACTTAGGACAGCCCCGATAATTTGTGGTGTATTTTGAATTGATCCGGGGAACCCTTTCTTTGTTAAAATTTTGTTGTTTTTGTTCTTTCTGCTGCTGTTGTGTATGTTTCTGTTCTTGTTGCAGTTGCTGCTTTGATTGCTGTTTTGGGTTCATATATTCGTATATGACTCGCTCATATGTGATTGTTGCTGTTGTGGGCGATTTTTTATTATAACGTAACATATGATTTTTAGAACCTTATCTCAAAAATCTGATAGATCTTTATCAGTGTAAATAAGACCGGTAAAATTCAGGAACTTCAAATCGATAACCACCACCTATGGAATACCCGCATTGTTTCAATCGGCATTGTTCAATGAACAGGAATTAAGCAGTAGGCTTAGATGTTTTTCCTCTATCTCATCGTGATCTTGACACTGTTATAATGTCAGCAATACAAGCTGACAAGAAACACAGGATATAAGTTAACGACAATAATATCAAAAGGCAAAAACCACGATATCAGTATCAAAAGACAATGTTTGCCGTGTCAAGTTTATGCACACGATCAAATAGCGAACGACATCCGCATGTTCCCGGTCGTGTTAAAAATATGTACGTGATGGAATGCAGTAAACAGCCAGTGGTGTCCAGTCCAGTGACTGGGAGCAGACGCAGAAGAATCCAACGGAAAATCGTGGGAAACAAAAGATAATGGGGCGAAGCTTAGCTTAGGTTATTTTTAAGAAATTTTTGTATCTTTAGTCTATGTCTGGCCGCGAGGCAATAAAGATTATTTTTTAAAAACTAAAAAATTAATAATATAATTTAATTTATAGCACCCGAAAAATTGCGTGCAAAAAGTTGTCAAACCTGAATTTACACATGTAAGTCATAGCTTCACGTTTCGCGAAGCTGAGGTTGATCGACTGAAAAACCAAATCTATATTTTTCCATTAATTATACAATATTCTTATTGCTAACTTCACAATTTTTATGAAACTTAATACAAATTTAATTTTGGAGGAATGTATGCAGTTTATTGTGTGGGAAAGGAAATGGTTACATTGCATTTTGCATAGCGTGGGAATGGAAGTTAAAATGGGAATGAACGCTATTTTGATCATTTGGCATAAATGCATTACCTGGTAATTAAGTATGGGAAAGGTGTTTATTATTTGGGTGATAATTTGTATGTACATAAAATGAAAAATCTCAAAATAGAGCCTTAAACTACATGCATACCAAAAAAGGAGGGAACCAGCCACTTTCCACTATGATATCGGTATCTTGAACATGATACTCTGAAATAAATAGGAAATATACAATTAAAATTGAAGCAATGGAATTGAACAAGTGAGATATTGTTGTTGATTTTTTTCAGGCTGGGTGGATTTTTATTGCCACTCTTTCATTTTACTGCACCTTTTTTTTTTGAATCCACTCCGGAATTTATTATGATGTTTTATTCTAAGGAATTACTTCTTTCTTGGCATTCATTTTTCTCATTTGGTTTTTATACAAATCGACAGTGGCAGTAACACCCCTCGGTTATGAGCGCGCTCATGGAATTTGAGTACCCTTAATAAGATTGAGCACAATGCGGGCGAAGGAAAATTAGGAAGGAAACAAAGAGAGACGCCTATGTACGTTCGTTTTAAATGTTTGCAGGTTAAAATGACTAGGAAATAAAGAGCAGGAGGGAAGACAATCGGCGTTAAAAGAGACAAAAAAAGCATAAGAAGCGGCAATCAATGAAATGAAAACCTGAACAGACACATGTAACTATGACTAAAGAAGTTAAATGGAAGAGTTACAACCGGTTCTGAGGATTTGTAAAAACAATTTCTGCAGATTGTTAAACTAGGGCTATAAAAGCCAATATTGTTCCGGATAAGTCCTCAACTTTAACTTCAGTTATCAGTTAGGAATTATGTCTACCGCGACTCCGCTATTAATTCTGATAATGACACCTCATCAAAAAAAAAAAAACAAAGAATTTCACTTTTACCAAAAACTCCTTGTTGTTAATTTGGAAAGTCCACGCTGTTCCCAAATCTCAAAAGTCTAATTATGCAGCTGTAATCGTTTCCTCTTTTAAGTGCGTTCTCTTCGCACAATGTATTGAAACAATAGAAAAACAGGTTCCCACTATACCCTTCCTTTTTCTGTTGTTAGCCAAAATGCATCTAAATTTCAGATTGATTTGAACGCTGTGGTTAATAGATGGCCGTTACCACTAAGTTAAATGCCTCGTTTTTCATCTTAGATATAGATAAGATACATAATAACATACATAATAGGTATAATAAAATAAAAGATCGAGCCGAAGTTCCATACCTTACTGTTTTGATAACGTTTCTCCATCAATTACGCTTATTATGCTATTTATTTATTTCCTAACGAGCAGTTCCGTGTGGTTCAACTCGTTTTTGGTCTTTTCAAGCGCAAATTTTGGGACACTCTTACAATTTTCAATCATTCATATTATTGTTATTGTACTATAATTTTGTTAGGGTTATTATTACTTAATAATTGTAACAAAAACTCTTAAAGTTATAAAATATAATTTTAATTATTAAAAATACCTGTAACTACTATATTTGTTAAGAAGAATATTTGTCAAATATTTTTTACAATGTAGCTGATGTGGGTAATTATAATCACAAATGTAATTAAATGATTATTAATATGCATGTGTGCATTATTTTTCTTTTTTTGATACTCGAATCCCAGAAGTTTTATTTATTGATTTTTTTGGCAAACAAAACTCTTTTTTTATTGTATATTCACTAGTGCGAACGTTTGCTACTTTCCACAATCTACTAGTAGCCCGAACAGTCGTTACCACAGTTCTTACCTTCCTTCATGAATCTCCAATTGACATGACGCAAAAATATTTCTCTAATTTCGAAATCGTTCATTACAGTTCAATGAAAACCCATCCAATTTTATTACTATTCTGATTTCTGTGGGGTCAAAACATAAACTAAATACGAATATTATACCTACGTTATGCTTACCCGAATTTTCCAGTCCCACTACTGAAACATCGGCACGTGTAATCAGCGCGCTGCAATCTAGTTAAAATGTGTCAATGTATGACAGAAATGTAATTTAAAATGTGTGGGCATACAGAGGTATGTTTAGGGTTATTTTTTTCTGACGCTTAAAGTTTAAATAGAATAAAAATGATATGAACTGCGAAACCGACACTTGTTAGCTCGTTCTAGAAACTTTATTCCAGTTTAATTTTTACCATGAAAAACCAGTACACATCAAAAAGCTGACGTTATTAAATTTAATTTTTACAGTTTGTCTCTATTAAGGCAACGTGCGTTTTGAAGAAAATGAGCGCGTTCCGAATTCTAGGCAAGAGGCAAACGACTGTGATTGGTCAAGAGTCCGAAAATTGCCTGCCTGGATTTTAAGGCAAAATTGTCTGCTTGAAATTTCACACAGATGAAAAAATGTCAAAAATCAGCTGATACGAGTATGTCGGTTTTAATTAAAGTGAATGTTCAACTTCTTATGCCCGATTTCACAGTACGAGCTTAAGTGTCGATCCAACGATAAGCTCAGGATTAACACAAATTTGTTTTTAGCAGTGCAGGGCTTAACGTTAAACTCCACTTAAATAGTGGTTTAAGTTAAGTCACCGACTTTCGTGGCTTAAGTGTCGATCCTGAGAATACATACGAGTAACTGCCATTAGTGCATTAAGATAATATTTACCCCACAATACTTCAGAGAAAACCTAAATAAGCAACAACATATTATTTTGCTTGGTAATGGTGTTCAAACGAAATATCAAATCAATTTTCCTGAAAGGGAAATGTCAAATTAATGTTTCTGCTCAGTTGAAAACAAATACAATAAAAGTGTTTGATAACTATGGAAATGATGGACTTGGATCAGAAAAATACAAGTGACGAAGAAAACTCTAACTTAGTTGTTGTGCGTATCGCAAGAGAAAAAGTTATTCGCACGCGGTTAAATCAATTTAACATCTGGACGATGCCGACTTTCCGAATGTCGAAAGCCGAAATACGCTCTAACATTGAACATGCAATAACTTGGTAAATATTTAAAAGCCTCTGGATTTATTGTTTCGATAAATATATTCCTTTTTTTGTTTAGGAATAGTGCTTTGAATCCAGAATGCAGCTACTGCTGGTATTGCGATTGGAGGGATGCTGATATCGGCTGGAGACTTTAGTGGTGTTTCCGTATCAACAGCGTGCAGAATAATGAAAAAGGTTTCACACTACATAGCTCTATTGCGAAGTCGCTACATAAAATTTCCTTAAACAGCCGAAGAAATGAAGAAAAAGAATGTGGAATTTTATAGAATTGCTTCGTTTCCACGCACACTCGCAGTTTTAGATTTCACACACATTCGCATTCAGTTACCAAGTTTATATATCCAATATTCTGAGTTTTTTTTTCAATATTATATTTGTTTACTATTAGATTAATAGAAGAGAATCGCTACAACGAATCGCTTATTAAAACACGCAATTGTATTGAACGGCTCTACGGGGTATGGAAGAGACGATTTCCCGTTCTTGCAATAGGTCTAAGACTACAAAATCAGTCAGTGCAGAGTGTTATTTTAGCAACACCAGTGCTTCACAACATTTGCTGCATGAATCGTGATGCAGAGCCACCACTATTGGATGACCATTTGTTAGAGCGCTTTGAGGACATAAACAATATCGAAGTTCCACTGGCTGTTAGAGAAGGAAACACAGCGGTTAGAAATATTTTAATTAATAGTTATTTTGCGAACATTTCAAATGAAAACCAAACACGCGATTAAAAATAAAGAAAAATGAGTTCAGTTGTATTTATCTAGTTTAAACATACGTTAACATATACGAGTATAACTTCTTAGAAAATAAATAATTGCACGTTCTACCGTTTGACACAACAGTTTGTTTCAATCACTTTTTGGCATCTGGCAATGGGCGTAGCTGGGACTCTAGCACCTTCATTTTTAATTCCTGCTCTGTTGCCATGTATTGAATTTGGAGCTTATGAACTTCGCGATTATGGTACATTTGCTCTTCTGCTATTTTAATTTTTATTTCTGCTAGCTCTTTCCATTTCTCACCCGCTGTTGATTTTTTTTGAAATCCTGTTTTTTCTGGTTAGCTTTTGATTGTCCTCCTCTTGTAACATACATAGTTTTTTTTCTCATTAGCATATTTTTGCTTCGTTCTGCATGTATTGCCGTAAGTACAATTGAATTCTTTTTCTCTTTCTAGCCATGTAGCGGCTTTCTCATTCGCATAAACTTTGTCCGTTGTTTTTTTCTTTTACATTTCGGTATTTTACAACGATTTGTAATGGTGTTTCCACTTCCACAACACTAAAATTAGGACTTCTTCTTTTTTCCTCGATGTTCATTATTTAAATTTATTTTTCACACAAAAAGCACTTCAATTGAGAATTAATAACGAATTTCGTTTGATATTTCATCCTCAATCACAATGACTAGTTACCGTAAATGGTTCACAATGGCGCTCAATTAATGACTTAACTAAATCAGCCTTAAATATCGACGGTGAAAACGAAAACTTCTTAAGTGAAGTTTATGTTTAATCCTACACTTAACTAATCCAATACTTAAGTTCGCACGGTGAAATCGGGCATTAGTGTATTTTTTGATAACTTGTATTTTATTTGCGAATTAAAATGTTGTTTTATATAAATTTGGGGGAGGGGGTGCACTATGGATTAGATAAACCGGAGGACATTATGCAACAAATGATGAATAGTAAGATGTTTAATGAGAAAATTAAAAAAAAATCTTATTTTCATCAAATTGCAGATCACAATTTCGCTGTCGCGGATTTATGGAGCAATACCTTGCAAAGGTAAAGGACGAAGAGAGACATGGACAGATAAACGAAGTGTTGTTCCGATGTACTGCTGGTTGTAGCACAACTCCAATCGATGGAATTGGCGGTGGAATTGTTGGCGGGATCGACGATGAAAGTGGTGGTGGAAGCGATATTATCTGATATCTGAAGACCCAAACAAGATATCAACTTTATTTAAGCGCAGTATTTCTTCTAAAAATAAAGTCCCAAAGTCTGCCATTAGTACGAGTATTAACAGAGCAATATTTTTTTTTATAAAAAATAAATAAGCAAAAACAAATAATTCGACTTGTTCATTTCGAATCATAGTTAAAACTACTTTAACAATACTAAAATAACTAATTACTTAGCTTTGAAATTGCGCATAAAAGTGCATAATTTATACGTTTGACGAGCCATTCCAAGAATTGTTTATTTAGGTTTCGTTCGATGTGAATCAGACGCTTACATTGCTTTTTTCCAATTTTTGTGAATCGTTGGGCATTGGCACTCAATTTCAAATTACATTTTTTAAGTTCGTGGGAAAATTGCTTTCGACTGTAACTCCTCCACCGCTAAATTGAGGTTTTGACCCAATTTTTGTAATATGTTCACGAAAATGATTGTTACGATATGTCATAGAAAATGAATTTATATTGTAATTACATACATTATTATCTAACGATGAATTATTGAAAGTTTTACTGCTTTGCAAAATAACTTGTATACTCTTTTATAACTTTTCAACTCTCTATTTTTGATGTGCTTACGGTATAATTCGTCTAAATGTATATTCGGAATAAGTCTTTGTTCATTAATTTTCGTAATTAAATTGAGTAATAAAAATTTGAGGTGAATATTTTTACCAAAACTCACATACATACCATATGTTGGTTTTGAATAGTTAAATTAAAATTTTTAAATTTTGCAAGGTAATTTCCTTTTGATTTTATTTCTACTTTGTTATTATACGATTTTGTTATATGGTATATGGCATTCTTTTATATTTTTTTACAAAATGATGACCCTTGTGATTTCTTAGATTATAATATTTTAAATGTAATTCTCGCATATTTAAACACTATTTCTATTAAGGTTGCCTGGAAATTCAAAAACATTTTTGTCTTTATTAAACCATATTGATTTGTTTTCTCTATCTTAAAGTGGCTCTAACGGTGTCCCAAAATTTACACAAGAAGTAATTTCACAATTAATCGGCTGTCTTCTTTTGTTATTTCGTACACATTAATATATACGCATATTCGTGCATTTACACCAACAAAAAAAAAAAATTCAATTAAAAAATAAATCTGTCCTTTTTCAACCCACATTTGTTCGCCTACCGACAGTTTCGCTACGCGGCCATACTGGGCCAAATAAAATGCCAGCCAATCGGCTTAGAATTAGCTAGGTCTCTGATCCAAGGCCTAAACGAAGCAGAAAGACATTTATTCCAATTGGCGAAAAGTTTCCAGAACTCCCCACGGACTCGTTGTACAAATCTCCCAACATGTTGATTTTAACAAAAAAATCCCTTACAATTTTATTTCTACAACAATCTCGTTAAGCTGGAAGTTAATAAAGAATAAAGCATGGCTGTAGATCAATCGTTAGTGGATTGGCTTCCAAATCGGAAGGTTCGGAGTTCGAATCCTAACTTGGCCCGAAAAACATTCATTTTTTCAGTTAACAAAAATTAAATAAGATGAGTAGTTGATTAGGAATCAACAACAAGCCAACTTCCACTAAGAATTTGGTCTCCCCATTAAATATTGGATGCCACCCATGGAGCGAAATAACCACTGAGTCTAAACATCTTTTTTTCTCTCTCTATCACATTTTCCAAAAAACTAACACATACTGAGGCATTATAAGTGTATTTATATCCACTTGAGAGTTAAGTCTTTAAAAACAAAAAAAAGTTAATAAAGAAGTGACAACACAAAATGAAACCAAAGTCTACAAAGTCACAAGATAATTTGAGGGAAAACAAAAAACGAGAGGTCTGATGCTTTTCACTTTCGACTCCAAATTGGATGGTGTAGGCCTAAAGATATGGAATACATCCCTAATCCTATGCGCTGCAATAACTGTCAATTTCTTGGTCGCATAATAAAATAAAATGTGAAAATACGCCTACCTGATCTGCATGCAACTTGCCTCACGTAGGTATTGAGGGTACAAAAACTATGTGTTTTGTTATCTCATCTTCAACATCCGCTAAATGCCAGCAGTTCGTTCAAGCGAAGGAAATTCTTAGAGTCAAAATAGTAAGAAAATGTATTATTTTTGACCCAAAACACATTGTTCTTTATAAACAAGATGCTACTCTAGATAACCTTAACCCCAATTATTTTTCTGAAAAATTAAAACAATCACCAGCATTCCCCCTGCTCCCCCTGTACTAAGAGACCGACAAATACCTCTTCTAATAAATATCCAAAACTAAATGCCATAACAGTAGAATTAAATCTAAACACTTCAATAAAATAATCCCATATAAAATACAACAAAAAAACATCTCTACTTTCTCCGCTTTTTACACATGCATAAAACCTTCACCACCCACGACTTCTACTCTCCGAAAATTGACTCAGACAACAACGAGCGGAACATAGAAAGTACATCAGCAACTCATTTTCCAAATAACGGATCGAACATAAGAAATACAAATAATATAAAATAAAAGAACTCAACCAACAGACTCCCTTAACCAACTCCAGCTTATACCAATTATTTCCAACTAACTCAAACCAATCCCAAGTTCTAAATCCTCCAAATACAACTACAATCACCTACCACAGAAATACACTCAAACCCCCAATTCAAACCAATTATCTTATTGCAACCACACTTTCTCCTCTTTCAAACGTCACCCAATTGCTGCTATGTTTCCGCCTGCGGTGAAAGTATCTAGCATATGCTCAAAATATAGACCTTAACCCTGCCTCATTGAATAGTCAAATTCCCCCAAAAAATCCCTATTTTTCACTGTATACATAAAAATAAACTGTTCAAAAGTCCTCACTTAAAGTTCTCTAATGGAACCTTAACGGGTATCGTAATAACTGTTATGAACATAAATCAAACCTAAAGAATCCACTCTCTATTTTGACAAGAAGAACAAATACCTCTTCAACAAAAGGCATCGCTATCTTTGCATATAGATCTATCCCACATAATCCGCTTGTTGTTGACTTAAACATATCTGCCATTGAGATCGAAATTAACACTCAAATTAACTTTCAATCATATCCTTACGTATTCAGCCTGACCAACAAATCACATACCACGTTCTTCACCGTAATAGCATTAAACCCCCGGTTACAATTGCAGGGTCTGTAACTCTTCAAGCCCAGCTTAGAGTTCGTTATCTTCTAATGCCCATGGAAAAATAGCTGAACGTTTTAGAACACACTTGTTGTAAGGGCATAACACCTGCAACAATTTGATTCGGTAAACCAACATCAGAATTACAACTTCCCAGCCTTGCTTAGCATCTTCTGCGTGTGTGTTTGTTTTTTTTGCAATAGTTCGGACATTTAGAGTTAACAGGCCAGCTGTTTGGGCACTTAGTGAAGCACAGGTAGATCCTCTCCTACACCTCTCAGATAACTCTGATCTGAAACTACCTGTCAACGAACTAGTGCCACTATTCTTCCCTTACCGCCGTCTCGTCATTTACGTACGTTGTGATGTAGCTTACCAAATTCCACCAAAATGCAACCCCTGTTCCAATCCGGAATTCAATTTCATGTGATTAAAATTCCATATCCGTAAGCAAATTATGTACTACTGCTTTATTTACAGAATCCCCTAAATGAAAAGCAATTTGACCTCTAACGAGTTTGATGCGCTGTCTGACTCCATTCAAAGAATTGTATCCCTGTATCCTCATACTGAAATCGTTATTCATTATCGATTTCAATATACACAATTCTGGGTGGCCTCGACATTCTGGACAGACAACACCCGAACGACGTTGTGTTAAGGCCTTCGCTGCGGAAAACAACTTGGCCCAGCTTGTAAATAAATGAGCCCCCGCGAATACCAGACGTTAATAGTCATACCGCCAACTCCCTGGACTTGTTTTCAACTTTTCACGGTAACAACTACAAGGTCGATGTGCTATCTCCTCTAGGCTCGTCGGAGCGTTATGTTAAATCAGCTAATTTTTCGTACACTGATCACATAGTAAGTGAAAAGATTCATAAAAGAACAGTATGGCAATACGAGAAAGCCAATTGGAGCGAGCTTAATACCTTTTTTAGAAATTTGAACTGATGGTTATTTTTCCTCGATAACGACGTGGATGCCGCTGCAGATGTGATCACAGACACTATTTTCTTTGGAATGAGATCCTTTGTCCTTCATGTCCTCCATGAGACTGTCAGGGTTAGAGAAATATTTTTTCGGTCCTACAAGATCAACCCGACAGAGGAAAACTGAAAAAAGTTCAATTACGCCAGGAATGACTGCAACGTCTTACTTAAGCGTCTAGAATTCCAATACGACCAAAAACTGAGGCAAAATATAGTAAAAGCTTTTGGTCGTTCATCAAAAGCATCAGAAATTCTGCCTCATCCTCCATCCCAACCCTCATTTAGAATAGCATTCCATCTATCAGCTCTTTGGACAAGGCTTGTTGCACACTTTGCGGCCAGCTCAACACTTTCAGACCGTGCTTTATCTCCGCCTGCACTCGAGTGCGTTGAATCTTCAATGGAACTAATCCACTTTCGCACTCTTGTAGTTGCAAGAGTACTTAAAGATCTTAATATACATAAATCCGCTGGGCCAGATGGTATATCTCTCCTTCTTCTGAAGAAGTGTTCTTCCTCCGTGGCGAAACCACTGAATAAGTTTGTCTATCGATCCTACTCTTTAGGACTCTTTCCCAGAAAATGGAAGATAGCATTTGTCCAGCCCGTCCCTAAAAAAAGCGAATCTTCTTCCTTCTCTTTCTACAGACGCATTGCACTTATGTGCAACGCTAATAAACCGTCAGTTAATGAAATATCTCGAAACACAAAAATTACTCAATGACTGGCAATACTGTTTTCGTAGCAACAGTGTCCAATGTTGATTTGATGGCATGTCTCACGGAAAAGTGGAACCAAAGAGTACATCAATCTGGCGAAAGCAAGATAGTTGCACTTGATTTGGCATTTAAGGCATTTGATAGAGTTTAGCGTCAGGCTTTTTTCTCGAAAATGCCTGCATTTGGCATCTCATCTTCAATGGATTAGAAATTACAACACCTTTCGGAAGGTTCAATTCAAGTTGTCGTAGATGGTTCCAAGTCTGATATCCACAAAACAAATGCTGGTGTGCAACAAGGTTCCGTTCTGCCTCCGAAACTCTGTTTAATCTTCATTAATGACCTTTTGTCTGCTTCATCTAGGCCAATATATTTCTTTGCTTTTGCTTTTCATACTCGTTCCCAGACTCACGTGCCTGTTCTCCGGCTGCAGAACGGGAACGGCAGCGTATGCTATGCTCATTATATTCCGATATAAACATCATCCCTAAATGGGGAACTATAGCTTCCAAAACACAATGCTATCTGCTCTCGTTAAAGCGTAATTCAAACACCCAGCTATTGTCCTTGGATTGCACTTACCGAAAAACTTCCCATTCTCGGTATGTGTGTCAGTGACAACCTACGTTGGGATAACCACATATTTGATGTCGGCAAATATGCTGCAGAATGTCTAGGTTTCGCTATGACTGCTCATCGGTTTTCCCTCAAACCCGCTTTCGGCTGCACATTGAAAGATCGTGTTTCTTTTCTAAGCCTTACAGCTCGCTTATGGAATACCCTGCCGAGCTCTTTACTTCCTGATCACTGCAACCTTCAAACATTCAAAACGAACCTACATTGGTGCATCTCTTTCTTTCCTCCCTAGCTTTCCTTCGCCCGCGCTGTGTGCAAACATCTTAAATGTACTTTAACCCGTTGAGCACGCGCTAGTTTAAAAAAAAAAAAAACTCGGGTCTAGCAGTAAAGAATTATCTATTAGGCAAACTTCTTGCAACGCAAACAAAGAAGCACCTAACTTGTTTAAGATCTTACGCTAAATGTACAGCCAACATCAATCCCTAATCCTAATTAAAAATGCTGTGGACAGACCACATCAAAACTCTCATACGAAAATACATTCCTCATAACGTTAAATTCATCAAAGTTGGTGATACAATTACAAGTAATCCACACCAATTCCTCGCCACTTTACATCCAACCTGGGCAAACTCTGCCAATAAATCCAACTTCCATTCACTGTTTATAAGTGCAAAAAATACAAGTATTGAGCAGAGAAACCCTGATCTCTTTACAAAAATAATTTAAAGTTCAATTAACAAAATTTTCGATAGTGGTATAATTCCTCAGACCTAGAAAATTGCATCTATTGTCCCAATACCCAAACCGAACACAGGCAATAGAGAAACTTCTGCATACCGCCCGATAACACTTCCTTGCCGTATAGGTAAAATGCTGAAAAAATTTATATCTAGACGCCTTTTCTGGTTCTTTGAAAAATCGAATGTTATCGATAACGGGCAAGTCGCATTTAAAAAGTGACGATCCACAATGGACGCTTTGTTACATTTAGACGAATTCTTTCACCAAAAAATTGTGGGTCAATTCTAACAACTAATTTTGAAAAGGCATTTCACGAAATTGGTGCACATGTCGTTCTAAATCAGCTTAAAGTATGGAAGATCGGACCCAAGGTCTTCAAATACACGAGTATATCCTCTTTTCTAAGCAACAGGCGTTTTCGACTAAAAATAAATAACATCTACTCTCCCTTACATCACATTGAAAATGGTATTCATCAGATATCGCTTTTATCTTTTTCGATATTCTTAATCGAATACAATAACATAAGCAAAATAGTAGATTGTCGCAAACAAATAAGTCACATAATACAGGGTGTCCCAGTTTGGCAGTATAATCATTTAAGGGCATATTCCCGAAGCTCCGCCGAACAAGAAATTGTATTGCATGGGGGGGGGGCTATTCTCACTCCATTTCAAAGTGGGTGACCTCTAATTTGGAGGTGTAACCACTTTAAACGCTATAATTTCTAAACTAGTACAGGTACAAAAATATAGTTTTGGATATTTTGGAAAGATAATTTAGTAGTACATACAAGTCTTAAATGCTTTGGGTACATCTGTGCAGCGACAAAAAAGTTATGGCTCGTTAAACTCAAAATTATGAAAATTTTGCTCTTCCATTTTTTTACGTAAAATGCATATTTCTTAAAATTTTTACTTAATAAATTTTCCGAAATCTTATGACATTTTTATCCTTGCAAAATTTCCTGAAAATTATGTTTAGAAACTTTTTTTACGTACGATCAACAGATTTTGTAGTAAAAGCCATTTTTCGTCAAACAAAAATGGTCAAAAAATTAAGTGAGAATAATACTCGTAAACTTACGTACCTATGAGGAATGCAGTTAACAGTTAATTGTCGAATAGGAAAAAAAATCGTAACAAAGAATAATTCTTTGTTAATTTTTTTCCAATTAGACATCGCGGTACATTTGCAATAATTATTGCGGTGACAATTATTAGCATAGCTTTGCAAATGTACCGCAATTTTGTTTTAACTGATCTACAATCGACATTTTGCTCTGTAAGCGAACAGCCGATTGGTAAGTTGATCTCCACAAAATGTATTCAAAACGTGAATTCGCTGAAATAGTGTTTGTATACGGGCTCTACAATGGAAACGATTCATTGGCAAGATTGGAGTACCAACGACTATACCCGAATAGTAGAATACCGTGCAGCCGGCTATTCGCTGATACGTATTTGCGCTTTGTTGATACCGGGTCAACTGCACCAAAAAAAAGAGAAGGACGTTCAAACGCAGCGGTGGCAGAAGTTGAAGATGGGATTTTGCGTGCTGTGGAAGTTCTGCCTTCAGTCAGCGTCCGCAGACTAGCTGTGCAGTTGGAGCTTCCCAGAACCAGAGTTTACAGAACTCTACAGAGAAATAGATTACACCCTTTCCATTTGACACCGGTACAGGATTTACTACCAGGTGATGCGCAAAAAGAGTGAAATTTTGCCAATGGCTACTGCGCAAACATGCAAAAGACGGGCAATTCCTCAAGAACATTCTGTGGACTGACGAAGCGCAGTTCACAAGAGATCGGGTTTCAAACCATCATAATTTGCACTATTGGTCAGACACCAATCCCCATTTGATACGCACAACATCCTTTCAAAGATAAGAATTTAATTATTGTAAACAATTTCTTCAAAATGTGTTGTTTATTTTAAATGAGGTTTAACGTAAATGTTTGAACTGGATTAACAGGAAACATTTTAGTAGGCCCGCACGTTCTTCCACAAACAGTTAATTCCCATTACTACCTGGAATTTCTTAGAGAACGATGCCGGAGCTCCTTGAAGATGTTCCTCTTGTTCAGAGAAAGGCGATGTTCTTTCAACAAGATGGAGCATCTTGTCACCGTAGCAGCGGGGTAACTTCGTTCCTCAACCGTACATTTAATGAACGGTAGATTGGTCGATTCGGCCCCAGACCTTGGCCACCCAGATCTCCTGACCTAACACCCATGGATTTTTTTCTTCTGGGGTGCTATGAAAGAAAAGATTTATTTTAGAGAAATGTCGAGTCTGGTAGAGCTCCAAGAAAATATTAGTGCCGCTTCTAAAGAGATGAAAAGAATTTTGGTGGCCGTTAATCTACCATCCGAAATGTTTAAACGCACCCGAAAGTGTATTCAAATGGAAGGAAGGCATTTCGAACAATTGCTATAAACATTCCATAAACTGTTCTAAAAAAGTCCTTCTCAAGAATATCTTAGAGATTTTATGAGTAATTCAATAGGTACACTTCCTTTTGGCCATTTTTGTTTGACGAAAAATGGCTTTTACTAAACATAATTTTTAGGAAATTATGCAAAGATAAAAATTTCATAAAATTTCAGAAAATTTATTAATGTACCCAAAGCATTTAAGACTTGTATGTACTACTAAATTATCTTTCCAAAATATCCAAAACTATTTTTGTACCTGTACTAGTTTAGAAATTATAGCGTTTAAAGTGGTTACACCTCCAAATTAGAGGTGACCCATTTTGATGGGTTGTAAATTGAAATGGAGTGAGAATAGATCCCCCCCCCCTGCTATACAATTTCTTCTTCGTCGGAACTTCGGGAATATGCTCTTAATGGAGTATACTGCTGAACTGGGACACTCTGTGTATGCAGATAATGTCATTCTTTTTTCTAAATGTAGAAACCTAAGATTGTTAGAAAATGTTTTTATAATATGTCCAAATGGTCTCGAAGACCTGTCCAGATGATGTAAATCTTCCGAATCAAAAACTTCTTTAGAAAAATGTAAAATACTTCACATCTACTCGTACTAAGAACATGCAATAGTTGCTCAAAAACCATGTCAGTAAATTTCTGAATTTCACCATTTAACAATGTTAACTTTGTTAAAATGCTTGGCATCATATCTGATGCCTTAAATACAAATATTATTCAATATTTGTACAACAATTCAGCAAAAATTCAACTCGCGAATGTCGTCACCGATATTTTTTTTTTTTGATTGATTTCTTTTATTTGATTTATTTGATTACATGATATAATACATTTCATTACAGACCTGCGAAGCTTTTTTTGTTTTTTAAAGGCTTGTCTGCAGGAGATTTATGCATTTACTGTTTACTATTTATCCATCATCAAAAATTAAAGTTATGTTCTGTACGCAAACAACTTTCCAACAAAACTCTTAGCGAACATCTTAGCGTAATCTCTACTGACAACATTAACGCTGTATATATGTATGTAAATTAATACTGCAAATGAGGTTAATTATCTAAACTATATTTAAAACCAATAGCCATAAGCTCTGTCAGCTAATGCTATAATTTTTCCCCTTTTCATTGCTTTGTAATTTTATTACTATGTAGATCAATAAAGTTATAATAATAATAACAATAATGCCCAGTTTCACAGTTGAACGTAGTTTAACTAAATTGTATGAAAAAAAATTGGCAGCGCTGTACGTTATTGCTCCGTCATGTCAAGTAATTTCGTTGTAAATGTATGTATCTTCACATTCGACTGTGTATAAAGTGGCAGCTGTCAATATGAAATTGAACTGAGGTTTAGACGGCAGAAATCTGTCCCTTAACTTGAACTACATAACAATATGAACTCAGTTCAAGGGTTAAACGAAACTGTGCAACCGAATAAACATTCGCGGCGAAACTGGGGGTAAGAGTAATTTTGATAGAAAACACAGGTTTTTAATTAAAAATTAGGGGTATAGGGTTATGTATGGGGTAGCATATCGGGTAAATGACATACACGGCTTTGATGGCACTTACGCCCTCCTCTGTCGAAATTTTCCATAACAGTTTTGCATCAATATGGCTGAATTTCCTTGATATAGCCCTCCATTTGCTCCTTTAAAGCGTGGGTGGTCGTGGGCTTGTTGGCATAAACCGTAGACTTCGAAAAACCTCAAAGAAAAAAGTTAAACGGTGTTAGGTCACATGATTTGGGCAGCCAGTTCTGGTCATCAAAACGGGAAATTACACGACCTGGCTATGACTCGTGCAGTAATTGTTTCTTTGGCTATATGGCATGTGGTGCCATCTTGTTAAAATCATATGCCGTCCACATCTATAACTTCCAATCTAGGTAAAAAAACACTGGATTATTATGTCGCGATAGCGAGCACCATTAATTGTTATTGGCTGACTAGACGCATTTTCAAAAAAGAATGGCCCGATGATGCCTCCAGCCTAAAATCCGCACCAAATAGTGACACCTTGTGGATGCATTTGTTTCTCAACAATCACTCGTGGATTTTTTGAAATCCTAATTTGGCAATACTGACGATTAATACAACCACCAAGATGAAAACAGCTTCGTCGCTGAAGATGATTTTGTTTGAAAAATCAGCATCCACTTGTTGTTGTTCTACGAGTATAATTTAACGAACTCTCTTCACTGTGCGTGGTCAGTAGGCTTCAGTCCCTGAGTCAATTGCACTGTGAATGCATGAAGGTGCAAAACTTTTATGAGAATACACTGTAGAGAGCTTCACGAAATGTCCAATTCTTGACCACGGCGCCGAATTGATGTTTCTGGACTCTCGCGAATTTCTTCGATGTTTTCTCTTGAACGATTTTTTGCAAGACCACCAGAGTGTCTAAGATCACGAGTCGATCCAATTTCCCGGAATTTTTAAATTAATCCCTTCACAGTTGATATAGTTAAATCACTATTCCGACCATAACTTGTACGAAAATTGCGAACTGTAGCTACCAAACTTTCATTATTTTTGAAATATTGCTCAACAATATCTATCGTGTAGCTCTCCATTTTTAATAACTTTGAGCTGGCAGCTGTCTTTTTTTTGCGTTGGCAGCACTTCACCGCACAAATTTAAATCTTGCGTGAATTTTGGGATCTCATTTATAAGGAGAATTCAAGTTTAGATATCTGTGGTAATAACAGCATTATAATGATTTGGGCTTCATATGTTGTGACTGCTACAATAGTTTTGTTTCTCCTAGGCTTTCTACCTCTGGTACTAGCGTTAACTCCTGTTATGATTCCTAGTTGACTTGAATATAATACCTGTTCTACATCGTCTTTGATTTCTGAGAAGAAGGATATCGTGGTCTATTTGATATACAGAGTGTTCCTGGTAATATGTCGAAAACATTAAGGGGAGATTCTTTGACATATTTTGAAAAAAAAAAAAACGCATCCTCTCCAAGAAATAAAGCCTTACGCTGCTCTGTTTCGACTCCTATTGAAAATAACGTCTTTAAAATTTATGCGTGTATGGTATGGACTATCATTGAACTCGTAACTAAGAGTACTTAATTTACTTTAAAATATATGTTGTCTTAAAATTAATGTGTAAAAAGTTATTGAAGATCAAAAGGGATTTTGTTTTATATAAAAAGCATGAAATATTGAATATTGAAGTATGAAACGCTGCGTTATTTCAACTTTGGTTTCTAGCTTTAGGAAGAGTAAACGCTCTTCGTTGTAATTGTTAAGATATTCTATGGACTTTTGTCGATTTCTAATATGAGTTGTTATGTTCCTAATTTGCTCTGAAATTTCTTTGTTTATGAGTAGTTGTTTATTACTTTCGTCTACGAGTTGTTTTGCTGGTTAAGAATAATTGCCCAAATTTATCCTTGATTTGAATTTCGTCCATGGTCCTGATATACATATACGCATTTCGAACTTGTTCCTGGCTCTATGTTTTCTATTTTCGCTTCTACTACCCCAAACTCTCGGGGAGTAGCAAGACTCTGACAAGTCATGGTCTTACCACTTCCTCCACCCCTACTAAAATTCCTCCTTCAAAAGGGGAATCAGAGGCTCAGCTCAGCCTCATCCAAGGTATTGTACATAAGACGCCGAAGTTCCGCACGCATTATCGCAACCCACGGACCCATTCCGGATGTCAAGAGGACGGCGGACATGATGAACAAGATAAAGTTGGCCAACAACATCCTAGAAGACGAATTACCGACTATTTACAAAACGTGGAAAGACTCCTTCCAGCACCAGAGATTATTGGATTAAACCCTGCCCAAAATTTAAACGGCAAACTTAAAAACGCCAAAGCTCCCAGGGCCTTCCAACGTCATATCTCTCGGGTCGTTCTAAAAGACGAAAGACGATGCGACGCCGACGCATCAATTTCATCTGATCTGTGGCCCTTCGGACTGCCATCATGCAGGAATAATTGGAAACACCTCCCATCACAAGCGATGCTGGCTGGTGCCAAAACCACGGCAAACGTATCGCTTGTGCCGATCAAAGATTTTCGATCTTTATACAAAAGCGGTTGGAGGACTAGGATGCGAAGCTCGAGGTTGTGGTTAAGGAGGATATTCCTAGCAGACCTAGAATACGCATCTCGATCCCAGCTTAACGCTCCTCCCCAGAAGACATTCTGGAAACCATTAGGCTCAGTAACCCAACCCTGTTGACTGGAAAGTTACGAAACTGGAGAAATTAAGGGGTCCGTATACATGCACGTTAATTGTGAGCAATAAGAAATGCCGTAAGTCTCTGGGGCAGAACAAAGGCATGATTCGCTTCGGATTCGTGTCCATAACGCTAAGGGTTTACAAAAAGGATGATATGGATGCTGATAAGCAACCCTCTCCTACTTTAATCGAAACAGGAAATACAGCCTCAGATCTCGGACTGTCGATACCCTTTGCTGAAATGGATAACGGATCAAAGATCCTTTGGGAACAGAAGAGGAAGATGAACTTTTGTGCAAATTTTAAGAATCGGAGGACTCAAATTACACAGTACCACTACTGTACCACTACTGTGTAATTTGAGACTTCTCTGCTTGATTGTAGCAATAATGCTACGGTTCCTTCAGATTAACCTTCATCACTCCAAAAAGGCATCGGTCGCACTCATTCTGCACATATCCAAAGAAGAAGAAGATATCATCCTAATCCAGTAATGATGGATTGCAGAAGACGTGGTTCGTGGACTTGGGACACTTGAATAAGTTCCGCTAGACACAAAAGACAAAAATAAGATCAGAACTTGTATATTAGTGATAGTTAATGCACTCTTACCTTCCCGACATAACCGTTGCTAGACTGAAGACTGCCAAAGGTACGAGTATATAGGCCATCACCCTGTTGACAACATAGAAAAAGTAGTATTGAAAGCTAGAAGAAAAAAACTGGCCTCATCATCGGGTGCGATCCTAACGTATATTAGACGGTATGGGGGAGTACCGACACTAATAGGAGACATATGTCACTTTTTGATTATATTATAAGTACTAACCTCAACTGTGTGGTATTGTCTGAGCACCCTTTTCAGATCGCAGATATATCCAATTCAGTCTGAATGATACTCCTCCGCCTCCCCGCCAACTAGCATTCCGGAATTATCGGAAAACTGGTTGGCGCAAATACAAAAAACACTTTTTTCCTCTGAACTCTTAGGTCACCCGTGTAACACCGACGAGCTTAACATAAAGGTCAAAGATTTCACCCTGGTTCTCAATCAGGCGATGGCTGCTTCCTGCCCTCTTATTCTACCTAGAGGCAAGAAAAAACCGTGCAGGTGGACATCAGAACTGGGACAGCTTAGAAACGCTTGCAAGAACTTTTTCAACCAAGCAAGAAGCACAAGAAAAACGAAACCCCTGAGGCATCGCGGCTAAGAAAAATGCTCTCCTATGGTGCCTAACTATTTTGGGAACCTCAAGTATTGAATCACTCAACCTGCTACTGGGCACCACTTTCCAGGTATAATACCTGCCGACCTACAGAGGTCCTCAACATTATCGTCCAACGCTAGAGAATGTCATGAGGAGCTGCGTAGAAATGATACTTGTCACGAAGAGAAGTTAATATACGTAGCTTTCATTTCCAAAGCCGAAAAATGTCCTCACATTTTCCCAAAGGACTTCAGATCTACATATAAGTCTATTATCTTTCCTTCTAAAAACTCTAGAACAACTGACTGATACCCATATACGATCTACAGGTTGTCCGGTAATTCGCCAGCGATAATTTGGGAAATGATTCCTAGTCATATTCTAAGAAAAAAATCGTTATACAGTAAGGGTATATCTCCAATGTTGACACAGGGGGTGGAATACTTCTTACATCGCTTGAGGAAACCTAGACATTTCGCAGAGTTTTTGGGATGTGGTCGTTGCAACTTAAGTTTTCATTGACACATATACAGAAAACGAAAAGTTTTTCGGTTTCAACGATGCAAGTGCTATTCATGGATAACGGCTGCGTATTTAAATTTCGCTTTAACGATAGCAGACAACATTGCGTTTTGGAAGTATTTAATTCCACTTTGTTGATAGTTTCCCAATCGGTTGGGGTAGCCGTCGCTCAAGTGGTAGTATATTGTATTCATAATCGGATGGTTAGGGGTTCAATACCAGCCGTGATCGAAAGACTTTTTTTCAGGCAACTAAAATCTCGTGAGATGAATGGTTGCATAATAACAACATCAAATCAATTTACACTAATAATTTAGTCTCCCCATTAAATGTTGGATGTTATGCTGCTAATATCGGAATTTAATGAGCTTAACTTACGCTGCCGTTCCCGTTCTATACCCGAAGAGCAGGGACGTGAGTTCGGAAACGAATATGAAAAGCAGAGAGTACTGTAGTAAGCAAAGGAATATATTGCATTAGAAGAGGCAGACAAGAGATCATTGATAAAAACTAAAACGAGTGTCGGGAACAGAATGGAGCCCTAGGGCATACCAGCTTTTATTTTGTGAATATCAGACTCGGAACCATCCAAGACAACTTGAATTTAGCGCTCGGAGAGGTAGCTTCTAATTCATTGAAAAAGAGAGTTGTCGATCCCAAATGCATGCATTTTCGACAAAAGGGCCTGATGCCAAACTCTGTCAAATGCCTTAGAAATATCAAGTGTAACTACTCGTATCTTGCTTTCGGTGAGACATACCATCAAATCACCAGTGGACCTGTTGCTACGAAAACCGTACTGCCGATCATTAAGAAGTTTTCGTGTTTCAAGATATTTCATGAGCTGACGAGTTATGAGCGGTTCGATGAGCTGGAAAGAAGGGACGTAAGTGCAATGGCTCTGTAGTAGGAGAGAGAAGAAGATTCGCCTTTTATAGGAACGGGCTGGACAAATGCTGTTTTCTATCTGCCCGGAAAGAGTCTTAAAAAGTTGGATTGATGAAAAAGCTTACGCAGTGGTTGTGCTAGCGTCGAACACCTCCTCAGAAGAATCGAGACATCTGGACCAGCGGATTTGTGAATGTTAATATCTCTAAGTATTCTTGCCACTACACGAGTGCAAAAGTGGATTCGTCCCTGTGGTGTAAACGTTGAGAACTGTTGGTGTTAGACGAATAAAATTCCAAATATCCAGTGATATAATTTTATTTTCTAAGAAATAAATTGATAATTCAATCGAAATATATATGTACAGAACTTACGGTTTTCCTAACCTCGTCCCAACAGCGAACTCCACCACTATGTCCGAATCTTCTCTAATGATGAATCTTTATGTGGAATATGGCAACGGAAAAAAAGAGAAAAGAGACAACTAGTTGTACGAAAAGGTATGTGGGGCGCATTCAGCACATGGAAGTGTTTCGTTCGCTATTGAGTTGAGTTCACACTGAAAATATTAAAAGATCGAATCGCTGACAGTCCCATTGAAGTTTCAGCACACTCAAATATAGGCAGAGACAAAGCAAAATCTGGAAGTGTTGAACTGGCCGAAGAAAGCAGGTTGGCTTCGTCCAAAGAGCTGGCAAAGACAACTGGATTGTCATCGTAAATAAGCGTTGGGGTGGAGGGTGAGGCAGAATTTTTAATATTTTTGACGAACGACCAACAATTTTTACTACGTTTGCGACATTGTAGCATTTTTTGCCTCAATTTTTGGGCGTATTGAAATTTCACGCGCTTGAGAAAGATGTTGCAGTCATTCCTGGCTAGTTTGAAATTTTTTCGGTTTTACTCTGTCGGTTTGGTCTTTTAGGACCGAAAAACCATTTCTCCAACCCTGACAGCCTCTTTACAGCGAGAGTCGTACCATGCTTTTTCTTTTGGTCTGATACTCTTAATCCGATAAGGCATAAAGGATCTCATTCCAAAGAGAATAGTGTCTGCGATTATATCAGCAGCGGTATTCACGTCGTTATCGAGGAAACGTAACGACCAGTCAAAATTCCGAAAGCAGGTGTTAAGTCCGGTGCATATACAAAAAACTAGCTGATATGACACAATGGTCCGACTAGCCTAGAGGGGAAAACACATCAAGTCCAGAATGTTTCCGGTATAACTATCATCGTCTGGTATTTGTGCGGCCTCATTTTCAAGCTGGGTGAAGTTATTTTCCGCATCGTCCTTCGAGTGTTGTCCGTCCAGAATGTCGAAACCAGCTAGAATTGTGTATATTCAAATTGCCCGTAATGACGATCTCAGTATGAGGATACATGAATGCAATTGTGTGGAGTCAGACCACACATCAAATCTGTTAATGGTCGAATTGCTGTCCAGTTTCTGTAAACAAAGCAATAGTGGATAATTTACTAACGGAGATGGAATTTTTACCAAATGAAATTGAATTCCTGATTGGAACAGGGATTGCATTGTGCTGGAGTTTGGTAAGCTACATCACTACACACGTAAATGGCGACACAATGGCAAGAATCCATAACCAGTGTTTTGTCTGTATTTACAGACGCACGAGTACGCAGAATAGTGATTAGTTTTTAGCCGGCGAATATTGGCTATATCCATTCTAGATTCCCGAGCCCGTATAAAAATGACAAATATATGTAAAAAACGCAAACGCCGTCGATACTAAGCAAACCTGTGAAGTAAAAATTCAGAGATTTACCGAATCAAGTTGTTGTAGGTGTTATGTCCTTACAATAATAGGAAACAGCCCACCAACATACCCACAACCCGCTATCCATCGGTTGTTACATGCACTCAGTCACTGGCCAAGCTGTATGACAATGTAATACAGCAACGGCAGTGACTGAGTGCACAGTACAGTACATAGTATGACCACCGCAAGGATGCCCGCAACGTGTATGGTATTTGCACTGCACTCGCGGGTTTCTTTGTCTTTTCCCCAGTGCTAGCGATTTTTTTTTTTGTTCACTCGCGTGCGCTGTTATTTATTTTTCTTTTTAATTTTACAGTGAATGCATTTATTCGTGTGCACTCGTCGATCGCCAACTCGGCATGAAGAATAACAACATATTTGATGTGGCCAAAAATGCTCTGAAATGTCCAGGTTTCCTCAATGATGTAAAAAATCCTTTTCCCCCTCTGACCCATCACAAAATTGGAGTACAATGCCCGTATCTGCCCCCAGAACCAGCAGGATAGGATTCACAACCGTGCGATAAAACTCATAGGTGATGATAATGCCACCCAGTGATTTGACAACCCCGAACACCGACGGAATGTCTCCTGTCTCACCAGTGTTCCATTGAATTTGCCAATAGCAATTCAAAGCTTTCACCATAACACCCGTCTGGCTATGAATGCCCTCAAGTCCACTTTCGAACGTACACTGAAATATTGTGATTCTTTCCTGCCTGCCGTGCAAATCTCTTTATTTCCTGATCATTATAACCTTCAAACAGTCAAAACGAACGTACATCGGTATTTCTCTTTCTTTCCTCCCTAACTATGCCAGTTAAAAGTTGTTGTTGTTAATGAAATATTTCTTATATGAACAATGAACGAAAATAAAAGTTAGATGAAATACGAGTATGAAATGTGTTGTTAATAATTTACTTTTAATAGACAACTGTTTTCTTTTCCATGTTTTCATCTCAGTGTTGCAATCACAAGACTTCACATTTAAGTTAGTATTGGTTCATATGCTTATCCCTCTTAAATAAAACTCGATGAATTTAAAATTAATACTTAATTAATTAATTCCCCTCATATATTAAAAAGATCTTTATTTGGAAATTATTGCAATCCATATTATCTCTGCTCTCAATTCAAAATCAACATCAAAGAATCCGTATAAAGCCAGAAATTTGAGATTTGTACGTATCCGTATACACTTAAGTAATTTAAGTCGAGAAATTATGTAAATGTGCAAACCAATCGATAGATATTGTAGTTATGTGCGCGTATGAACATACTCGTACATAAAAAGCACACAATGCGTATTTCTGGGAACTAACATATTAAAACATGATCATGGTTTTTATTTTACTTTTATTCACATCTGGCTAAAGGCATTTGAACCGCAAAAGGTATTACATTTCAAAGCAAACACAGACACATTATTGACAAACATTCTAAAAGGTGAACAGAACTGATGGAAAAAATCGTATTATTGTACTTTAACACACTTTAAATAATATTTAAAAAAAAAATTTTTATAATTTCCGAGTTACAATGCGTACATTTTTTTCAGAATAGTCATGTACAAATCGCTAAACTAAATACAGATGTCACAAGCAATTCAGAAAGGGAATTTGCCGATATTAAGCGAGTGCATACAAATAACAGATACCAAAATAGATTTCGTTCCCGAAAAAGATCGGAATTCTATTTTTCCGCGTGGACATCGTGGTCGCGCTGTGATCATGCATGCAAAAAACATAGGGAGAGATATTGTAAGGTGAAGCGAAAATGTGGTTTCACAAAACACCTAGAAGAGACGCGTTGCTGGAGGTATTCGAATAAGTTATATTAATATGTTTTTTTAGTTACAATATTTATCATATTTAATAAAATTGGACAATAATTATGATATTTCCCCTTTTTCATATAAGATGTTCTTATTCGTTGAAGCAACAATCCGAAAGTTCAACGCATTCGCAGTACCCAATTGTTAACATAAATCAGATCCGACTACCAGTTTTGAAAGAATTTAATATCCAGCAGGAACCAATTGTTACTCCTGAAGACTTCCATGTATTAAAGGATTCACACCATACGAGGAGAAAAAAAGCACAAAAACCCTTACTAATTGATGTTGATGACTATGAGGACTTAGTAAACGAAGATGAAATTGGAAATAGAAGCAAAAATCTTCATTCCTTACAGTATATAAGAATGAATGAGCTAAGGCATAGAAGTCTTCAGGGAATACGTCATTTTGTATCAAGTAGTGAGCCAGCTGAATATGAAGATTTCGAATATGAAGATATAAGTCCAACGTATGACACTGATTATGAAGAGTATGAAAGATTTGAATTTGAAGATGAGAACGAGTATGAACACAAAAATTCAACGCGATTGCCCGCCAAGGAAAAGGCAGTTTTAGAACCAGTTCCAAAGTTCCGACGAGTTTACTCAAAATGGAGTAAATGGACTAAGTGTTCACCTAAGTGCACTACTCGAAGATATAAGTAAGTTTTTTTTATATTAAATTTATAATACGATGCTATTGCAACAATACTTTTAGAAAGTGTAAAATTCGAGAGCAATGCGGAAGAGAAGTTCTACGAGAAATAGCATATTGCTACACAGAGGGAAGTTTTTGTCAGCAATGGCTACATGCTCAGCTTCAAAAATCTCAACCGTACGAAATTCGACCTGTTGCATCTCGTAAAAAAGATAGTTTCGGAACATCAAATGCAATTGCGAGTGATTTTATAATGAGTGGTAAGGGTTATCGCGGCCCTGAGTACTCTCCCATGAAGCTTAAGTGTGGAATAGCACCAGTTAAAAGCTTGAAACGTAATGTATACAGCATGCTTAAAATAATTGGCGGAAAAGCAGCCAGAAAAGGAGAATGGCCCTGGCAAGTGGCTATTTTTAACAGATTTAAGGTATGTATAAATTCTTATTCTTTTATAGTAACGAAAAATGTTAACCACAAAGCATTGTTTTACTTAAATTGTTTAGGAAGCATTCTGTGGTGGTACGCTCATTGCACCTCAATGGATTCTTACAGCAGCACATTGTGTACGAAAAGTACTTTATGTTCGACTTGGTGAACATAACCTTGATTATGATGACGGATCGGAACTACAGTTTAGAATTTCCAAAAGCATTAAGCACCCTAATTTTGATAAGAAAACTGTGGACAGCGATATTGCGCTTTTAAGGTATGACATATACTCAATATGCTTTTTTAATAGATACTTATAATAATATAGCTTTTTTTTTTTATTAATTTACATATATAAAATTATTATAATTTATGGTTCACAAACAGTATTTGAGTATTCGGTATTGTGGTTCAACATTGCCTACTCTTCTTAGACTGAACACCAGGACAGTGTAGAATTTTTGAATTGTGAATTAAAGATTTGCTCAAACTGTTTAGAAATATGTTAGAGCTTCAGATGATGGAAGTATATGTTAAAGTTGACGGCGCGATGTTAGTTTTTGGCAGTTACAAATATGATTTACTGTATCGGTATTGCTTTTATTGTGCTGTTTAGTATATACAAGTATTTATTTATGGAAATGGAAAGTATATTAATTGTTCACAGAGAAAAGTGACCATATTTGTAGAGTAAAAGCATAATATCTCTTATATAATTCTACATGTGTGTAACCATCATCTTTGTTTTTGGCTTTCATATATTTGGTGAGTTCCAATGAATTCTACTGTTCTATTGGTACCCAGAATTTAAATTATTAGTCTTTGAAATGCGTAAACCACTCTTTACGTTCGTCGACAACATTTTCAATGGAATGGTAGATGAACACATTTAGGATCATGGCCATTTCTGATGAGGCAAACTAGTATTTTCTTTAATAAATATAACTATATAATAGTATAGTCTTTATCAAAAAAAGGTGATGATGTTCTACTCGTAAGAGATTATTTTAACTCTGATTAACTTGTTTTTGAACAGGCTGCCAAGTTCGGGCTGAGTTTTTTGTTTTTGTCAACAAGTTTATTAGTTCTTTAGTTTTTATTGCGATATTAACTAATCTACAATATGCAGGGTGGTCAAGTTTGGGATTTAAATATTTTTGGATATCATATGGATAGGGGGGTCTATCTTCCACATCCACTGCATTGCAGGATGTTTAAAAAATTAATTCAGAGAAGTAGGTACTAAAAATTATTTAGTTGTGTCTCCTATAGGGTGACCAGATAAGAACTATAGTAAAAACACATTTGAATAAAACAACTACGGTTTGAGATTTAAATTCATTCTGGCTTTATTTTGAAGCTACGTTCATGCCATTATGTGTGGAATAGCACATCAATGGCCGCTTCGGCTTCGCTGGCAGTGCTTCAAATGGTTGGTCCAATTTTTGATGAATCGGTCCAATATGTGTGGCGTTATTTCGGCAATAGCGTGTCGAATGTTGGCCTCGAGGTCGTCTAAAGGGGTTTGTTTGGTGGAACCACAGCTCCGATATATTGATGCTGTCGAGCTAACCGAAAGTCGGTTACCATTTCCACCACCAGTGCTCCATTGAAATCGCCAGTAGCATTCCACCCATATATATAGTGATTCTTTCCTAAGCCGTACAACTCGCTTATGGAATGCCCTGCCGATCTCTGTGTTTCGTGGTCGTTATAACTTACAAACATTTAAAAACAATGTACATCGGTACCTGTCTTTTCTTCCTCCCTAAGATGTGCGGAAAACTTTGGTCATAGTACTGAAAAACAAATTGCGCATTTAATGGAATTTGAAAGTGCAAGATCCAGAAATGCAGAAACATCCAAGCACCACATCTATAAAGTGTTGAATAAATTTATGTCAATTGGATCTGCAAAGGTGGATTCCAACAAGAAAATGTGTAATTCCATCAACTCTATCCGGGAAAACTTAGATATTCATCTACAGTCATCCACATCCAATCTCCATCTCCAATTTGCAACATACTACTCGTACGAGGGTTGTCTGAAAAGTTTCCGACCGAACAATGATACATTTTTTCTTAAAATTTTTTTTTTTTTTCTATAGTCTCCTTGTAACTCTACACACTTCTCCCAGCGATTCTCCCATCTCTCTAACCCGTCCAAATAGTACTAGGCGTTTTTCTCTGCAAAATAATTGTTCACGAAAATCTCTGTCCTCCGAACGCAGTTTTTAGATGAGGGAACAAAAAGAAGTCGCTTGGGGCTAGATCTGGTAAATAAGGCGGATGGTCAAGCAGTTCAAACCGTAATTCACGGATTTTCTCCGTGGCAACTGCTGAGGTGTGAGACGGCGCGTTGTCTTGGTGAAACAGGATTTTCTTTTTCTGCAAATGTGGCCATTTTTCCGCAATTTCTATCTTCAGCTTGGCAAGTAATGATGCGTAGTATGCTCCTTTAATGGTTTTTCCTTTTTGAAGATAATCGATTAAGATTACTCCTTTGCTTTTTTTGGAGCCGGCTCACCCTTTGTAGTCCACAGTTTTGACAGAATTTTTGTTTCGGGTGTACACCATAATGGTGTATCCAAGTTCCATCTACAGTAATTAATCGGCGCCAAAACTCGAATTTAATGCACCTAAACTGCGCCAACAGAGCGTTGGAAATGTTCATTCGAACACGTTTTTGGTCTAAATCTTTATTTAATATGTAACAAACACGTTCTTTGGGCATTTTAATAACCTCTAGTGAACCTCATTTGGTGAACTTTAGCAATATTATCGTCAGTGGTTGCAGTTTTTGGTCGTCCCGAACGTTCATCATCTCCCAAGCTCTTACGGCCACGTTTAAATTCAGCTGCCCAAAATTTCACTGTGGTAAATGATGGTGCAGAGTCCCCATACACAGAGTCCAACTCATATTTAATTTGCGTAGGCGTATTGCCTTTCAAAAACAAGAATTTAACAACAGCTCGATACTCAATTTTTTCCATTTTCATACAAAACACTCACATCGACTCACTCAAACGACTGTCAACTAAAAACTACGCGTTCAAAATGACTGAAACTTCGGTATGTAATTGTCAAGAAATGCACAACTAGCATCCACTAGCTTTTATTGACGAGTGCCGCTACCTTTACGAAACTTTTCAGACAACCTCCGTACAATCATCCACTTTCAAAACATTATGAGTTCAGGCTTGAGGTCATATTCGATAAAATCAATGAGCTTAATGATGAACTCACTAAGAATAGAACAGTGTTGAATGATTTGGAAAACCTCTTTGAAACAGTATGTCACTAAATCGATGGTCTTCCAACCTACCCCCCCCCCCCCCCACCCACACACAACAGTTACAATACTTCAATTTCTGCTGGATTGTTACAGACCGAAGCCGAATCATTGCCGAAAAGGCAACCTCCAAATCCTCGCACCAGCCCTCCGACCCAAAAATCTTATGGTGATATAACTGCTCCAACGTCAACTCCTCCTATCGTCGCCCCACGGAAAAATGTACACAATATTGCTGCACAACATTCCCAGCATATCACCACATAAACAAACGGGATTTCAAATAACTTACCGGCTAGATATGAATTGTTATTTGTTAACCCATCCAACACCAACCTCGACCTCGGAAATATGCGGGTCTCCAAATTGACGGGTCAACCAACCAATAAAAACATAGAAACAAAACGAAGCAACGTCTCATCTAAAGCTAATTATAAATCGCCCAGATTCATTCCCCATCCACATCATAAACCTCCTGATTATATCCCTAAGCAACCCCCTTCACGTCTGCCCCCAAAGCCCCAAGTGCCTATCTTCCATCTAAGCCCCAACGCGTTTCTTTTAATTTAACCACTACTGTCAATGTCACACCCCCTCCTACGAATACTAACATCTGCTTTCACAATTTCGATCTTACAACTGGCTCCCGTTATCCAAACTTCATCAGCTCGCATATCTTAAATCCCGTTTCTAGCTCGCCTTCTTCCTCAGTTTCTCGGACCCCTGCTCCTATTTCTAAATCCTTCAGCCAGACGTTCACAGACCGCCGGGGAGTAAAAATGTGCTTCGGCTTTTTTCGAGAAAAAAAAAAGAAAAAAAAGGTATACTAATTGAAAATCATTATTTGACGACGTTTCACAATAGGCCAATTAGTCCAGTGGAAATGGAAGCGGACCTCCACGGAGATTAGATGTGTTTTGTGTTTTGTGTTTTGAATTTAGAAGTGCAGAAAAGCTGCAACAACAGCAGCAGCAGCAGGAGCTGAATAAGCAGCAACAACAACAGCAGCAACATCAACAGCAGCAACAACAACAGCGATAACAACAACATCAACAAAAGCAACAGCAGCAAAGTAGACAACAACAGTAAGAGCAGAAATCCACCAAACCGAAAGTGCCACCAATTAAAACTTTCAAATTGGAAGGTAGGGAAAATACTGTACAGCAAGCGAAGGTGCTATGCTTCATAGGAAGCATAGTTCTTCATCTTCAAACTTTTTTGGCTGCCCAGGACGTTCATTGTCTTCCAAGCCAAAATCACCACTTTTAAATCGTGCAAGCCACTTTTGGCACGTTCGCTCAGCTAGCGTATGTTCATCATAAACTTCCACCGAAATACGATGATTTTCGGCAGCAGTTTTCTTCATATTAATGTAATGAAGAAGATCTCCCCGCAAAAACACTTTTTCAGGCAAAAAGTTCGACATATTTGAGTGAAAAAAAATTATTGTTGTTTACGCTTCAAATGAATGACATATACTGAAATGACGTACAATGACAGTAGCTTTTCAACGCATGTTCCAATGGAATAATAACAATGGAATAATACAAGTTACGCCATCTCTTAGCAAAGCGCACAAATTAAGTTATAGAACGGATTAAGTTATATCATGTATATGTATATATTATGTATTAAATGTAAGTAAGTTAAGTAGATTAAGATTTATTTTTAGGTAGTATGTAGGCTTTTAGTTTTAAGTTTTATAAAAAATTACAAAAATGTCCATTCACTAAGTTTTTACTTAAAATTTATTTTCCTAGTTTTAGTTTTAATATGTAAATATAAAAATAAAAATAGACTGTAAGATACGTCGAAAGACGTAGTTTAAGTGTTAGGTTTAACTTAGAGTGCCCGCATGGGGCCAGTACTATAAGTTAGTATAAGATTATTTATAAGATATTTAAGCTAATTTTTAAGCATTTTTTTGTCTGGCATGCAAGAGTAAATTCATTAATCAAATAAAAATGCATATAAACTCAAAGCTGGACTGACTATTTCTAATCCCCTTTCGCCACCTAACGTTAAATTGACCCAAAAGAATTTAGACACCACGGATGCGCTCTCTAGGTTAAGGAATAAAAAGATATGCGAAAATATACATTTCTTCTTCGCATATCTTTATAATAAATAAATCCGACTCTGTTTGCTTTGACTCAAGCCTATTCCAAGTAAGCATCGTCCCTAAATCCATCGGTAGGCAACTAGACCTTATTTTCACTAGCGATCCCATTAACTTCACAGTAACGTTTTGTCCCTTTACCCTATCAACTGTCGACAACTTTCACCCCCCTCTTCTCCTCTGATTTTTCCATAACTCTCCACCACAGTTCACTTCTTCCCCTACTATCTCTTGTTATAACTTCCATAATTTTCGAAAAATGAATATCTATCTTAGCACATCTTCTGTTCATTTTACCAACCTATCTTTATCTGATGCTGTCTCCATCATCACATACTTCCCCACCTTGATATAACAGAAAACTTCGCTCTTTACGAAACAAAAGAAACAAATTATCTACAGTTTTTCCTCGCACCAATTCTTATTCTGGCTACTCTAACCACCTTGGTACCAACCTCCAATTCACCTAGCTCTATAACTGTCTCTACGAGCGCTTTCTCGATACAGCGCAGCCCAACCTTATCAACAAACCTAAGACATTTTATCAATTCCGCAACTACAATACAAAAGAAAATCAGACGGTTATCCCCCCTCTCTCTCGTTCGATAATATATCATCGACTGACCTATATACCATAGCCAACTATTTTGCCAACTTTTTCAAACAATCATTTGCAGGTAACGTCTTCGTACCTGACCGCATATATTTGAAGTACCTTCCCAATTTCTCCATTAGCCTCTCTCTCTCTCTCAATCTTTTGATCCTACCCTTATCGAAAAAAAGTCATAAGATCTCAATGATGATTTTTTTTCCGGGCCAGACGGGCTCCCAGCAATATTTCTCAAAAAGTGTGCCTTCAATCTTTCGCACCCACTTTCCTCCCTATTTTATCCGTCGCTCACATAAGGGGAATTGTCCCAAGTTTGGAAGACCTCTTTCATAACCCCGGTCCACAAAAAGGGATCAAGGAATGAAGTAACCAACTACCGTCCCATTGCTAGGGTTTCACACATACCTAAAATGTTGGAAAGTTCTTTATATGAAGCTTTCAGTGCAAGTCACTTATATCACCCAGTCGGCATGGATTTCTGAAAGGTAGATCAACTACTAGAAACGTGGTTGAATTCGTATCATTTTCGCTTTCAGTCCTAGAAAATGGCAACGAAATCGATGCTATTCCTACAGGTTTTGCTAAGGCCTTCGATATAATATCTCAATTTGATCCTTTTCAAATTGTTTGTCATGGGTTTCGACCCCATATTGCTAAAATTGATATCTCTTTATCTGGAGAACGATTTTATAGCGTTCGTTTTAGGTCAGCCTTCTCAACCCCGTTTTTAGCCACTTTTGGTATCCCACAAGGCAGCCATCTAGGTCCCCTCTTCTTCATTTTAACTATAAACGATCTTGAGAGAATTATTAAACACTGCCTCATACAAATTTACGCCGACGACAATACGTTCCCCAAAACTATTTCTTCATCCCAAGACTCTATCCTCCTTCAAGAAGACCTCGATAGGTTTTCCACGCTGTGTCTAAAAAATTTGCTGGAGGTTAACGTCTCCAAATGCCAATCTAGGATTTTGTCACGTAATAACTCTCTTACTTCCGTTAGCAAATTGCTGAGATAATCCTTAAAGGCACTTGGTTTTATCAATCGATGGTCTGAAGACTTTTGCAACCCCTATCTGACAAGGTCACTTTACATTACCCTTGTCCGGCCCCTTCTCGAATATGCCAGTCAAGTCTGGTCCCCCTTTTAGCGAGTCCATATATCCCGAATCGAGAATATTCAACATCGTTTCCTTCGATTTGCCGCTCCAAACAGTCAATCTTTGTGGATGCATTGAAGCTTGGCCGAACACTTGTGGATTGTGTTCGCTCCAAAAATGGGCCACGTCATTTTTTAGCCAAAATCCGGAACTCCGGCCAACATTTCCAGCGCTCAAATAGCGAACTCACGTCGTTGTATATGGTCATTCGGCTTTAATTCTTGCATCAGCAGAATCTTATACGTATGTAGGCCCAAACCCAACCGCAAAATAAGCCGGGTTGACTCTCAGGCGATGCCCAATTTCTAGGTCTTCTTCGATACTGGCCGCTAAAGGGGCTATGTTTTCTCAATTTCGCACCAAACACTATTAACTTACAGTTCTCCATGTATAAGATTAAATAAATTAACCCCCAATATGAAAATTTTTTATTATTACTAAAAAAATACTCTAAGATAAGTGCATTTTCGTTTCTGAAGGAACTTTTTTAAACACCCTGTAACTTAATGGGTGTTGAAGATAGGCCCTCACCCATACGACTTTTTTCGTAACATGAACCAATGAATCAGAATTCAAAATATCTGCATCCCAAACCGGATCACTCTGTATAAATAAGAATAAATGCGATTATAAAACCTCATCAATACCTTCTGCTCTTGTGTAGCTGTCTACGAATAATTGGAACTAGCGACAAGCGTGCTTTGAATCTGACTGTGTTTGTGAATATCAACTGAATATCAACAAGGAATAATAGAACATCAATCACATTGAGCTATGTGGTACAACCAAGAAAATCCAAAAGTACGATTAAACAAATGCTTTCAAAGAAAATTTTTAATCCAGGGCACAATTTTTTTGTAATTATGTACGACAATTGGCTTTGGCCGTTACCAATTTGCTTGTTGTCAATTGAGTAAGGCAGTCTATGTATTTTATCTGAAGAAAACATTATCATGTACCAAGGCACATCGCACATTCATATACAACGCAAATATCGACATTGCTGTCGCTCGGCAAATCGACTATACATACATTAGCCAAACTTTCATACTTAAACATATTGTGATATATTGGTTTCAAGCAATGCCTTGCAATGCTTTGGTATTTCTTATAAAACCGTTCTTTTTCTAAAAACAAAAAATCATCAATGTTGTTATCTCAGCTTCCAAAAAGAAACATTGAAGCCAAGTCTGGGTTTCTTGGACTACATATAATAAGTCAATCCCGTCCTATCTGTGACTTTACTAGTGATATAGAACTATGTATTTTAAAAGTATTAAGATATCATACCATTTAGCGGTTAACATAAAAATTGTATGCGACTATTGGCTTGACAAGAAAAAGTCCAAGTTACTAGCCAATAAAAGGTATACATTCTTCAATTACAAACAAAAGCAGGTTAATGAGATGTTATTTTTTCGGAAAAAAGAGTAACGAAATAAAAATTTATGTTTTTAAAAATATTTATTCACGTTCGACCTCTAATAACTTTTGCCACAATGATGCTAACCGAAAATGTACTTTCAGGCATCCAATGTACAATATTCTTGCTCGTTCAGCGATGCCCCAAAGCAAAAACATTCATAAAGATTTTTTTACCTCAATATGTAGCATATGTCCAGTTAGATAAAAAGTATTCCTTACACATGGGAGAAAATGTATATGTTCTAGAAATATGTTACTCGAATATTTTATATCACACAGTGGAATATCCATATAATCATAATAACAGAAAATATTAGCAAATGAGAACCGAACTATCTTCATCTGTAGATACTGTGAATATTAAAGTTAAACCCGCATTTCTGATCAAACAGCCATAGAAATTTTTTTCTCAAATACGCCTTAAATGTGCCGACATTTTATTCGAAACAATTTTTACAATGAAACGTTTTTGAAGATTCTTATTATGACAGTCTATTCTTTGCATACCTGTTAAAAATTCATTGCCGGACGACCGCGATTCGGCATGAAGACGCATAATCTGATAAAAATTCAAAACGATAGCACTATACGTTCGCGACTTAAAGCTCATACACAATAGAAGATTGGTTTCGTACGTGGCCATACGAGTAATATTGTATTGGACTTACAACTGCATATGTACGTGTATTATGGTTTCTACGCATGATTACATAAATCTTCAAACACTGTACCTACTACACACTATATCACACTATGAACGTACATAGATTTAAGACAAAACTTATGTAGTCTAATAGTAATAAAGTCAGTCTATTGCCTCTACCCTACCTACTGTATTATTTGTTACATGGTGTCAGAATAGCGAATAACAAAAAGGCATAATAATACATAAAATAGAATAAAAAAGACAGATTAAATTGAAAATACAAATTACAAAATAAAGTACAAATACTCGTAGCAATGTAAAGTAGCGTATCATTCATACCAAAGACATTAGTTATAACAAATAACAATATAGCATTGGTATGTAAAAATTTGATGCTACAGTATACCTGGGTTTCAATACCAGCAGATATGATGAATAAGCCAGCAGGAATGCAAGTGGCAGCGTTCATGTCATCAATAGGAGGTGATGCTGCTAATATACAAGCAAACAGCTCGTCCGCATTAACGAATGAAGGGCGCAAGAACTTAGTCGAATTTAAAAAAAAAAACCCGGTTTGAAGAATATTTTGCTGCAAAAGTTAATATACTCGTAACTTGTGAGCGATATGCTTTCAATATGATGGTGCAAAAACAAGGGAATCGTTTGACGAAGTTCTAACTAAAATTAAGAACAAGCTAACTAACATGAAACGATGAAGTAAACGCACTAAATAAAAGCAAAATAGTACACAACCAAACATCTCATACAAAAAAACACAGCCTGAATTTAAATCGAATAGACTGTCTTACAAAAATAAATTCAAACCACAAAGTAGAACAATAGGCTGGAATAGACGTTGACACAGCCATATGAAAAATCACTGCCCAGCATATTGACACAAATGCTCACGATGTCATAAAATGTCAGAGCTACGGTCTAACAAAAAAAAGTACATGCAGTAAGTTATGATAATAACCCTGATAGTCTCCATTGGCATTGATACCATTGACACACAGTCTGATGGGCACTGCGCGGTCAAGACAAACAAAGCCACAAAAAACAACTGGTACGATGAGATTAAAATAAAAGGCAAATCATTTCATATCATTTCATTTATTTTTTTTACAGAATATTTTACATTAAACTTAAGTTAAATTTTATAAAAGCAAAAGCTAATTTATTTAATTGTGAACAATTCTTATATTGAATTTGATAATTATAAATTAAAATCAACTATGCACGTTAACACTGAAGAAGTTAATGTTCGAAGAATAAAGGAAAAGGCACCCTCTCTTGTTACAAGAATGCATTTAAATGCATTCGGTTAAATATTTAAATACGACACCTATTTCAAAGGTTTGCAGGCTACAACGCAGAATCCTATTAGTGTATCCAGATATAGGATCAAATCGTTTATGGCTATAAACATACCGCGTAATGTTGTTGAAGGCCACTGTAGGATTCATTCGTGTTTCTGAATATGTTGGTCGCATAAAAGTGTCGAATTAAACCAAAACCTAAGTTTTTCGCTTTTTCGACCTATTCCAGAACAGCTAGTGCTGGAATTCCGAATTCTAGGAAGGATTTAGTCAGATGATTCTAATTGGTCGAAAGCCTTAGAATACCCTGCAAAACTAGGTGACACTTCTTGCCTAGATTTTAAGCCAAAAAATGCTTGCCCGAGCAAAGTAAAAAGTTCAGTTTTCTGATCCCGCGTTGTCCATCTCGGCTTCCACTTCTAATTTCATGTTCATTTTTCGGTGTTACATCGGCTGGATTGGATTCCTCTTGAATAAACTCTTCGCTGTTTTCATCTCCCAATATGTGAATGTGGTCGTGTAATACTACGCAAGCCACTACAATTTTGTTTACCTCATTAGGGTTGGCTGCGTCGATATATAATATTTCTTTCCGCAACCCCAAATACATATTTCTTTCCGCAACTCCAATTTTGGAATTTTTGAAGAACCGTTTCCAACAAAAAGCATAACTTGACCTTTAATTTAAATAGTTTTACTTTCGCAACACAAATATTCACATAATTTTACTTACATAATATGGTATTTCATCATCTACGTCACCAATTTTATCCCCTTTTATCTGTTTTAATATAATGCTATGAATCAGTTATCTTTATAAAAGTATCAACAAGTTTTAAGTAAGAATTGAAAGTAAATATCCACTTATGACTTATATGACATATGGAAATGTCATCTGCATTTGCATGCAAATTTGCCATTCCATATGTTAGGTTTGACTAAAATTTTAGTCACTAGAATTCGGAACGCGCTCAGTGTTACCTAAATATAAAACAGGGAAATAGCTACTGTCTAGCTTGTTTTTGTAGACTACCAAACCCGTTGATTTTACTCGAATTAGTTGTACGTGATTTCAGGCGGACCATTGCGAGATTTCTTTAAGATGTCTGTCTACACCATCATCCGAGCTTGCAGCTCAATTGAATCTGCACATTACCAGAATATAAATATTTGGATAAGTGTCGGGCTACTTGTGCGAGATCACTTATAAATATTACAAACAAGAATTGATCTTTGTGTTACTCCAGACTTTAACTTCAAATCCCGGGAAGTGTTTTCCCCAACAAATTAATCAATAAAAATCAATAAAGTTTAAATTAGGCACTGGTGCCCAGTATAATGTACTCCCTACATCAATGGTCGACCGCCTTAGTAGCAAACACGACAGTCCCAATAACCGTAACGGTAATAACCATATTGATGAATACAGAGAAATTAATGCAAAGTGTTTAGTTTGCAAACAAAAAGCTTGCATAATTTCAAAGTAGTGGATTACCCAGTCGCATCGATTCTTGGCAGATTTTATTGTTGCCTAGGGAATGGTGGAAAAGCTAATTTTTTTTATTTGTTTTTTTTTTTTGATAAATTAGCGCGCGCTCAAGGGGTTAAGGTACCCTTAAAATGTCTGCACACAGCGCGGGCGACGGAAATTTAGGGAGGAAAGAAGGATAGGTACTGATGTACGTTGGTTTTATATGCTATGTCTCAATGATACAATGACTAGGAAATAGAGAGCTCGACAGGGCATTCCACAATCGAGTTGTTCAGCTTAGGAACGAATCACGATATTTCAGAGTACGTCCGAAAGTGGGCTTGAGGGTATACTGATGAGCGTTCATAGCGAGACGTGTGTTACGGTTAAAGGTTTGAAGGGGCGGAATGCTACTGGCGATTTCTATGGAGCACTGGTGGTGGAAATAGCGATAAAACAAAGTGAGACGAGAAGCAGTCCCGCTCTGCTTTAAGAACTGTGCGAGTTTCACCCACTGAAAACCACCTTAACCCCTTTCGCCTTGATACCATCCATTCCGAAACCGCTTACGCATGACTTTCCCCTTGTGCGGGTTTATTGTATCCTGCCGATAAGGCTCTCACTAGGCTGTTAAATGTATATTTGTGTCTTGCTCTTTCTTTTTTGTGAGGCTCTCATTAGTCTGTTAAAGGTATATTTACGTCTTGGTCTCTCTTTTTTGTCCTGAGTGTGGCATTTACTTTTTTGCCAGTGTAATTTGCTGCAGTATTCAGTTGATCTGTAATCGATTTTGTAACGTCACTTAAGTCTTTCAGCTCAATAACTTCCTCAGCAGAGATTCTGAAAATTATCCTACCGACGACGACAACAATGACCATGGAACGGAAATATATTCACTTCACGAGGTGTTAGATGAAACGATGAAACGTTTGGCTGAAAAAATGGCCGATGCCAATGAACTTCAGCATTCAATCAAAATTTGTCAACTTGGATGGCCAAACTCTTTACAAAATATTTCAATTGAACTCCGAAAATATTGGACATTTCGTGAAGAAATATCCTATCACGAAAACATGGTTTTATATAAAGACTCAAAATTCAGTTCACTAAGCACATTTTGGAATTCAGAGATACATGAATCAAGAGCATGAAATACTCTTCTGGGTCGGAATAACAGAGGAAATAACGGACTTTATAAAGTTTTGTGGTATTTGTCAAAGTTATCAAGTATCTAATATTTTAAAAAATATTCCTAAATTACCTACGGAAATTGTAGCTGTAGATTTACTTACGTACATGCTCACTGGCGCACAGTTCGGGGTTAACCTGCGGTCGGATCTGCTTGAGCGCGCCACCTAAGGTGAGGTCTTCCTCTATAGCGCTGTCCCTCCGGGTTAGATTCGACGACTCTGCATTGGTTTGCATTCGCTCTAAATGTCCTAGCAATCTCAGGCGACTGATGCGCAGTTTTCTGACTAGGTCTTCTCCTCCAAAGCCCGTCAACGCAATCGGGATGGATTATTTTCCGAAGAATTTTTCTCTCGAAACAAATAAGGATATTTTCATCCGCCTTTGATAGGGTCCAAGCTTCTGCTGTGGGTGGTCGTGACTCAAGTGGTAGTGTATTGGCTTCCCAATCGAACGGTTTGGGGTTCAATATCAGTCGTGACCGAAATACTTTTTTTTCAGGCAACTAAAATCTTGTCACATGAATGGTTGCCCAAATACAGCATCAAGTCAATTTACATCAATAATTTAGCGAAATAGCTACTGAGCTCAAAAATCTTTCTTTCTCTTTCTTTCCCTTTTTCCGAAAAACATAACACATGCTTTGGCATCATAAGTGTAGTCATACCCACTTGAGTGTTAAGCTCCTTAAAAAAAAACTGGGACGATCAAAGTCTTGTACTCGTATAGAGTCTCCTTAGCTTTCCGGGATATGGCCTTACTCCTCAATTGCTTACGTAGGCCAAAGAAATAGCAATTGGCAAGAATGATTTTTCGTTTAATTTGCGCTGAGGTGTTGTTAGCAGAATTCATAGCAGGGTAGACAAAGTACTTTACTCCCTCTAAATTATAGCAGTCGGTTGTGACGTTCTGTCCAATTCTTCGATGTTGGTGTTGTTGACAGCATATACTCGGTTTTGCCCTATTTTGCCGCTAAACCCATTTTGGGAGCTTCCGTTTCAATACCAGTGAACGCCCCTGAGTTCTCCCAATTATATCGATATAACATACGACAGTAGTTGTACGGACTTTTGAAAGAACTGCTTCCAGCGTTCACTTGCGAGTTCTGCACAATTCCTTCGAGTGTGATCTTAACGAAATCACATGACGGTGCATCACCTTATCTAAACCTTTTTTGACATCAAAGGTCTTGGTCAAGTCCTTACCGACTTCGACGGAATTGCGAGCGTTTTCAATCGTCATTCTGCATAGACTAATGAGTTTGGCAGGGATACCGAAACTAGACATGGCTCAATATAGCTCGTCTCTATAAATGCTGTTATGTGCGTCTTTAAAATCGACGAAAAGATGGTGGGTATCGATTTGGGTTTCTTGAATTTTTTCCAGGATCTGCCGATGTGTTAAGATTTGGTTGATTATGGACTTTCCTGGTCTGCACTGCACTGATAGAAACCAATCAGGTTGTTGATGAAGGGCTTCAGACGTTCACATAATATGGCAGATAAGATCTTGTATCCGATGTTGAGGACGCTTATACCTCTATAGTTAGCGCAGTTGAGGGGTCTTCTTTTTTCTGGATCGGGCATACTGTACTAAGATTTCATTTATCAGGCATACACTCTTCTGACTAGTTCTGGGAAATGAGTTGGTGCATACCGTCAGATCCAGCTGATTTGGTGGATTTTAGCTTAGATATTGCTACCCTTACTTCGTTCTGATCAGGTGAACGGAAGTTTTGGCTGTCATCGTCTAAATTGAATGGTCTATTCTGTCTGGTTCGGCTTCTTCGCTGTTATACAGGCTTCAGAAAAAGTTTTCCATATTTTCAGCACTGGCTGTGCATTCATTTCTTTCTTCATCTCCACAGGCGTACGGGGCTTCCTGCCTTTACATGTTCCATTTATCTGTTGATAAAATATCCGTACGTTATTCTTAGAGTACAACTTCTCAATATCTTCGATCGCGCGCTTCTCGTGCAAAGGCGATTTTATTCTTTTTTGTTGCGCTTGGGAAATCGCATTACCACCTTGGCTGCAAAAAGGTGGTGATCGGAGTCAATTTTGGTTGGCCCGAGCATTCGGACGTCCAGAATACTATAGGCATATCTTGTGTTTATCATCAGATGATCAATTTGGTTTACCATTTGATAATCCGGAGATCGATTTGCTCCCTTGTGCATATTGAATAATATGTCGTCCCGCCGCAAAGTCAATAAGATTAAGTTCGTTGCCAGACGTGGTGTTGTATAGGCTATGCTTACCAACTGTACCACCAAAGATGTCCTCCCTACCTATCCTGACTTTAAAATCGCTTAGTACGAATTTAACGTCATACTTCGGACATTACAATACCTATATGTCTTGTCGAGGAACTCCTAGCTGTGGTAGCGTCGTCCTTATCTTCCATGACCATGATGCGGATTGTCATAAAACTCGCTCGCTCACGTGTCGGGAGCTTGGAATTTCTGGCCAAAGTCTGCTGCATATACCAAATCTGCACTCGAATGAGCGCTGTTTCTTTCCCTATAGCAATCACCATAGTATATATCACAGTTTTTCATCCTCTTTATATCCAACCCATCCCATCGCACTTCCTAGATAGAGGTGATATCTGCATGATAGAATTCAAAGGCCTCTGCTAATTGTTCGGCTGCATGTGACCTGTTAAAGATCCGAACATTCCACGTTCAAATCCGAAGGTCGTTGTCCTTTAAACTTTGCTGGGTCGTCAACAGTGAATTAATTTTAATCCGAGGCCATTAGGTGGTTCATCAAATATTTTAATCTCTTCCGTATTCGCTTGTGAGCCCTATGACGGCGTAGAGCAGTATAATGCTACTGGCCGGTCATGCCCTTGTTATTTTAGCCTGCATGAGTGAGAATTTGCTCATGGGGTTAGCGGGGACCAGCACTTCGCTACGAACTTGATTGTTGCGCTGCTAGACCAATCTAAGTTAAGGACACTCAGCAGTTTCCAGATGGATCACCACGCAGACCTCCAACTGTAGATTTATTTCCTTTCAATAATAAAGATTAACTGCTTATCACCGACAGATATTCCGCTTTTTGCCATTTCACCTGTTTGCAAACCTCATCCTCCAATGAAATTATTAATGATTTAAAGAAGTTTGTTACGCCACCGAGAATTCCAGTTGGCTTGGAGAGTGACAACGGGTCACAATTCTCTCACTACATTTTCGAAATTTCGTCGAAAACTAAAATATAACTCGCTCAATGTCAAATTCTAGGTACGCACAATCCAAAGGTCTTGCTGAACGCTAAGTTCAAATAGCTAAGGGCAAGATAAGTAACTGTACCAAGGACAACACGGACATCTGTATACAATACATAACACTTTTAAATTACCGGAATACAGATAGAAATAACGAACGAAATAACCCAACGTTCAACAATTTTTACCAAAATCCGAAGCTGCAAAAAGATTGCAAATCCGTTATCAAATGCGAAGGACGTTGAAAAGAACTTCTGCGAACTTCACCGTCAATACCGTTCATGTCGCGTATCGTTTTTATGTACATGATATTAAGATATTACCATCGTTCGCATAAGATCTCGCGGAGCTCTGTAAGTGAAGGTATCTATTTATTGATTATGATTATTTATTGATTTTCTAAGACGGGATATAAAAACTTTAAGCCAATTAAGCGAGCTACAGCTACCGTTTTATAAGCTTCTTTTCTGCACCGTTCTTTGTAGTTCATCTCGCCCTAACTCTGGTCTTATGTCTTTAACCGTTCACTTTTTTGTCATACATATAATACCAAACAGAGTACTATTAAACTTAAACAGCTGATTTCAAATTGAAAGCAGTTTGGTGCTTGGATCAATATTTAAAGCACAAAGTTTCGCAATTCTAATTTGCTACTTTCAAATCCAAGTGTTGTTTTTCAACGCAATTTGTTTTTCAAAACTAGCCCGATTTTATTTGGTTTACTTTAAAATTTTAGCTCAAAGCTTCCCGCCACCGCACAGATAGATTTTTCCCAAAGTTCTGTAGCCCAGAAAGTAAAGGAACGAACTGAATGTAATCTGAAAAATTATAAAAAAATTACACAAGTTAATAGAAGAAATGTTTATAGTTTACATATTTAAAGATATAATTTTAAAGCGCACTCAAAACTGATGGAACAGTACATGGCCAAACCGTGAAATTTAGCTGATATGTTGATAACAACTCAAAAATAATCGATTCAGCAAATTTTAAATTTTCACACGCAGATCACAGTTATTTTGAAGACTACGACAAATAATATTTGTTATAATTTATTGTAGCACTAATGTGATATTTAAACTGGACGGACAGTTGCCTAAAATGTTTGATTTGTGTAAATCAGATATACCTAAAAGAAACCAACGATGAACAAAAGAGAGTGACGGGATTTTGATACTCGTAAATAATGTCTTTATCAAATCAAATCTTAAGAATTTTTGCCAAATCAAATAAAAATCTAGCGCTCTGATAGTTTGAAAAGAAACAAAGTGGCTCTTGATTAAAAAAAAACATTAAAAAGCAATAGCCCTGTTGATATAGGATCTTGGATTATCTGTGTATACATACTATATATTGTACTTATGGTATATAAGTTTTTTATTTAAGAAGATTTTATTAAATTACCAACTAAAAATAACCTCATACGAGATAGAAAGTTTTAATTAATATTAAACTGTTTATTTTTTAGGCTTCCAAGACCGGTAAATTCAACGACATGGATGGGATTTTCCTGCCTTCCCCGCCCTTTCCAGCCTTTACCAAGAAATGTTGATTGTACAGTCATAGGTTGGGGAAAGAGAAGAAACCGTGATCAATCTGGAACAAGCGTCTTACATCAAGCTGAAGTGCCAATAATACCAATGGAGAACTGTCGATCAGTTTACCATGATTATACCATAACAAAAAATATGTTTTGCGCTGGGCACAAACGTGGCCGAATAGACACATGTGCAGGAGATTCAGGTGGACCTTTATTATGTAGAGATAGTACAAAACCTAATCACCCATGGACTATATTTGGCATAACAAGTTTCGGCGATGGCTGTGCTAAACGTAACAAATTTGGAATTTACTCCAAAGTTCCAAATTATGTCGATTGGATTTGGTCTGTAGTTAATTGCAATGGCAATTGTAAGCAACCAATTTTAAAGCGTTATTAATAAATATATGTATGTATGAATGCACATATGTACATATATAGGGTTTTTCAGAGTGTGAGAAAAACATGTTAAAGAGTGTGACCTAAGAAGTTATTGTATATTTATTGTGCGAAGCCAAGTATTGCCTAAACAACTTACATATCATAACCGTGATGATTCCAGGCATGCGAATTTGCCATTGCCCACTTTTAAATAATTTGTACGATTATAATGAACCCATATATCACTCCTTAAGTGTTTGTCGCTCATTGTGAAATACTCTGTATCCCTGACTTTCCAATAAAAAAGGTGGCTTAAATTATAGAGGTGGCTGTGAAAGATCAAAAACAAATTACAATACGAGTTCTATAGTTAAAAATATTTTTTTTATGTTATCCGGCAAAAGCTTGCATTTGCTTGCAAATGCATACTTCTTATACATATACATATATACATATGTTATTTAGTATTTGTGTTGCTTAAGTTACTATACTAATTTTAACAATTATTAATTTATACAAACAGGTTTAAGCTATAATTTGAAAGTAATAAGTAATTAAATGTGGCTAATTTATTAAATAAAAATATTTTAACTCCTTGTATTTTCTTTTTATGTGTTTATGCTAAATTATCCCCTTAGTTATCAAGTTGGAAGATTTCACATCTGATCTAAATCTATTTCTATTGCAAATATATATTTTCTGACAGTTGTTAGCAGTCCATAGAGAAAAATAATTGAATTTCTATGGAAAAATCAAAATAAATAAAATAATCAATATAAATTATTATAAATTCTGCCGAAATATCCTTTTCATTAAATTAGGAGAAATATAAGAGTATAGCTGAGTTCCAAAACGCATCGATGCGGTTTCGATGCATCGTCAAGCGTTCCAAAACAATTTATACCTAACCGATGCAATGCAACTCGTTCCAAATGGTATAAATTTTGCATCCAATGCGCATCAATCAAGCAAACATCGCTTCAAAAATATTGTTGATGCACTGAATGAGAAAAAGGTTTGTGTGTGTGTGTGAAGTGCGATTATACCTTCAGAGGAAAGTGTTGGGGGAGTTTGAAATGTCAAATCATTTCTTAGAATTGGTGGTGCGTAAAGCGGCCCTTACACGGTCAATCGGTTGGCATCATGCATCGTGTATGTATGGATTGACGACCCCTTACACAGTTCAATCGATTGACGTGAAATTTTTAGTTTTTGTGAGTTTTCGTGGTGTACGGATGTGCGATGAGTGAAACGGACGATTGTATTGCATATATTGCTTTTACACATTGCATAAAGAGGAAAAAGAAAAAAATATGGAGAAAAAAGAGAATTTGAATGAAGGAGTGGTTAAAAAAAAGGAATCAGTTCACACATGAAAAACTTTTGAATGAATTGAAAATACCTGCACAGGACGTTTATAAAAATTTTATGAGGATGGATAACTCCACTTACGAGGAATTGCTTAAAATAATTTCTCCTTTGATTATGAAAAAAGATACATGCATGCATGAAGCGATTTCCGTAAGCCAGAGGCTTTCTACAACATTGCGATATCTTGCTACAGGGAATTCATTTGAGGATATACAATTTACAGCAGCAATATCTGCAATATCAATCAGCAAAATAGTGATGGAAACTTGTGAAGCAATAAAACGTGGCTTTAAAGAGTACATAAAAGTAAGTAATTCATTTATTTAAGAAAATTAACATATTTGTGTATACATTTTTACGTATTACAGAAACGTAGAGAAATATTTTGCAGTATTCAAATCAGTTTCAGAATCCTGTTGGTCTGTCTCACATTGAGTGCTTTGCTCTAACACCGGATATACATAGTTTTAAATGACCCTATTTACTCCACGTCCTGGATGAGTAATTAACGAACTTGTTACTTGACTCGAAGTGGTAGGTAGCGAGCTATTCCTGAATTCGAAGGAATTAGATGAATCCAGGTATGTGTCAGAATCGAAATGCTGAAAAGTTTTCGGTGTGGATGTACGTTGAGGAACTATTTGTACAGCGTTCCTGTTTAAATTGCCTTGAATTCCTTCAAATATTATTTAATTTATAAATTTTTCAGCATACAATTGTTGACTAGGATTCATAGTTCTCGACTTCGATGCCCAAACATCAGCCATCTTCTTAAAATTGTCTGACCCTTTTTGCAATCGCTGGGTAGCCAAAGCAATCAATTGATCTGTTGGATCGTTGTTCTTCTTTAATTTTTTCCTGACTGGTCCTCCTTCGCCCTGTAAAGAAGCATACACAAAAAAATATGCTTATTGTTTCAGATACAATTAGAACTTTATGTTAAATGTAATTTTATATTTTCAGATCCCTCAAACGCAAGATCAGTGGAAACAAATAGCAGAAGGCTTCAATGATCGTTGGAATTTCCCAAATTGTTTGGGAGCTGTCGATGGCAAACACGCCGCCATTAAAAAACCACCACATTCTGGATCTTACGAGTACTACTATAACTATAAAAAGTTTTTTAGTGTAGTATTAATGGCAATAGTGGATTCAAATTACGAATTTATCGTTGCTGATGTTGGTGTCAATGGCAGAATATCTGATGGAGGTGTATTCCATCAAATATCTTTTGGAAAGGCCTTTCAGGAAAACTCGACTAATATACCTGAACCAGATAAATTACCATCAAGCGAAAACAAAACGCCCTACGTATTTCTTGGCGATGATGCTTTTCATTTAACTGAACATTTTATGAAGCCTTTCGCGCAAACTGGACTTGGAGATAAAGAAAGAATTTTTAACTATCGGCTAAGTCGAGCTCGGCGCATCGTTGAAAATGCGTTTTGTGTCTTAGCTTCACGATTAGGTATATTTCAGCGGACAATTCAATTATCACCAGAGAAAACACAAATAGTTGTTTTAGCTCGCTGTTACCTTCATACTCGTAATTTTCTCAGACGGAAAAGTGCGCAGAAATAGATTTGGAAACTGGAATAGTAATAGAAGGTTCGTGGAGGCGTAGTAATAATTTGCTGACATCTTTACAAAACTCACAATCCCGAAAACATGTACGACAAGTATATTGCGAATATTTTAATAATGAGGGCCAAGTTTCCTGGCAAAATATTATCATTAATCTTGCTTAATTTATAAAAACAAAAATAAAGAAAAAAAATGTACTTACTTGGTTGTCTTCTTCTTGAATTGTACTGCGAGATGAACACGGAGATTCGTTGTCTTTAATGAAACTAATTTCATTAAAATACCAAAGAATTGGTTCACTGAAATTATCAACACCGGATCCGCTTTTGTTTAATTCATTTAAGCGTTTTAGCTCGCGCTGAAAATTCGTTCTCAACGTATTTACTTTTCTGGTGACATCCGCTTTTTGTGCATTAGGATACTTTTCTTTATACTTTTGCATTAAAACTTCATATTGTTGCATTTTTTTGTTTCGGTGGCAATAATCTTTCCTTTTGACATCCCATAAACTCGGTAATGACCGATACGTTTCAATTAATTCCGATACAAATGCTCGGTCTTCATCGTCCTTCAATTTTCCGCTGGCCCCAGACATGTTTTCGCTTCCGTGACATAAAACACAAAGAAGTAATTACGTCCATCCAACCCTTACACATATCAATTAGCATGACGTTCATCATGCAAAATCAAACTTGCTTTGATTTTCGTCAATCAGACTTCAACAAATGTGTGTGACTCATATAGATACATTTTCACAAACACATGCTAGTGGTTGATGTCATTCGATTGACCGTGTAAGGGCCGCTTAATACAATGTACAACACGAATATTAAATGGAAAATTGTTCGTAAGTTGTTATTTTAATTTGTTAATTGTTACCTATTTTGTGTAAAAATTTTATTTTATAGAGGAAAAAAGTGGACGCATGAATCCCAGAAGTGGCTACTTTTTGTGCGCCTGCGAATGGAGTTGGAGTTTAATTCCAAGCGCAGAAAGAAATCTGTACTATGGGAGCAAGTGTTAAGGGAAATCAAGGAGATTGATGTAACATTTCCTTTTACAAGAGACGATGTTAGCAGGAAGTTTTTAAATCTGATGATTACGTATAAAAGGATTAAGAAGCGAAATTGTTCCTCTGGGCAGGCGGCTACTTCCTGGGAGCATTTTGAAAAGATGGACGAAGTGTAAGGAACAAGAAGCTTTGTGGCTCCACCAAAAGATACACTGGAGTCATCCTAATTGGATGCAGACCAAGCTGAAAACCTTTTTTCTACACCGGAATGCTCTACTCCAACGACAAGTTTTGATTCACCAACAGAAGAGATACCAAGGAAACAACCAAAACGCAATGAAGTACTGGAATTTCTAAAAACAGAATCAGAAGAGGACAAGAAAATAATGAGAGAGTTCGTCGTTGAAAAAGCCAAGTTAAAGGTGGAAAAAAAAAAATAGAAGAAATGTGCGAACTTAAGGTGTTGTTAAGATCTTTTATGGATGGTGCACTGGAGCACTGATCGTTTAAGGCAGTTCGCATGGTGACATGTTTTTGTGTTTTTACGTTTCATTTCAATAGGTACCAGGAGAAGTACAAGTTATTTTTTTATTAAGTAAATGAATTTATGTTCTGTTATTCGTTTTTTAATAAGTAGTATAAATAAAAGCTAATATAATAATGAAAATAAGTTCATGTTTTTATATTTATTTTGTAAATGAATTCAAGAGGAGAAGAAAGTGGGTGGCCGTGGTGTAGTGGTACTAGCAATCGCTTGTCACTCGGAAGGTCAAGGTTCGAATCCTAGCCACGGAAAGTTTTCATTTGTGCAATTGGAACTCAGTCAGAAAAATCTGCGTGTGAAGGCATAACACTGACATGTAGATTTGGCTGTTGTAGGGTTTTCAAGCACAAAACAACCGTTAAAATTCACAACCTCACCAATTCCGAGTGAAGAAAATCTCTCCGTCCTATTCGGACTCCCACCCCTGGAGAGTCAATATCGAAACCAAACACACCTGAGTTTCAAACCACTACATCACAAACTTTCCTTTCTCCTCCTTCTACCTTTCCGCCCGTGTAAGGGTATTCATAACCCCTTTTCCTTACAGTGTAAGGGTATTCATAACCCCTTTGGCGCGCGTAAATTATAAAAAAAAAAAAAAAAAAAAACGATCCCTTTTTATTCTGGCTTCACAAGTCTTGGCTGCCTGACTGACTGACTGCGACTGGACATTTTCCGAGGAGAAATCTTGAGAGTTAACTTCATCTTCAGCATCAAAGTGAATGTCTTCAGAGTCACATCCTTCATTAGTCATAATGATATTGTGAAGGACAATCCAAGCCATTATTATGGTTTTGGCCGATGAAACGCGATGAATTTCTAAATGGCTAAGAATTCTAAACTTTTTTTTTAGTATTCCAAATGCTTGCTCGACGAATACCCGTGTGGAACTTAAAACGGTGTTAAAATGCCTTTGTTGCACTGACAGAAAACCGTTGTCTCTGTGTGGTACCATCAAACTTACATCTAGGGGATATGCGCAATCTCCAAGCAAGTGACATGCTGAAGAGAATTTTATGACACCATTATCTATTCCCCTTTTTATTGGACTTGAATGCCATACAGAAGCATCGTAACATTGTCCAGGAAACCCAACAAAAGCGTCTCAAAACCGGAATCTGCTACCAACTATACCCTTACATAAAATTAGAACACTAAACATCGGAGTAATGTGAAATTTAAGGGGAACAGTTAAATACTTGCACTATTACAGAGTGTGTTCCTTTCCAATTATAATAGCTCATAGTATCTCTTTTAGGGGCTGATATTCGGACGTGCATCCCATCAATGCAACCCAAAACAAACGGAAATGGTTCTGCTCGACTGCTTTCGAAATCAGCCATAATCTTTCTTTGACTTGATTCCATTGATGGCCGCTTTACTACTTGCGACTTTAACATTGAAATTGCTTTTGTGGTTTTGGTAAATATTCGATGAGATGTCAATTTTCCTATACCAAATCTATCAGTGATGTCTCGGAAATTGCTTTGGTTGGCCAGTTTCCACAATGTTATAAACAGGCACTGCTCTAAAGAATAGGTAGGTCGACCAATTTGTGCAGCAGGCCAATTTGATTTTAGCATTCCCTTCATTTTCTGAAAAACGGAATAGATTTCAAGCGCACTATCGTATTAGTTTTTTAATTACTCACCTTGAAAGTAGCTTTGGTCATTCGGAAATGACTATAGAATGTATCATCTGGATATTGTTTGATTAGTTTAAAATAATTATGGAATTTGGGGACACTTCTTTTTGTATTTTCTTTTTTCAATTCCATTGCCAAAACACATCTTACTTTACTTCTTTCCTTTTTTCTTTTCCGAAGGATGTTCAAAATTATATTGTCGGTAGATCTATCCAACAAATCAAGCAAATTATTGAAAATAATTTTATTTATTAATTGATCCATCCAATTCAAAAATTAAATACCAACCCGAAGAGAAAAATTTAAATCATAAGTAAAGCCTTCAAAATTGTCCCAAAACGTCAAAGTCAAACAAAAATTGTATCGATGTAATGTATCAGTTTTGTTACGAAACTTTGCATCACATATCCCAAATTTATTCCTATGTGATCTTGATAGCTTTCTTACGTCAAGGGCAGACGATCACGAACGAGAGAATATCAAACTATGGCATTCAAGGCTTGATAACGCGTGCGGTTATACCAAATGTGCATTCCTTCGTAATGTATAGCTAGATTACATGTGCGGCAATTTGGTACCTACTTAGTGTTGTACTACGGATGATCTCTCTTATGTTTGCGAGGGGAATCACTTGCAAATTCTTGCAAAATATAATACAAAAAACAATATTAATATATTTACCAACAGAAGGAGTACAAAAATACAAAAAACTTCACCAACAAAATCTTTGTTCTTTGATTGTTCTTTTGAAAATTCCAACAAAAAATAAATGATATGGAAGTTAAAAGTGGTAAAGGAAATAGAAATTATAAAAATATCATCAGGGCTCCGAAGAAAGTAACGAGAATATTCAAGTTAAAGCAGATAATTTATATGAAGAATTGCAAAATGAAATTCAAGCCAGAAATCAACTTTGAACATTTGGTTTAGAAACTACAGCAACAAGTAACAAGTTCGAACAGAAAGCCACCTTGCTAATTGGTTATATTACAATACTGAATCTGAGTTTCAAGCGGATGAGGATGGACTTGTTTTCAAAACTGAAGAGTTTCCCGCATAAAAAAAAGCGTAAAGCTAAAAAGAATATACAAGTAGAAATACTAATTCTAACAATCCCCGAAAATCTACTATTGAAAATAAACCTGAAAACCAACTGGTCAAGGAAATTATTCAAAACAAAAGCATGGAAGATAACGAATCCTATTCCCAAATTGCTAAAAATATACGGAATTATGAGAACACTTCTATAAAAGAAATGCTGGCACTTGGCTTATAAGATACAGATAAACAAACTTAATACTAAAACAGCTGAACGAAGAAGCCGCTCTAAAAAAAATTATGGACAGAAAAATTAAAATAGCAGCATAGAATACAAACGGATGTTTGTTTAATACATCTGAATTAAACACAATTATACTTACATACTTAACTATGTATATGGCGCTACAGTCCAGGACCAAAGCTAACATGCCTCTCCAGCTAGCGCGCTCTTTTGCCAGTTGTCTGCATGCGCGCACATGAAGTTGACTGAGGGCTCCTGCAACTTGTGTGCGACACCTAAGATCAGGTTGTCATTATTGCGCACTCCGAGACGGTTGAGGTCCTCTTAAACCTGAGTGGAGCACCTAGGGCGACGTCGTCCTTTACTGTTCCTCCCAGTTAGCTTCGCAGACTCTTCAGCCTGTAGCATTGGTGTCCATCCTTCTACATGTCGCAGCCATCTCAGGCGACTGATATGCAGTTTTCTGACTGACTGAATAATGTCCCCGTAGAGCCCGTATAGCTGGTCTTTGAATCTTCTTCTTAAAAACCTATCAACACAAACGACACTGAAAATCTTACGAAGAATTTTTCTCTCGAAACAACAAAGGATATCTTCATCTGCTTTCGGTAGAGTCCACATCGCAACACAACAATGCTTTCCTTTCTCCCCCTTCTATCTTTCCGCCCGCGCCCTGGCCACAGTAAAAGGGTATCATAACCCCTTAGGTGCGCGTAAATTATAAAAAAAAAAAAATATAGTAAGTCTGAGACGATCCATACCATATGTCCTCCGCTCCCTCTTCCATTTGTTGTCTGGTTACCATTTCTCATATCCTTCCCTTTCAGGTGTTGTATGTAGGTAACTTCTTTGATGTTTCACCATCACCCTCTGGGAATCAAGGCACAAGTTTACTAAATTCTTTGAATCAGTGGGATGAATGGCGCCACCATCCATATATTCAGGGACAGCTAAGCAGCATTGAAAACATTTAGCTCAAATCTCTTTGATTCTAAATCGGTCTACAATGCATCAGTACTCTTCAGGACTAATCTAAAAGAAACAAAGTCAAGCTCTAATGTGTACAAGAGTATTGAAATGAAAAGGCAGCTGAACTGGCTAGAGACCAAATTCACATTATCTCTTAACTTCAAAAGAGATAAAATCAGAAAAGTGGTAAGTTTTTAAACGGGACACTGCCATCGATATCATTTACAAACTCTGTATTAGTCAAGATACTTAACTTCGCATTTGTATGGAAGACGGCGAAATAACTGAACACATACTATATGAATGCAGGCTTAATGCGCCAAGAAGGGAATAGTGATTCTCAAGTTTATTAAGAAAGTTGATGCTCATCTGACTTCTTAAACTGACTTCGTCCTTTGATCTTTGACCTTTTAGATGGAAATAGCGAAGAGCATATCATGTAGTGTTTTTCTCCCACTACAACTATGGGAAGGTCCTATGAGGAAGATCTCGGGATCTTATGACGAAGAACTCGTGGTTAACTAAATGAAATAATAACTCGAGTGGCGTTGATTTTATTTTCATAGATTTTATTTTGTGAGAGTAGTAATCGATTAATTTTTTCTTTTCCGTCTTTTCTTTGTACTTTTTGGTTCGGTGTTATTTTAATTTAAACTGTCTAAAAGGGAGAAAATCGATTGAGTCAGAAGGAGTTCGCCTACGAAGTGGAGTGAGTGTAGGCACTTGTTGCCTGACGCCATCGACCGAATGCGGAAGTCGCTCCGCGCAGTGCGAACGCTCAAGCGATGGGGGTCTTTCAAACCAGGCGGATATCCTTTCAAATTTACGATCGACAAGCAAGCCGTCGAACATTAAATCCTGGAAATTGAGGAGTGGCTGGAGTACCCTTTAGCCAAAAAGTTTTAGTAGTACTGCAAGGTAGTTACAAAAGTTTAATGTGCCACTTCGCGAGTTAACAGATGCCAGTCTACCACTGACGGAGGACTGAATCGGAAAAAGAACTTTAAGACAAATCCTGTACTTCTAAAGACCTGAAGACTATGAAGAGGTCGACGAACCCGTAGAAGAAGAGGAGCGTACCTTTGTTGGAGGATTCAGAACACCCATCCCCCCCCCCTCACCAACCAAGGTGTTTACGTCCAACAGAAGAAAATCCGACAGTTGAACGCTGCATGGAACGAATTGGCTAGTGGGAGCTGAATTTCACTGGGGAACGGTTTTATTCTTGATGAACACGTTCCTAGAACGGGTCGAGGAGCTTAGAGCGCGCACTTTGTCGGAAGACCACTTATTTTGCTCAGCAGTTTAACTTTTTGATGAGAAGGCGCTTCTGTGATATTGGGCGGTTAGGAGGACGGTTACTTCTTGGCAGAGTTTAGTTAAGGAGTTGAAGTTGGAGTTCTTGTCTCCCAATTTTGACGAGTCTCTATCAGGGGAAATACATCGTAAGACCCAAGGAAAGGAAGACTCGATTGGAGCGTACTTTGCGATGATGGAAAACGAACGACGAAAACTAGGAATAGTTCAAAGAAACTTGGCACCTTTCTATCAAACTCAATCGGGGTTGGCAGATCCAAAGTCCATCCCGGGTTTGATCGCTCTGGGATGGATACTAGAGATGGTCCGAGCAAATGTGGAAACATTCCCACTACCTTCTACTCGCTCACCTCTTGGTACCCAATTCGGCATACTTGGCAGTCGAGGAACCGAGGGCGACACAGCGTAGAGTGGTAGAGTCAAGGTCGGCTCAACCAAATATATCGGTTTTAAGTTGGGCATCTCAGCCGAATAAGCGGTTGAGGTATTTCTGCTATAATCAGAAGGGTCATATTTCCGCCCGCTGTTCTGCTCCTAGGTGTTGTATAGGTGTTGTATAGGCAACAAACTGAGAGGATTGACGGACAAGGTTTACTTAGGTTTCACACTTGAGGGTAAAGGACACCCTTATTTACGTGTTAACGTTTACGGCAGTAGTTGAATAGGATTATTTTATTCAAGAGCGTCGCATACCGTTATCATGGCTTAAGTTCATGTTCCTCTACCTGAGCATCGAATTTATCGAGTTGTAGAGGCTGAGTAAGGTCAATGATTCTCGAGAAGTTCTCCAGAGGAGTACCGAAACTGAAGGATGCTCGCCCCCCAATTCCCTCACTCCCTTCTTCACTTGTCTCCTTCCTTCCCACTCCTTTCTCCGCTGGGCTGGATCTAGGTGTTATGCGACCCGTGCCGAGAATCAGCTTGGCTAAGGGCCCAGTATCTTAAAAAATAGCTCAGTCATGAACGGAGTATACGGTTACCTAGCGACCTCGGGATCAGCTAGCCTTATCGTGGGATCCAATATGGAATCTTTAATTTCTAAAACAAAAACAAAATTCGAGACCGGTACCCTTTTATTATCGGACGGTAATACGATGACTACACCGTGGCAAGTTATGGCAAGTTGTGGCAAGCCATTGTCCTACTACTTGCTCCACCCCTAGCAGCAGCAAGTTTGTGGCAGGCCATGACAAGCCCCATTCAAGGTGTTTTACATAAAACGCTGGAATACTTCACGCATTATCAAAACCCTCCCATTCATTCCGGAAGTCAAGAGAGCTACGGAAAAAATAAAGTAGGCTGACAACATCCTAGAAGACGTATTACCCACCGTTCCCAAAACCTTGAAAGACTCCCCCAAGCGCCAGAGATGGTTGGAAGAAAACATGCCGGTATCCAAGAGCCCCAAATTCCAAAGTGCCAAACTCCCCAGGACCGTATATTTTCACATATCTGACGTCTTTTATCGATATCCTAAAAGACGAAACAACTATAGCGGTGATCGATAAAAGATCAATTTCACCAGAACGCTGCCATTTGGTCAAGTTAAAGCTTTCGGGCGGCTTCTTGGCTGTCATGCGCAGGAAAAACTCGGAACACCAGCGTTGCTGGCTGGCACCAGGGCCACGTCCAGTAAAGATCGCTTGCGCCGATCAAAGATCTATCGATCTTTTACAAAAGCCGTAGGTGGATTAGGAGAGGTTTGGCCGGGTGCGAAACTCGAAGCTGCGGCTAAGGTGGATATCCGTACCAGACCTAGAACCCGCACCTGGATCCCAGCTGAACCGCCCTCTCCAGAAAACATTCTGGAGATCATTAGGTACAGTAACCCGATTCTTCCGACTCATGACTGGAAAGCCGCTAAACTGGAGGAATTAAAAGTCCTTATATGTAGATGCATATTTTAAAATAGAAACATGGAGTGCTCGAAGTCTGTATCAAGCGGACAAGCTTGAAAATTGTATGAAAGAGGCAAGCAGATTAAAAGATATGGGTATTATTATATGGATATTATTATATTATATTAGATATTACGGGAGTTGAGGACGTGGATGGAAAGGAAATGGAACAAAAAATATAAAAGAAACTTATGGTTCATGCTCGAACGCAACCCAAAATAGATACGCGTAGGATTACTCATTTCAAAAAAGGTGAAAAAATCGGTAATAGGAGTCTTAAATTTATCGGAGAGACTATTTCTTTTGCAACTTAAAGCAGAAAACACAGTATTCAACATCATTAAAGTGATTTTAAAGAATATTAATAAGTTGAACAAGCAAATAAAATAACAAAAAAGAAAGACATTACGTTTATTTTAGGCGATTTGAAAGCTAAAGTACAGAAAGGAAGAGTTACAAATATTTCAAGAGAATATGGACTAGGAACAAAAGACGAAAGGGGTCAAAGGTTAACAGAATTTTGCCAATTACATGCCCTAACAATAATGAATACTTGGTTCAAACTTCCACCAAGGAGATTAAATACCTGGACATCTGGACATCCCCAAGGCACACCTCGGAGTCAATAGTCAGGAATTAAATAGATTACATCATCGTCAAGAAACGATTCAGAAACTCAATAAAATCAGCAAATTGCTACCCAGGTGTTGACGTAGGGTCAGATCACAATCCAGTGGTAGCGAACGTAGGTATAAAAATAAAAAAGATTCAAAAAAGTTCCAAATAGAAAAAACTAAAAATGAACATGCTAAAAACCCCAGAAATACAAATTAATTTTAGGAGAGAGATGAATGAAATCCTCACAAACAGAATACTCGAAGAAAGCATCAATTCAACATGGTCAGAGATAAACTAAACTATAATGGAAAAGAGCAAAAAACACCTCAACGACAGCAACCAGCAACCAACAAACAAAATTTTGTTAATATCAAATAAGAAGCAAATCAAACCAAATCAGATATAAAGAAATAGATAGATTGATCAAGAACATAATCAGAGAAGCTAAAAACCGTTACCTACAACGACAATGTAAGCAGCTGGAGCAGCACAACAGAAACCATGATAGTTTCAAGCTGCATACAAAATTAAAAGAAATCTCCGGTGTGGAACACGAAACAATGTCTACCATTTTGATAAACAAAGAAGGACGATTTTTGATAAATACAAAGGAACGATTAGAGCAGTGGAGGGCATAAATCGAAGACCTTTTCTGGAACAAAAAAGACCAACTGAGGCCTTATAATGGACCCGAAGGACCTAAAATATTAAAAGAAAAGGTTGAAAGAAGCAAAAAGCCGGAAGGCCCGGATGGATGACCTAGTGAACTTCTCAAACTGGTCGGAGACGAAAACATGCGAGTACAATTATTAGTGAAGCACTTCAACGCTATTTACAGACACGGCAAAATTCCAGGTGAATGGTTGAGATCAATATTTTTACTCTACCGAAAAAGAGTCCTGATTACAGGACAATAAGTTTAATGAGTCACACATTAAAGATCTTTCTGAGAAGCATTCATAGAAGTATTTACAATACACTCGAAGAATGTATAAGCAAATCTCAATTCGCATTTATAAACGGCTTTGAAAGACGAGAGGCATAACTTACGTTCAGTATGTTAATTCAGCGAACCCTAGAGATGAACAAAACAGTCTTTGTATGTTTTGTCGACTTGTCGATGAAGTGCAACACAATAAAATGATGGATATTCTAAGGAGCAAATACATAGACAGGAATGATGCCATGGTCATTGAGAATCTCTATTGGAATCAAAAAGCAAAAATAGCTATAAAGGTGAAGAATCAGGGGAGATGAAGATTCGCAAAGGAGTCAGACAGGGCTGCATATTATCACCTGTTTAATATTATGATATCCGTTTGAATGTAAACAGCGCCATCCTTTCTGAGTGAATTCTTTGAGTAAGGAACAGTGCTTGATCTACCTCCTGAAAATAAAATCTTTTTGCCAAATAAAAACATTTTAAACAATACCACTAAGTGTTACACTTTAACAATAAAGAATAGACATAAGTTGGGGCTCATTATCTTGGACATTTTAATTCATTACAGTAGTTTTTGTGAAGTATTAGTTCCTGTGATAAAAAAAATCCACTATTTTGTTAAATGACTTGTTTTTTGTTCTTGCCTTTATTGAGTCACTATTAAATATCTTTATTGAATAACAATCAGCCGTTAAAGTGCTTAATTGCACCATCAAGTAACACAAATCTCCAAAAATGAAATTGAGTACTTATTACGCTATCTCTCTCGGTGAGTAAATACCATAGATAAACTAACTAGATGTCAAACTCTACTAATACTTTTGCAAACCCTTAACTTTTGCACAGACACACTGTAAGCGAATTCCAACACTTCTGCATCTCTATAACTTGCTAGAAGGAGAGCATTTACAAGTAAAATTGCTAAAATGAGAGTGATTTGCACGAATGTGTGTAATGAAGACGACATTTTTTTGATTAAAATGGGAGTGGTTTGTATAAAAGGAGAGGGAAATTGCCATTGATGACAATTTACACGTATTCACAGACAGGATCACACGGATAGGGGCGGTCAGTAGAAAACCGGTTTTGATTTTCCAATATCTGGAAAGTTTGATATCTAGATATAGTTAGTCTATGGTAAATACCACTGACTTTCTAACTACACGTACATTTACTATATGTACGGTTCTCTTTTTATGAAAACAACCAGCAACTAATCCCACCAAGCTTCACACCTAGTTCCAGCTCCCCATCATCAAACAATCACACGATATCATAGACATCACACATCAAGTACATAAACCAAATAAACAAGATATCACATATCAATCACATAAACCAGTTTAACTAATTCACTCCGAATATTCGAGCCAAATACCCTCTCTAAACCAAACTGAAAAAATTAAAGCAAACTAAATAAATAAAATACAGATATAAAATATACCAGATCAACAAAATGGATTCGTGCAATGAATGCTTTTCAAATCTTCCCGTAGATGGTGACTTTGTTACGTGCTATAGGTGTGAACATAAAATGCATTATAGATGCACTACTATCTCCGAAAAATGGCTACCGCTAAAAAGGAGGAATGGAAATGCCCAGCCTGTAGAAAGGAAATCATGGCACCTTCCATATCGAAAACAACACCAGCTGAAATAACTGAGAAGTGTGAGCTCTCCTGATCCAACCCAAGATCATGGAAATAGTGCAGCATCAACATCATCAGAAAGTAACCAATGCCTTCTAATACAAATGCGAAATATGCGAAAGCAAATATCAGAAATAACACATTTGTAGTTGTGAATTTGTAGCAAACAAGTACGAAGAAATCAAACAGCACGTGACTTTAAATAATGAAGCACTTCAGAGATTATTAAATGAAATAAAAGAACATAAAGAAATCAAAACAAACAAGACCAGAAAATATTCCAAATGGAGACCAAAATTAATACCCTTGAACAACAATTACTTAAAAATAATATTGAAATAAAAAATGAAAATCCTGTTGAGATTGTACAGGCAATAGACGAAATAACTGATTGTAAAGTAAACACATCAGACATAACTGATGTATGCAGAACCAATAAAAAAAACCCACACAAATACTCGTAACAATAGGCATGTTTTATTAAAAAGTGCTTAGCCACTTTTCCACACAAAACAAAAACAAAATCAAAAGTGGGAATAATTTAGTTCACTTTCAGAAGTGAGGATAGATTTACGAAAGATTTGAATTATAGATGTCGCAACATACAACTTGAGGGCATTTATTCGTTTCCTGATGGTTGGCAGCATCCTGTTTTGGGATGTGTTTGTGGATCAACTTATGTTTTGGAAGAGCAAGTCAATAATGAACGTTCTTTTGGGCTTTTTACACTTGGAAAAAATATTTATCTTTCTTCTACCCAAAAAGGAACTTGAACCTTTTTTAAAATTAGTGTATGCAAAGGTGCTTATTTGCTTTCAAAACTTCAAAGCTCCAATTTATCGGAGGAAATATTAAGGAAAAAGCAACAAATGTTTGTGAAAAAGCAACTAAATGCTTTTCCTTTTGATTTCTATTGGGTTAACTGGGTTGGGTTAATTTAATTTAATTAATTTCCTTATGGCTTAAAATTTAATCTTTAAAACTAAAATCTTCCGATAAAACTGAAGCAAACGCACTAAATGAAATTAAAGTACGATTGAATTCGCCCAATCGAAAGCCAGTCAAAGCAACTTGGAAACCAACCCATTTAAAAACAAAAGAAAACTGAAAACAAAATGTCCATTTTATTTTGTCAATTTATTTATGATGGCTGTTTGCGATTATTTTGACATCAATTTTGACATTTAATGACAAACTGAAATCGAGTCTCCCAACTTTGAAATTATATGTACAAGTGAGTAGAGAAGTGAGTTGGAACGTTTTTTGAAAAAGTGGATACGCACTTTTGAATAAAACACGCCTAATAACTGTTTCCTTTGCCAGTCATACTTTCAAAACTAATTGTATAAAAAAAACAAAAGTTAACCGTAATATTTCTCTAAAGAAAATTCGAGAAAATACTTGCAGCGGACAAACTACTGCAACAGAAAATGATGCACATATATTTGTTAATAATCAACTTTAAACACCTTCTTTGGCTAGCGAAAAACAAAGCCTGAGAGTCCAACTGGAAGTTCGTGTGGGAGTCTACACGCAAAGTCCTCGCAAAGAAACACGAAAACGGTGAAACCATTCACATCGGAACTTCTAACGACGTTAATAAGATCTCGAGCTAAAACAAACCCAAACGCATGCTTGAACTAGATGAATAAATAAGTGTAAAGGTCATTATGGGTGATGAGTACAATGAAGTGGATCTCGATTTTTCGTACATGGTATCACCGGCATTGAAAGACAATTTCTACAATACAAAACATGAACTTTTGTTGTATGGAGGAGATCTTGTTTGAAAAGAATGTCAGCAGTATTCCTACGTTCTTCTAACGAGTTCATATTTAGAAGTTTGAAGCGGTCCTGATAGGGAAGTAAGATCGGAGCAATCGACGTTGAATACCCTTGATTCGGGAAACATGAACCCGGTGAAAGGGGGACCAAGCTTGACTGGCATACACAAGCAGGGGTTGAACAAAGGTAATATAGAGAGATCTGGTTACATACGGGTTGGAAAATTCCTTGGACCACCGTTTTATAAATCCAAGTGATGAGTTGGCTTTAAGGATCATCTTATCGGTATGCGAACAGAAATTAAGCTCACAGTCGAATAATATGCCAAGGTCTTGAAAAGACTGAACCAGGGGAATTAGGTTGACATTTGGCTATATTAAGTTCTAGGCAGTTTTTGAGGCACCAGATTGAAAACCGATCAAGGTCTTCTTGAAGAAGGGCAGAGACATGGGGAGAGGAAATAGTTTTAAAAAATTTTGTGTCGTCAGCGTAAAGAGAGAGGGTGGAGTGTTTAATGACCCTCTCAACATCGTTAATAGTAAGAATGAAGAGAAGAGGGCCAAGATGACTGCCTTGTGGACCTCCAGATGAGGGCAGGATTGGAACAGAAAGGGCGGATCTAAACCAAACACTATAATATCGGTTTACCAGGTAAGAAGAAATCCATTTTAATAAGAGAGGCTCAAAGCCGAGAGCAGAGAATTTGAAGAGGATCAATTGATGAGATATTTTATCAAACGCTTTAGTGAAATCAGTTAGGATAACATCGATTTCTTTGCAATTTTCTAAGGCTGAGAGAGCAAAAGACCCGAATTCAACCAGGTTTGTGGTAGTTGATCTACCTTTTAGAAAACCATGTTGTCGGGGCGAAATCAAAGGCTTGTATTTGAAGCTTAAGGCTTCGTATAAAATGCTTTCAAAGAGTTTGGGTATATGAAAGAGTTTAGCAATGGGACGATAATTGGTAACTTCATGCTTAGATCCCTTTTTGTGTATCGGGATTATAAAAGAGGCCTTCCAAATCTGGGGAAATTCACCCTGTGTAAGCGATAGACGAAAAAGGTAGGAAAGGGGTAGAGACAGGTTGGAAGAGCACTTCTTAAGAAACATGGCAGGGAGTCCGTCTGGGCCAGGTACAAATTCATCCTTAAGATTTTGTAACTTTTCTTCAATAACTGCAGGATCGAAATTTTGAGTGAGAAAGGGACCAATAGAGAAATTTGGTAGATCATTGAAGTAAGAGGGATCTGGTACGAAGGAGTTGTTGGCAAATGATTGCTTGAAAAATGTAGCAAAAAAGTTGGCGATGGTAGGAGGATCACATGAAGTTTTGGTTTCGAAAGCGAGGGAGGAAGGATAACCATCAGTCTTACTTTTGCAATTGACAAATTGAAAAAAGGACTTGGGGTCATTTATGAGATTGGTTTGCGCACTATTCAGGTAGCGCTGATAGAGAGAGTTATAGAGTTCAATGAAATGAAGATATGTACCTAGATAATTTGAATAGTCGGAAGAAGAGTGGGTGCGAAGGAATACCGCCCATAACTTGTGTCTTTTGTTTCGTAGAGAGCGAATTCTACGATTATACCAAGGAGGAGATGTAGAGGAAATTTTATGGCGGGAATAAGGCACATAAAGGGAGATGGATTTGAATATTTCTCCGTAAAAAATGGAGAGGGCAGCAAACAGAGATAGATTGGTAAATTCAAAAGAAGCCCTGCTTAGATAGGTATTGATTTTACGGAAATTAGCTTTGTGAAAATTGTAAGAAAATAGAACTGCGCGGGGAGGCGACTGAAGGGGAGTGTTGTGGAAAAATGGGAGAAGAAGTGGAGGATGAAAGTTATCTATAGTTGAAAGAGATAGAAGACAACACGATACTGAGGAGTTGATGGGATCAGTTGTGAAGATAAGATCTAAGAAGAGGCATTCCTTAGTAGAAATGGGATTGGAAGCGATGAAAGAAGATAGGTCTTCAGATGGAGTTCACTTCAGCTGAGGCAGATTAAAATCGCCGAAGATAATGATATCATCAAGCGAGTCTGATAAGTCGATCAAATTGTTGGTAGGATTCGATAGGTTGCCCCGGAAGAATGTAACAACACATAACATACAAGCATCTACGAGTAAGTGTTATTTTAACCGACACAAAGTCGAGCTTAGGAGAAGATGAAGTTGCAACGAGAGAGGAGTCCAGGCTGTTGTGAATAGCCAGTAGGACACCTCGAAAAGGGGATTCAATCAAGGGGGGTGTGCGATTATCATCCCGAAAAACATTAAAAGAAAGAGGGAATAACTCCTGGATTTTTATGTTGGGGATAAGATTAGTTTCGGTCAGAACGTAGATATCAAATAGGAGAGCATGGGATTGGCGGAAAACGGCGTGGGTTTTAGAACGCAGTCCTCTTACGTTCTGGTAATAGAAAGTGAGAGAGAGGTTTTTGCATGACTTTTTAGGGTCGAAAAAATTTATCGTGGTCAAGTCGACTGTGTTGGAGGTGTGAGACTATTTTAGAGTGTACATAGTGGCGAAGAGCGGCAAGATTGTCTGCAACTTTTTAGGGGGTCGTGTTGAAAATCTCGTGATACTTTATATAAAGTTTCCTGAGACTGATACGGTCGGTAGGGAGGCCTTCCTGCTGGATGGAAACCATGACGCCTGTTGAATCGCTTAGGCATTTGATTGCCAAAAGCACGTGCGAAAGTGAAATACTCATACACTAATCACAGAAGAAAAGTAGGTTATCGGAGAATTCTTTAATAAACACCGTATTTCTTTTATTTAACCCGACACAAACGGCATGAAAGGCGTTCCCACTAATGGCCTTGCAAGGTACCCAGTCAGCATTGTTGTCATCGATTACACAATTGGCAATTCCGCAAGATATATTTAAATTGGTTGTGTAGGTCAGTCAGAGTATAAATATAGGTCGAGTTATTTTTTTTTTTCTTTTTTTATTGTAGATAGGGGGCTTTTATTTGCACTGAAATCTGCCAGTAGACAAAAAATTTTAATGGATTCGAACACTGGGGGTTATTAACCGGAAAATGCAATTTGACGAAATATAGAACTGAAAATTAAACAGGTGAATAGGGAGAACAAGAAAAGCACGTCTAACTGGTTTGAGTAACTATAAGAAGAACAGGGGATAACTTTATGGCAGAAATCGAAAATGTTTTATGCTACGTTGACAGAATTGAATTTTTCGTGCGGAGAGTTGAACGTTGAAAGTGACGGTTGTATTTCAAGTGTTCGTCCGGTACTGAATAGTTTTTACTTTCTGGGTTTTTTTTTTTTTTTTTGTTATTGAGTAATAAGTTATATAATAAGTTATATATGTTATAGTAATAAGTTATACAGTTATTAAGTTTAGAAAAAAGTGAATTTACGTTGCGAATTAATAATTTGTGACTTTCCGTGCACATTGGCATACATAATCTTAAAACCACGTGGCGCGTCCGCCATTAATGGAGTCGGATGACCAAAGCAAGGCATAAAACACCGAGCAGTGGTACTAGCCCACTGAAAAATAATTCGATCAACAGTCCAAAAAAAATGGAAGCGGCACAACAGTTGCTTAGATTAAACAGCGAAAAGTTATTCATCAAAAAAACGATGGAATCAGTGTCATCGCCAGGCATAAGGAATATTAAACGTCAGTCACCTGCTCTAGACCATGAGCGCATGGATCAACAACAAGCTGAAATAGGTCCTTCCAGTAGCTGGACATCGAGTAACAGCAACAACAGTTCGCCATATTCAATGACGTACAAGTAACAGCCAAGAAAACAGGCGGGAGAACGATAACCCCGACTCAACCAACTATTGCCGATAAAGTCGGTAACAACCAAAAAACAGGTGGTGACACTGCTCCTTCAAACGCAGCACAGAACACCAACAGCTACATCAATCAAGGTAAGTGTTGCCCTCCCATTTTCATTTATAATGTAGACATCCGCCAACTTGTAACGGATCTTAGAAAGAAAAATGTCGGGTTCAAGGTAAAGAACCGCGGAAATACGTGCAAGGTATTTGTTAGGGACAGTGCGGTCCACAGGGAGTTTCTGGAAAAATTGAGAACTAGTCCAGAAATCAAAGCTTATTCCTTCACATTAAAGGAGCACCGAACCACAAATATAATCTTCAGGGGTCTAACTTCTGATTATTTGAAGAGCGAGATCATGGAGGAAATCCATGAGACGACTCCTGGGTTGATCGATTCGGTCAGTAAATTCTCCACCTTGCGCTCAAAGCGCGAAGGTCTTGACTGCAATCTCTTCGTTGTTCGCCTTCTTCCTGGGAAGCTTCCCTCAGAATTACTTAAAATAAAGTACTTATTTAACACGCAGGTCTCCTGGGAGAAACCTAGGGGTAATAACGGCCCCATTCAATGCCGGCGTTGCCAATCCTTCGGTCACCTCGCTAAAAACTGCGCTAGTGCATATAAATGCGTTAAGTGTGATAAACAACACTCTCCGGGTGGATGCCCAGTGTTAAAATCCGAGGGCTCTAAAGCGGTTTGCGTCAACTGTAAAAGTAACCACCCTGCTAACTACCGGGGCTGTATTGCATTCAAAAATTACTCCCTGCATAGGAAGAAGGTCCTTCAGGAGGCAAGGAACAATAAAGTCGCAGTGAAGACAATAGACCCCTCGCCTCCCAAAGTATTGCTTCCCGCCCCATTGACAGTGTCATATGCGAGCCTCTTCAAAAAATATGATGCCAAACCTGAAGTTCCATCTGTTGAGGTGCCTCCCGGCCAAGGAGTAATAGGCGAATTTTTCAACCTGTCAAAAGACCTTTTCGGACTTGGAGTGCATTCTCTACTCCAAAAAATAACTTCGTTTTTAAAAAAAATTAACAACTCCGTCTCCATCCACGAAAAAAGGATCCAATATCTTGAGCTTATGGATCAAATCTTAATCAGCAACAAATAATGTATTTAAACATTATCTCCTATAATCTAGCGTCCCTTGTGGAACATAGTAGGAGGATTGAACTCCAAAAAATCCTTCACGCTAATAAATGCTTGATTGCGTTTATTCAAGAGACCCACTTCCATGCAAAGCATAAAATTGTTCTTGACTCCTTCCGATTCCTACCCCAATAACACTAATCAAGGTGTTGCCATTGCTATTAGGAATAATGTCAGGTATGAAAAGGTCTGCCTTAACAATAGCAATCCCATCTTCCCAAGTAAGTTCATTTCAATGAAATTAACTATTGAACGCTAAACTAAGAACTTACTTCTGGGTTCGATTTACGTTCCAGGGAATAGCTCAGCATTAGCCTTTACAGAGGAGCTAAATAAAATTTAAGCCTTTGCATTACAATTCGATGGTGTCATTGTCGGAGGGGACCTAAATGCCAAAAGTCCAACGTGGGGTGATGACTGCCACAATTGGAACGGCAAAATCCTGGAAAATTGGCTGCGTAACCAACAACCATCTATAGTTAACCTCACTTCCTCGTCCCCGACCTTTCCCAGAGGCTCGTCATTTTTGGATCACTTCCTTATCTCTAGTCATTTGGTAAACACCCTCGACCCCAACTTTTGTATTAAATCTTTACCGTCCTTCTCGGACCATTTTCCTCTTCTTTTGAGTCTAAACCTAAAAGATTTAGTACTCCCATATTTTTTACTAAATCTAAATAAGTCCGTGACTTTTGGATTAAAACACAGATTTTTTGATAAACAAATAATTTTATTTTCCAACGTAGTCTCCCTTGAGCTCTATACACTTTGTCCAACGCTTCTCCAATTTTTTTATCCCTTCCAAAAAAAATGATTTGTCGAGGTCCTCAAAATAGGCCTTTGTTTGCGAGATGACTTCATCATTGGAGTCAAATCTTTTTCCACCAAGCCATTTCTTCAGGTTTGGGAACAAGAAGTAGTCGCTCGGAGCCAAATCTGGAGAATAGGGTGGATGAGGGAGCAATTCATAGCCCAATTCATGGATTTTTGCCATGGCAACTGCACATGTGTGCACCCTTGCATTGTCTTGGTGGAAAAGAACTTTTTTCTTGGCCAAATGAGGTCGTTTTTTTTTCAAATCGTCATTGAATCGGTCCAATAAGTTGGCATAATATTCCCCATTGATTGTTCTTCCCTTTTGAAGGTAGTCAATGTGGATTATCCCGCGTGCATCCCAAAAAACAGTCGCCATAACTTTATTGGCTGACAAACCCACCTTGGCCTTCTTTGGCGCCGATTCACCCTTAGAAACCCACTGTTTTGACTGTTGTTTGTTCTCTGGTGTGTTGTGATGGATCCATGTTTCGTCCACGGTTACAAAACGGCGCAAAAACTCCTCCATATTGCGATTAAACAACGCCAAACCTTCCTGTGAAGTTGTTACACGATTGCGTTTGTGGTCGACTGTGAGCAAACGCGGCACCCATCTTGCGGAAAGCTTTCTCATGCCCAAGTGATCATTCCAAATTGAAACCACTGAGCCATGCGAGATCCCTACGGCTTCCACAATCTCTCGCACTTTCAATCTTCGGTCGGCCAACACCATATCGTGAATTTTTTCGATTGTTTCGGGTGTAGAGACCTCAACTGGGCGTCCAGGACGTTCGGCATCTTCAGTGCTTGTACGGCCACAACGAAATTCAGTAAACCACTTTTTTACCATTGAAATCGATGGTGCAGAGTCCCCATAGTATTTATCAAGCTTAGCCTTGGTCTCGGTAATCTGTTTTTTTTCGCAAGAAATAATGCTTAATAAGCACACGAAATTTACTTTTTTCCATTTTCTCCTCAAATTAGTGAGTAGTCTGATAAAAATAGCTGTCAAACACAAACTAACTGACGCAGCAAGTTTAAATTTTGACAGGAGTCAACTGACAGATGCCTGTTGACAGGAGCAGTGTTGCTGTTTCAGTAAAGAGGTCAGAGGGCTAACTTCAGGGAAGATCTTGACATGTCCCTCATTGAATCCTTCCCTCCTACCTCAGTTTGTCTCTCCAATAGTGAAATTGATTCCCTAATTGAAAAGTTCAACCGGGATCTATCGTCGATTATTGAGCAACATTCACAAATTCCCAATCCCCCTTTTCGGAAGTATGAGAATCTTCCCACGGACATCAAAAACCTTTTTAAAATTAAACACAACTGGCAAAAACAATTAAAAAGGTTATATCATAGATCTTATAATAGGATTAGTGATGATTATAAGGAACTTTCGGGCAGAATAGGTTTGTTAAGGAACATTATTAAAGAGAAAGTGAATATTTGGCTCAACCAAGAATTTAAGAGGAAACTAACTAAAATAATCTATGGCCCTTGGGCATTTAGGGAAGCCTATAAAATCATCGGAAAGAACAAAAAAAGTTTCTGCAAGGCGGTTGAGGTAGATGAGACACTTTTTACAAATACACGAATCACTTCAAAAGCATTTTCGGGGCGTTGCCGTCAGTTGACCCGGCGCTTCTTGTGACTGTAACGAACACCTGCTACAATCTTTCCCTTCGATGCTGTGAACTCTTCCCTGTGCCAGCACGATTTGAGTATCTTCACGACCCAGGAGGAAGTTAGCCTTATAATCAGTAGTATGAAACCTAAAAGGTCGAGCGGCCCTGATGGATCTCCAACTTCCTTCTCAAAAAAATATCCAGTTTGGGAAAGAAATTCCTAACAATATTAATCAATACGAGTAACTGTATAAATAATGGATATTTTCCCAACGCCTGGAAAATAGCTCAAATAATACCGATCAGTAAGAGCCCGAACAATAATAATATTAATAACTTTCGGCCAATCTCACTGCTCTCCAATGTGGGCAAAATTTTGGAGACAATTATCTCAACTAGACTTGACACACCAGAAACAATTCCCATTGAACCTATCCCTGAATACCAATTCGGTTTCAAAAAGCAACACTCGACAATCCATGCCCTGTTGAAATTGCATAATGATGTGACGACAAACCTCAGAAACAAAAGATGCACAGTGGCCTGCTCTCTCGATTTAGAGAAAGCCTTTGACAAGGTGTGGAGGGAAGGTCTACTCTTCAAGATCTTAGAACTTAATTTCCCGCCAGAATTATTCCACTTGCTGGACAGCTTTCTTGCCAACAGATACTTTTTCATTAAGTTGGATGGGTATAACTCCAATCCATGCGTCTCCCTGTGCGGAGTTCCTCAAGGATCCATTTTGGGCCCAAAGCTGTTTAATCTATTCTTACATGACTTTCCTCATACCTTTTTCAGAGATAACTCTATTATCTCGAGAGGTATTCTCTATGCGGATGGCACTTTGGTCTACGCCTCTGATGATTACCCTTTTTCGGCCGTAAGAAAGCTGCAAGAGCATACGGCAGTAATTCACAGTTATTTCATTAAATGGGGGCTTCAAATCAATTTCTCTAAATCAGATCTTATCTGTTTTCGTAACTCTAGTAGCAAGGGAAACGGCGGATTCTCCTGCGAAAGCAGAAACATTTCATTGCAGCTAAGTAATAATACCATACCGGTTAAATCCAACATGAAATACCTTGGCGTCCATTTTAACAACCTATTTAAATTCAACCGTCATGCTAGATTCGCATTAAATAAAGCTCGCAAGATCCAAAACATTCTGTCCCCACTCATAAATCACCACGATTTAAATAAGAAAACGAAGCTTCTCCTTTCCAAGACCGTACTAAGACCAGTCATAATTTACGCGTTCCTATTTGGTTTTCTATTTCACCTACTGTCGCTACAGAGATGGAGATTTTCGAACATAAAATTCTCAGGCGTTGTGTAAATCGGGATTTCGAATCTGAAAACAAACGTTACTCAAATGAGTCAATCTACAATGAAGCCAACATCACCCCACTCATCAAATATTCACTAATGCTAATGCATAAAACGATTAGGAGACTAATCCATTTAGATAATGATCTGATTAAGGACATATACGAATCTCAAATTAATATTAGCTGGTCTAATTCTGACTATCCTTCTCCGGTGGGAATAGTAACTGAAGGCGTCCATCGGATTCCATATGGATTGACAATCCCGTACTATGATAAAGCCGTACCTGGTCATAATAGAGGATAACGATTGTAACAGTAAATTTACATATGAAGATATGTATGAGTAGATACATATAACATTCGTGTATATATGCATATGTGCACGTATATGCACTACCTCACCAACCGTGCCAATTTTGCACAGTGGCGATTGCCAGTTAACCCGATATTTTTCTTTCCCCCGATTATATTTCCTTATCTTTATCTTTGGGAGAGCAAAACTTCACCTATTTTTATTCACACATAGATACACTTTTATAATTCTCTTGTTTTACGATATGCCATAATAATTTTATGTAAATTTGTGAAACTAAATAAAGAGTCGAAATGTGATATCTACAATCTTATATACCTATATGTAAATATTGTTCCATATCATTAGACTATTAAATTAATTTTATCATCCACTTACTTTTGCTTAACTTTATACATTCATATATCATGTAAAGAATTATAAATCTGGCATGTTTTGTACCTGTGGAAAGGGAAAACGATAAAATACCTAGTTACTGTATCTATGAATGTCTGGTATAATGCTGAATACACATGTGTATTTGTCGGTCTCCTTTTCTCCTAGAATAAGTTTTAATTTAAGTTAGTTTAGTTGTATATATTTTGTTCCGTGTAGTAATTGACAAACGTCAAAGTAAATTTTTCATTGCTTATGAGCGAGAGCAAGCTAGTCGCTATTGTAATTGTCGCCATGTGGCGTATTCGTTTATTATTGGCAAAGCAGGCCATACAATACACAGCCGCTGTTATCTTATAAGAAAATATATATTGTATTCAACTCTCTTTGTAACTGTCATAAAGTCTCAATAAAATGACTTTAACTGAATATGCTACGTTGACATATTAGTCTTGAATGAAATAAATATTCCTAAAAGAGAAAATTATAACGTATATACTACATATATTGATTGATATGAACATGAATTTATTAACCGGGAGTTAATGAAAGCTGATGGCGTCGCTATATATGTACAATATATTAAAAAAAATATTAAGTATGGAATAATGCCAGTGAACCCAATTAACATTTAAAAATAACACATAATGGTGAATATAAAAACATTCATGTGATTTACAGGCGGCCAAGATTAAGTATTAGCAGTTTTATTGAAGAACTGAATTAAGTTATCCATGTAGGTAGAGAAAATATAGTAATAGGCGATATCAACATAAATATTCAAAATGAGAATGATTCCCTTGTTTTAAGATATATAGAGATGATGGCCTCAAAAGGTCTTACAAGTGTTATTAAACAATCCTCGCGAGTTGACTTAACAAGAAACACTGCTACAAAGCATAACAGAGCTAGAAATATTTTCAGCAGTTATTCAGAGAAATTTTTCCGACCATTACCTAATCTTATATGCAACCAAAGTTCCTATCCACAAAAGAACGATTGAACACGTTGATGCTGTTAATATTCAGCAGCAAAGAATGAATGAACTTATAGAACAAACCAATTGGCAATTTATGCTAACAGAAAATAGTATCGAAAAATTGTATAGTAACTTTGTAGACAAAATGAAAAAAATTTACACGGAATCAAGCAAAACAAAAGTAATGAAAAAAAATAGAAAACAGAATCCATGGGTTACCTCTGAGTTGATTACATTATGAAAGAAAAGAGACGAGTACTACAGGATATGGAAAAACACTCAGTTACAAAACTGAGTACAAAAATTATGAAATTTTGTCAATAAAAAAATTTGGGAAATTAAAGCCAACTTCTATAAGCGACGATTTTTAAGCTCTCAGAATGATTCAAGGAAAACGTGGAATACTATTAATGAACTTCTGGGAAGACAGAAAACCACAATTGACGAAGTAATAAGAAACAATTTTTCCAAAGATGATGAAAACTTAACTAGTATTGTGGAAAAATTTGCGGAACAATTCTGAAACCAAGCATCAACAATCATGCATAACATAACATAACATCAAGGCATAAGAATTTGAATTTGTTGTGTCGCCTGGAGAACAACAAGGGTCCTGGAGTGGATAATATTAGACCAATTTACCTTAAAATTAATGCTTAATAAATCGAAGTATAACACAAGCTCATGTTCCAAGATTAATGAAAACTCCGGTTATTCGGCCCATTTATAGGGCAGGTAAGAAAAACAAAACCGAGAACTACCGGCCTATATCTATACTGTCAGCTGTTGAAAAATGTTTGGAGGAAATTATTGTTAATCGTCTTAATAATTTCGAAGAAAGACATAAAATATTACACCCAAATCAGTACGGTTTTCAAAAAAATAAAAGTACGGGTCTACTATTAGGAGAGTTTACAAACACGGTCATTGCAGGCCTTAACAAAAATCATCATGTGCTTGCATTGTTTGTTGACTTTGGTAAAGCTTTCGATACCATAACTCATAAAAAGTTAATTCAAACAGTCAATCGAGTTGGTGTAAGAGGAGTGCTGGTAAACCGGATCGAAAACTGATACAGAGAATAGAAAGATTAGAGTTAGAGTGTTTAATACATTAAGCAAAGAAATAACAATTGCACTTGGTGTCCCACAATCCGATTCTATTTGTTTTGTATACAAATGAACTTCTCCATTTATTTAAAAAGTGCACAGCCTATGCCTAAGCAGATGATATAGCACTTGTAGTCAAACACAATAACTTTAACAAAGCATTGGAAATAATTCAAGAAGAATTCGATGCGATATCAAAATGGTGCCGTGATCAAGGACTAATTATTAATGCTTCAAAAATAAAGGTAATGTAAATACGAACACCGTTCAAGCCAAAGGAAGCGTTAAATATATATTACCGAAACACCCTATGTCCATATTCAGCCAACAACACAGCAATAGAAGTAGTAAAAAAAATAAAGTATCTAGGAGTTACCATCGATGAGAATTTCCTATGGCGTGAACATATAAATGTGCTGCATTTACTACTCAAAAGCTCACTCTTTGCGATGGTTTATATAAAAAAAGTATTCAAATTTTGAAGTACGTAAGCAGGTGTACTACTAGCTAGCAGAATCGCGAATAAGATATGGAATACTGGCATGGGGAAGTACGTCCAAAACGCATATGGATAGGATATTACATCTACAGCACCGCCTTGTTAAATTCTAAAACCAACAAACTCATATTTTAAAGTCTTAGATGTGTACGCGATTTATGGGATGACATCATTGCTGCATTACATGCGTCGAGGAGTACGATGAAGTTGTCAAATCAACTTTCCATTTTTTCATTCCCCATCACGCCGTCATTAAAGAATCCAGTACCACCACAAGATTGCGGGTCGTCTTCGACGCAACCTTCAAACCTTCTTTTGGCTCTTCCTTAAATGACAAGTTGATGGTGGGCCCTAAAAAACAAACAAATGTTATTGACATAATTTTAGGGTGGCGAAAACATAGGTTTACCTTTACTGGAGATGTGGAGAAGATGTACCGCCAGATCCGAGTTAATCCAGATGATATGAATTACCAGCTGATTGTGTGGAGGGACAATCCTGACCAGGATTTGAAAATTTATCGGTTAAACACGGTCACCTTCGGTACGGCATCAGCCCCATATCTGACAATTAAGGTACGGTACGAAGCATACCGATTTCCCCAACCGTCATCAAGGAAGAAACCTATGTCATCAGTGGAGCTGATACCATTGAAGAAGCGCAATACAAACTAAAAGCTGTAAGGGAAATGTTGGCAACCACAGGATTTCACTTACGCAAACATGTCAGCAACTCTGAAAAGGTATTGAAGAACATTCCGGTAAATCTTCCAGCATCACGAACAGCAACAGCAAGACATGCATTGGAGTGGATTATGCGGGACCCATCGAGGTAAAAACGTGGAAAGGGAGAAATGCGAAAACCTTGAAGGGATATTTCGCGATATTTGTATGCATGGCAACGAAAGCCCATGCATTTTTAGGAGCCTTCAGGAGATTTGTTTCTCGAAGGGGTCTTTGCAAGGAACTCTGCAGCAACTGCGGCAGTAATTTCGTCGGAAGCAACGGCGAACTACAGAGGCAACTTAGAAGGCCAAGTTGGACTGGAGAAATGTGACAGAGGTACTAGCCAACGAAGGAACCAAGTGGAAATTTATTCCCCCTGCCTCCCCACACTTTGGAGATTTATGGGAAGCTTGAGTGAAGTCCATCAAATTTCACCTCAAACGTGTGGCGGGAAACCAGGCTCTGATATTCGAAGAGCTCAACACGCTTCTCAAACAAGTAGCAACCTGTCTGAACTCAAGACATTTGTATCGACTGTCAGAAGACACCGACGACTTGAACGTTTTGACGCCAGGCCACTTTTTCATTGGCGAACCACTTCTCAGTCCTCTGCAACCCGAGTATCAGCTGGACAAAATCTCGCATTTAGAGCATTGGAAACGAGTACAAACACTAACGCAGTCCTTTTGGAAGCGATGGAGCAATGAGTACCTCGCAGGATTACAACAACGCCCAAAATGGAATCGAATTACCAACGCTACAGTAAAGGAAGGAGATTTAGTCTTAATTAAGGACGAAAGACTGCCGCCGCTCAAATGGAATTTAGGTCACATAATAAAAACACATCCCGAACCGGACAATTTTGTAAGAGTAGTAACGCTTAAAACTCAAACTACCGAATTGAAACGCCCAATATTGAAGATTTGTCTACTGCCCAACAACACGCGACAAAATCAACGCGGAACAACAAATCTCGCTGAATAACGATTGAGATGCCAAATGGCCCCTCCTCGACAGTACTCATGCCACAGGCACTGCGGTAGCTCGTGGAGGCAATCGCTGACTCAACGTGCCCAAACAGAATAAACAACACAAAGTCAAGCCAAATCGGAATAAGAACATTTGTCAACACAATACAGAAATATGTTTCAACACAAATTAAATATAAAAACGTAATCTTAACTCAACACAACATAATTCAATCAGCACTACATATAAATATGAAATTAACTTAATTCAACACAATAAAATATAATACGTTTTAATAATCAAGTTTGAATATATGTACATAGTATTATCATCATTCAAGCAAAAGGTTTCTAGGGACAAACTCTAGCAACAGCTCTCATGAAACAAACATACAATCCATAATTCAAAACAATATCCGCAAACAAATAGAACTTATAACAAAAAACACCAGAAATAACTCAGGTAAATCAAAATAAAATTATAAATTTACCCACTAACACACAATGCACACCCAAAATACTATGATATTAAAGCTTAACCGAAATACCTACATTTAATCCTAAAATTCTCCAAAGAATAAAATATAAACACTCAGCTCTATCACTCACACACATTTTTCTGAGCGCGATCGCAAAACAAATGAATCCAACCAACTAATTACGCGAAATTAAGAAGTAAATAATCATTTAGTTAATCATTTACTCACCTGAAAAGATAACAATGAACGAAACCGATTAAACAATTAACAAATATAATTTTCGGCACAAAAAAAAAATACCAAAAACAATGCGGAAACGTTCTCCATACACAACGCAACAAAAGGAGACAACTATCTTGCATGTTATTACTGCTATAAGGGTGACAAGTACAGAAGATAACTAAATATTTATGAATGTTATTGCTTGTTGAATTTTGTATTGCTGTCACTGTCTTATTTGTTTTTTCGTGTAACTATTACTAATATCGTTTGTCTTTTCATGTCTGAGATGACATTACATCAAAATCAAGATCAGGGCTATCTACGAGATATCCAACCAGAAGCTAAGGCAAGGCCACAATAACCAGAAGGACGAGGAGCAGAGTATTTAAGGTGAGCATGGTTCACCGTGGGGGAAGAATGTTTGTGAATCTATTAATTGTGAAAAGAATTGTAAATGAAAGACAGAATTATTATAGCATTGTTAACTTTATTGAATAATCGAACAATACTTAAACAAATGTCAAATATAAGTTTACAAACTGTTTAGCAACATTAATTTGATTTGATTTGCTTCGGTTTGCGGCCCGGGTCAACCCCGGACAGATTTATTGATGCTTATTGCAAGCTTAAAACTAACAATTTTCACTTAAAACTAAAGATAAAACTAAAGGATGCTAGCGGTTAAAAAAAGTTAGGACGTGAGGCATAGGCGGAAATAAGAGTGTTCTTAAGAGAGAGTTTGCTGAGATGGTAGTCGATGGGAGGCAGAATATCGTTAACTTCACGAAGCATTCTAGACATTGGCTCCAAGTGTCCGTAATTCGTTCTGTGAAGATTGAGCCGGAAAAGTGGCACAGACCTAATATTGCGTGGGTTGGTGTTAAAAGAAATAAGTTGAAGTAAAGAAGGACAATCGATATTACCAACTAAAATTTGATGAATAAAGAGAATATCGGCAACTTTTCGACTTATAGAAAGGGGTTGTAAATTTATAAGTTTCAGCCGGTCAGTATAAGGTGTTAAGTTTTGGCTATCATCCCAGACCACGTAAAGCGAAAAGTAAAAACCTGCGTTGAACAGCTTCTATCCGGAGGATGTGTGTTCTTGGCTTGCATATTCAAGAAGAGGCCTAACAAAGGTTATGTAAAGAGATTTGGTAACATAAGGATTGGAAAACTCCTTAGACCAGCGCTTGATGAAGCCAAGGGCAGAGTTGGTTTTGTTTATTATATTATCAATGTGAGAACGGAAATTGAGTTCCTTATCACAGATAACACCTAAATCACGCAACTCATTCACTAAGGGAACAGGCAGATTAAAGATTAGATAGCAGCGAGGTGAAGTAGGGGACCACCTCCAGGTATACCTTATAGCCTGACACTTATTGACGTTAAGCTCAAGAAAATTCTTCTGACACCAACTACAAAATCTGTCAAGATCTTCCTGCAGTGGTAGGCTGTCTGAGGAAGAAGATACGAGTATATATCTAAAGATTTTCATATCGTCTGCGTAAACAGATATGTATGAATTTTTAATGATGCAATCAACCTCATTAATGGCCAGAATAAATAGTAAGGGACCAAGGTGGCTGCCTTGAGGGACACCAGAGGAGGCTTTAATTGGGTCAGAAACCATGGACCTAAATAAAACATAGTAATGTCTTTCATTCAAATATGTTTGAACCCATGTTATAAAGTTTATTTGGAAACCAAGAGCTTTTAATTTCAGAAGGATTATATCATGTGAAATCCTATCAAAGCCTTTACTGAAATCGGTGGTAATCACATCAACTTCATTTCCAGATTCCAGTGCACATAAAGTGCTTGATACGAATTCCGTTAAGTTGGTGATCTACCTTTGAGAAACCCGTGCTGGTTTTGGGAAACAATAGGTTTACAATGGAAAAGCATTATGTTATAAATAATGCTCTCGAGAAGCTTAGGTATGTAGGACAGCTTAGCAATTGGTCGATAGTTGAAAATATTATGTAGGGGGATAACAAAAGACCTTTTTCAGGTCGAGAGAAATAATCCCTGGGTGATAGAAAGCTGAAAGAGAGCTGTAAGAGGATGGGCAAGGTGTATTTCACATTTCTTTAAAAATATAGGGGGAAGATCATCAGGGCCAGCAGAATAATCATCTTTGAGGTTTATTATTTTATCTTTAACCTGCTCCAAATTTATGGACACAGATTCCAAAGTTATTTGTGGGCAGCTATTTAAGTAGGAAAAGTAAGAGTGGTCTGGCTCTTGGGAATGGGTGGCGAACGCTTTTCTAAAAAAAAATTACAAAGAGATTTGCTGTAATTTGGGGATCGCCCGAGGACTTACGAGTATTTAGAAAATTTAGAGATGATGGATATTTATCCGATTTACTTTTAGTTTTGATGAACTGAAAGAATCGCTTGGGATCGGAAATGAGTGTGCGGTCCATTTGGTTTAAATAGTTGTCATATAGAGTTTGACAAAGTACAGAGAATTTTATTTGGGCAGACTGGTAGTAAAAGAAATCGGTGTCGGAACGCGATTTCAAGTAAATATACCAGAGCTTATTTCTCTTATTACGAAGAGATCGCAGCTCTTTATTATACCAGGGTGGTGATGATGAGGGATTCTTTTTGGGTAAAAAAGGTACAGATTGGGAGAGATATTTGAAAATTTCGGTATAAATGGATGCGAGAGCATCCTTAACCGTGAGGTTGGGATTATCGTGAAGAAAGTCAAAATTGGCCATACTGAGGAGGTTATTCAGTTTGGCGTTGTTAGCCCTATCAAAATTAAAAGTGTAAGAATACTCATAGGAAACGCGATTAAGACCATTGTCATACGCCAACGTAAGAGAAATGGGAGAGTGGTAACTATCCAACTTAAAAAGAAGATGTCTGCTTTCTAAAACGATGCAGTTATCTGTATCAGTGGCGAAGACTAGGTCGAGTTCTCTGCCAATGTTACTGGTAACACTACTTAATTGATACAGACCAGAGTCAGTAAAGCAGTCGATGAAAAGATGTTCTTTATCAGAGGTGGGATTTGTTACAGTAAAGTAGGACTGGTCAGCCTGAGCCCATAGAAGCTTAGGTAGATTGAAATCACCTAAAAAAATAACTACGTCGTTGGGATCAGCAGCATTAAAAATTAAAAATAGGAATTCTAGCGCAAACAAATTCAAGGAATGCAGTGGACGACTTTTTAAAGGGTTTAGACTCGAGACGAGAGTGTATAGCTAGAAGTACCCCACGGCCATATAAACTTTCTTCTTTATCTAGACCGTCGTCACGGTGTAAATCAAAGTCTTGGGAACATAATTCATTATTCTTAATATTAGGGGTGAGATTGGTTTCTGTGAGTGCAAAAATTTCGTAGGGCAGAATCTGCGAATTAAGGTATATAGCAGAAATCTTAGTTCGTAATCCTCTTACATTTTGATAATACAAAGAGAGATATTTGGGAGGCTTTGGAAAAGAATTGAGTGGTGGGTTAGGAGCGATGGTAGTTTTTGAAACTAGACGGTGTTCGCTGGAGGTGTAGTATGCGTTTGGAACTTACGTGAGACGCAAAAGAAGAGAGATCATTAGCCACATCATCAGGAGTCATATCTAATTGCTCATGAAAACGTATAAAAAGTTGCCGCAGATCATTGTGATTAGTGGGAAGGCCTTCTTGCAGAATGGAAACCATTGCATTGGTTTTCGCTATACTGTCTATGCAGACAGAGTCTGGCTTATCATGTAGGTATGCGAGATATAAACGAACATTATCGTATAATCTGCGGTCTCTTAATCGAGAGAGAACATACCGGCCATCTTCCCCTGAATCGATAATTAGCAGTATGAAGTGAAGAAGGAGTGAAGAAGGAGTGAAGAAAGTTAAAGTCCCAACTTTAAAACTCCAGTTTGGATCAAGAGCTTGTTTGTTAGGCTTTGGATTTATTTTGTGAGAGTTGGGCTTCGGTATAGGGTTCGACTGCTGTTTTCTAGGTTTAGTGAGATTTGAATTGCTGGACTTAAAGGTAGTATCCTTGCGATGTTTGTTGTTTCCTGTATTTGGTTTTAATCCTCCATTCATATTTTAATGGGATGCTTACCTTGAGGGTGTTGGTGGAGATCTTACGGCAGTTGATGACATCAATTTTGAACTTAGATTTGAAGAGACTGGTTAGCCTGATTCGATCGAGATGTGTACCTCTTATTAAAAAGGCAACCGATTCGGCTTTGTTGGAATTGTTTAACCTTTTGATTCTCTTGTTCCACTCCGAAAGTGAGATTGTGGGTTCAGGAGTTGGTGTATTTGGATCAATTTCCGGAGCGGGTTGTGGTAGAGGAGAAGATGACCCAGGACTTATTGGTGGTTCCATTATTGCAGATTCAAGCATCTCAGTCAGAATCGAGGTTTTGTATGATGCAGTCAGTAGAGTCTGGGATTGCACCGATATATCGTCGATTTTACAGGAAGCTATCCGGATCTGATCAGCAATTTCGTTTAAAAGCGCGCGCGATTCGGTTATCTCGTTGCTTAAATTACTCATTTGGCACATGATGTTTTAGAGCAACTGATCATTATTTGGCGGAGAGGGAACGCTGCTTCGGGACGTACTTTGGAGATGAAAATCGAGGGAAGACCGTAGAGAACTTAAAGAGTTTGTTATTGTGGGGATGTAAGATTTAATTATGGATTTAACACTATGGGATATAAAATTTTTTAAATCTTCACCAATTTCGTGTTTATCGTTGCATAGATAAGTTTCTAAATTGACTCTTATTATAGATTGCAGATTGCTCGAGGGAAATTGATAAGTCTTCAACTGTTTTTAAAATGTCATCATATTTGGTGAATTGATTTTGAATCGATTTCAATGCATGGTTGTTTTCCGCCGCAAAGTTGTTAACCGAATCACTAAGGCACTTAATAGCAATATGTGGGACGGAGTGATGTCCTTGCACTCATCACAATAGAACAAAAAGTTGTTTTTAAAATCCCTTAAATACGCGATGGATCTCTTACTCAAGCCAATTCATAGGGCGTGGAACGATTTGCAACAAAGACCACTGCAGATCACCATAACAGCATTTCGATCATTTGTTAAGGAGCAATTTGCACTTCCACATAATTCAGGCATGATGACGATGAAGTTAGGGTAGGTCAGTTGAAAATTTACGCAAAGGCGGTGAATGAGAATTGGGTTAACTTTAAGGTTATTAGACACTTTTACTCAATAAACAACAAAGGCGATGACCTAGAAATAGCTTGTGCGAATTATTGCAAATTAGGCAGGAACAAATTAAATGAAAATAAATAAGTGGAGCGAAATTTAAGCACGTCTGAACTTAATGAATGACAATCTGTTTATATTAAAATAGATATACAAACTGTTATTCAAAAACTGAAATTAAAATAAAATAAAAATTTTATGACGTATTACAACACTGTACATTACAGTCGTTTTATTTCGTACATTAAGTTCAATTTATCGATAAAAGATTTTTACAGTCATTAATCCAACCCAACACATCCATTAACAGTATTGAATAAAGTGATTGTATTGAAAGGAATAAGTTCTATCAGTCATGCCGACACAACATTTTACAATATGTACTCTGAAGAAATCTACAAAAACTCATCGGTTGATTCAAATGGAGGAATCAAAGTTAATGGAGTCATAATCAACAACATCAGGTATGTATTGGGTTTTTTTTTCAAAATTTGAACGTTTATTTAAGAAAAACATGTACAATAGTATTATTCAAAGTGTTGCCCATCTGAAGCTATGACTTTTTCCCATCTTTCTGGCAATTTGTGGATCCCATCCCAAAAGAACTGCGACGGCTTGGCAGCCAAGAATATTCTGCTCTGATGTTAACCGTATTTCAGTGAGGGCGTTCTGCATCGACCGGAACAAATGGTAGTCAGAAGGGGCAAGGTCTGGGCTATAAGGCGGGTGGGGTAAGACTTCCCATTCACTGTTTTCCAAATAGTTCTTAACCGGAATAGCAACGTGGGGCCGAGCGTTGTCATGATGGAAAATTATTGCCTGGTCGCATATTCCGGGCGTTTTTCGGCCACTACTCTCTTCAAGCGGATTAACTGTGTTCGGTAACGTTGTCCATTGATGGTTTCACCCGGTTTTAGCAGCCCATAATACAGCACACCCATCTGATCCCACCAAATACAGAGCATTACCTTCGCGCCATGGATATTCGGATTTGCCGTTGATTTGACTGGTTGACCGGGTTTCGCATATAATTTTTTGCGCTTGGGGTTGTCGTAATGGATCCATTTTTCATCACCAGTAACAATCCAATGCAAAAATGACTTCGTTTTGTGGCGTTCCAGCAGCATTTCGGACATGCAAAACCACCTTTCGACGTCTCTCGGCTTGAGTTCATGTGGAACCCAATTTCCTTGCTTTTGAATATATCCAACTGCTTTTAAACGTTTTGAAATGGCTGCTTGAGTGACACCCAAAGATTCTGCGAGCTCTTCTTGTGTTTGGCAACAATCTTCATAGAATAATGCTTCCAGTTCTTCATCTTCAAACTTTTTTGGCTGCCCAGGATGTTCATCGTCTTCCAAGCCAAAATCACCTCTTTTAAATCGTGCAAACCACTTTTGGTACGTTCGCTCAGCTAGCGCATGTTCACCATAAACTTCCACCAAAATACGATGACTTTTGGCAGCAGTTTTCTTCATATTAAAGTAATGAAGAAGAACTCCCCGCAAAAACACTTTTTCAGGCACAAAGTTCGACATATTTGAGTGAAAAAAAATTATTGTTGTTTACGCTTCAAACGAATGACATATACTGAAATGATGTCCAATGGCAGGTGCTTTCCAATGCATGTTCCAATGGAATAATACAAGTTACGCCATCTCTTAGCAAACCGCACGAATTAAGTTTTAGACCCAATACAATAGATGACGCAGTAATAATGGCAAATAACATAAACGAATTAAACACTATTATGAATAAACTAAGCGTGGAAAATAATAAATTCGGATTAAAAATGAATACAAATAGAATAAAATTCATAGTGCTATTCAAAATTATGAATTGAAAATTAGCAACGTTGAAGTTGAAAGAGTGAACACCTTTAAATACTTGGAAACAATAATAAATAACAATGCAAACCCCGCTAAGGAAATCCAGTGCAGAATCGAACAAGCGAAGGCAGTTTTCTGCAAAGTAAAGAAGGTACAATTAAGATAAATTTAAATTTAAAAATAAGATTCGTCAAATGCTATGTTTGGTCGGTACAGAGCAGAAACATGGACACTAGAAAGAGTAACAATAACAAAAATAGAAGTCTTCGAAATGTGGATTTTCAGATGAATTTTACAGATCTCATAATAGTAAAACGTTATGTTAAAAAAGTATTGTCTGGAGAAAAGTAACCTCAAAATCAAAAATTAACATGGGCAGTGAAAATGGAACAGGCTTAAAAATTGGATATATCAAGACTGAAACAAGATATCAACTTTATTTAAATGCCGTTACAAAGGCTAGCATTTCTTCTAAAAATAAAGTCCTATACGAAGTTTCCACCGTTAGTACTAACAGAGTAATTTCCGTTAACACCAAAGTAAGCCTTTTCTTAAATCCTCGATAAATGCTGTCAACATTGGAGATAGATCCTTACTGTAGAACGATTTTCTTCATAGAATCTATCCAGGAATCATTTCTCAAATTATCGTTGACGAATTAGGGGACACACTGTATATTTTTCCAAATTTTATGCGTTTCTACTGACATTTTACAATATTTTCAGTGAAAATTAAATAAAATAAACAGGTTTCAACATGTTGGCAGAATATCAACTTATTTTGAATTTGCTACAGGAATTTTTGTTTTGTCTAAGGACTACTAAGAACTGTCAGAAATTAGTTGTATGTACATAGTAGACTTTTACTATTACGAACGATTTGAAGTTTCCACTCGATACGCAAGCTATCGTGTGCTATCATCCCAAACCCACTCGATCGCAGATGGAATCTACATACTCGATAACGTGTGCGGAAATTTGCCCCCTGGCCTATAATAAATGAACCGATATTATTGATGGATACGAAGATCTGGGGTCGGAAAGGAAACCTTTGAATAGCAACGAAATATGTGTTGTAATGGATAACATAATGGATAACATAATAGGGTTCTTAATTATTTTGGTTCTGAAAATGGAATAAAAGCCGGAAATATATTGCGAAGTCTTGCTTAAAATTCACTAGTCCTCACTTAGCTCCTAATCTATTTGAAAAAATGAGAGTAAGTCTAGCAACACAAGTGTTCAGTAGGACATCAGCCGCCAGTATAAAAGCGGCACATCAGCTTAACAGTTTACACTACACCTCAGAGCTAGCTCAAGCAGCACAAATGTTTAGCACCAAAATTAACAATCTTTTCGCCTCCATTAACAAGGGCTTGCAATATGACAAAAATATTTTGAAACGTGGAGTAAAAGTAGGAAATGTGGCTTACAATTACATTAAAGATATTTTGAAGTATTTGAACGCAATACAAATTTCTGAGAGGCACCGCGAAACTTTTCTTTGAAGGGTATAGAACAGACACTTAATGAAGTTGTTATGTTAAGCGAGCATATTGCTCTTGGATCGTTTTCCGAAGCAGAATACTACGTACTAAAAGAATTCATGAAGATGTCTTAGAAAATTTCTGTTCTCTTATATGCACATAGAGTGACAATAGAGTGACAATAATAACAGTATATGAATTTACTGTTATTATGTTAAAAATTCTTTTTTGTAAACTTATTACTTTTATACCAAGTTTAGACGCTTTCCAAACCAAATCAGCCGACACCATACAAACTATGGAGTCGAAAGAATTTAGTTGCGACGAAAATGTAGAATAATGTTATAACCATAACATTAGAGCAAGATCATGTTTCTTTGAAAACAACTGCAATGTGATATTGGAGATGTGAGTAGATAATGAATTTGGTATTCTTTTGAAATCTACTGATGAATATTTCAGCATACGTAAGTTTCATTTCAAAATATTTCATGTATTGGCAACAAAATATTAGGGAAACTATGGCTTTGAATGGATTAGGCAAACAAATTTGAGTTCCTAGTTGGTTTGATAAAAACGACGTTTGCTTTGGCGATCGAAAAGAGTTGCTTTATTTTGCTCTTCTTATCCTATTACCAAAACACTGCTCCTGGCGAATGAACAAAAGCATGAAAAGCAAACACCAAAAAAATTCAAATTCTCTCAGCAAAAGGTGTATTAAAAAAAGGAGTGAGATTCCTCGTTGGATGAATAAAGATAACTAAATCATTCTTTTTGAATTTATTTTTTTGCTGTAGTAAAGTAGTTAAACCTTTAGACACATACACTCTTCCACAAAAATATACATGATCCAAAATATTCTCATCTCTGAAAAGTGAAAGCATATCTACGGGCATATAAAAACGACATACCAATAGGTAGACAGGCTTTATAGATACAATTAAAGATATAGATCCATCCTCACCTAATATCTCTCACACGTATCACTAGCAATTTTACTATAAATCGATGATCAGTAAAAAAAAAACATTGAATAATTTTAAAGCGGCAATTTTGATATGTAAATTGAATTTAAATGTGCAAATATTGTACTTTCGTCCCTTTTTATCAGAAAAGTGAATAGGTTAAGAATACGCCACTTCGTGACAAAGTGCCTGTTCACATTGGCGTTGGCATGAAAGTCGTGCCATGAACGTCGTGTTCACATTTTAATGGAAATGAAGAACTGTTTGACAAGCGGAACACTTGAATCAGATCATACTCGATTTTTAAATTTCAGCAGTTGGCCTGAAACATACCTTTTTTCCTCTTCTTTACACTTCCTTGCAACGATCAAAATTAAAATAAAAGAACGTGTCAGAAATGGAACTTCACGGCTCACCCGAAAATCCACTTTAGGAATAGGTTTTCGGTGCAAGTAACCCTTCTTCTTCCCACTTAAATAAAAAGCCTTCCCCCGTCTTTCGAACAATCTTCCTGCCCACACCAATGTGAACCGGTACAAGGAATAAAATCGCGTGAGAAACTTATCCGCTTTTTCAAGAATACCTGTTGCCCACAGCGGTTCTTAATTTTTGTGTTCCTACCAATTGTAGCATAAGTCATAAAACGAAGACTAATTGTAAAATATATTAAAAACAAACCTTTAATTTTACAGAAAATAAAATTGGATTCCCAGGAAATTCCCCTATTTGCGTTCGTTTTTTCTTTATTTGGAATACCTCGTCGTCAACAGAACTTGAGAGTACAATCTTTAATTTTTGGATGTGGAATACTATATTATACTGCAGTGTAGCAACAACCGCAGTAAAAAGTTTTCGAGATATGAATTTTTGAAAATTACAACCCCTAATTTCCTCCCGCTTAGAGGGAGCTGATTATAATGCCGAGAGAGGAGAAACATCGTCGGCCGGAATTTGGTTTTCGTTCCAAATTTCATAATCTTCCGGTGGATAGTTTCGGAGAAGCGTCTCGTCGGGGTAAGGACAGTATTTTTTTTTTTCCATTTTCAGATTCTACACATTTTGATTCTTCGTACATATCTTGAAACGCGAAATTTTGAGGGGGTGTTAACATTTTTTTTTTACGACATGATTCCATATTTCTAATAATAAACCAAAATCAAACCATAAGTATATGTATACGTAATGAACCACACCTACCTAAAAATCAATGAATGAAGCTTGAATTCACCAACACTATACAGCCGACACACCATATGACCGCATAAATTCCGATTCGACTGGTTTGGTCCGAACAAAAGGTTGGAACTGGGACGTAGTAGTAAATCCCAATTGAAGAAAATGTGTTAGTTTTTTTCTTCAGCGTGCGAGATCTATGTAAACTATAGGAGCAAGATCTGTGGTAATAAAGCTTAACTAAGTTAGTTCTATAGAAAATCTTCATTATTGAATGCAGCTAATGCAGTTCTTTGTTAGTGTGACGTTTTTGAAAACACTCAGATTTTTCGCTCTCGCGCCTTCGACAACACTTGCCGTTTCTTTGCGTCATGCGTTTGTCCGACGTCTTCGTTTCCCCTTAATTTGTCCCTTATAGGGTATATCTTTAGACTGTAACTCTTCCAGAGCCCGTTTCGCCTTTTCGATTCCCTAAGACAAGCCGTCAAAAACAGAATTCGTCGATTCTGATGAAGTTTAACCGTAATAGGCAGGGACTCTCTGGTAATCTCTTCATCGTTCCGTTTCGTTTCTAACACATTTTTTCATTTTTTTCCGACTATCAGAGGGTTTACACCATACAAATATAATTCTCTGCTGAGGTATGAGTGTTCTGTTTGCAAAGCGTTTCCCTCCACAGATTTTCTGATTTTCCACAGTGCGCGGAAGTTAAAAAGTAGAGAGAGATTGGAGGAAAAAGGGAATTAAATCTACACTAGGAAATCGGTTTTTGACTAAAACCAGGTGTGTTGCACATGCTGGTTATGTTGCTGTTGTTGGGCGGTAGATGTGGTGATTAAACTACTAATAAAGCGCCTTCACATCATTTTTTTCTTAACTTCAAAAAACCATCAACCTACCACTTTACCAATATCTTAAGTTTTAGATTCCAGCGTTCCCCATCTGTCAAAACTGCTTTCATTTTAATGAACCTTTTTTTGTGGGAAACCACTGTGTTCATGAGAATTACATTCACTCAATCAATTTTCTGCGTACGTTCACTTCTGTAAATCCAGACCAGCTGCTTTGTCACTTAGTGAAACACAGGTAGACCCCCGCCGACACCACTCAGATCACTCTGATCTGAAGCTATCTTTCTATGAACTAGTGCCACTATTCTTTTCTCATCGCGGTCTTTCCATTTACGGGCGTAGTGATGTAGTATACCAAATCCCACCACAATGTGGTCCCTGTTCCAATCCGGAATTCAGTTTCATGTAATTAAAATTCCATCTCCGTAAGCAGATTATACAATACTGCTTTATTTACAGAAGCCCCTAACTGAACAGCAATTCGACCTCTAACGAGTTTAGTGCGCTGTCTAACTCCATTCAAAGAATTGTATCCCTGTATCCTCATACCGAAACCGTTATTACGGCGATTATAATATGCACAATTCTGATTGGTTCTAACATTCTGGACAGACAACACCCGAAGGGCGGTGTGTTGAGATCTTCGCTGCGGAAAACAACTTAACACAACTTGTAAATGAGCCCACGCGAATACCAGACGTTGATAGTCACACCGCCAACACAGTGGACTTGTTTTTAACTTCTCACCTTGATAAGTACACCATTGATGTGCTCTCCATTCGCTTGTCGGACCATTGTGTCATATCAGCTAATTTCTCGTATGCTGACCACACAGTTAGAGAAAAAATTCCTGAAAGAACCCCATGGCAATACGAGAAAGCCAATTGGAGCGGACTTAACACCGTCTTTCGGAATATTCAGTGGTCATTATGTTTCCTCGATAACGACGTAGATGCCGCTGCTGATATGATCACTGACACTATTCTCCTTGGAATGAGATCCTTTATTCTTCATCGGATGAATAGTACCAAACCAAAAGAAAAGGCATGGAGCTGTAAGAGGCTGTCAGGGTGAGAGAAATTATTTTTTCGGTCTGTAATGTCTGCGTGTGAAATTTAAATACGATGAAAAACTGAGGCAAAAAATGTTACAATCTCCCACAAGTAGTAAACATTTGTCGTCGTTCGTCAAAAACATTAGAAATTCCGCCTCATCCTGAATCCCAACGCTCATTTGCAATGACATTCCAGCTGTCAGCTCTTTGGACAAGGCCAATCTGTTTGCTGCACATTTTGCGGCTAGCTCAACTCTTCCAGACTGTGCCTTGTCTCCGCCTACATTTGAGTGCGTTGAATCTTTAATGGAACGAATCCGCTTTCGCACTCGTGTAGTAGGAAGAGTACTTAAAGATCTTAATATGCACAAATCCGCTGGTCCAGATGTTATATCTCCCCTTCTTCTGAAAAGGTGTTCTTCCACGCTGGCAAGACCACCACGTAAGCTTTTTCATCAATCCTACTCTTTAGGACTCCTTCCGAGCAGATAGAAAACACCATTTGTCCAGCCCGTCCCTAAAAAAGGCGGATCTACTTCCCTCTCCTTCTACAGACCCATTGCACTTACGTCCCTTCTTTCCAAGATCATAGAAACGCCGATAAACCGTCAGGTCATGAAATATCTCGAAACACGCAACACAACAGGTCCATTGGTGGTTTATTTGATGGCATGTCTCATTGAAAAGTGGAACCAAAGTTTACATGGTGCATTTGCGATCAACGACTCTCTTCTTCAATGGATTAGAAACCACCTTTCGGAACGCTCAAATCAAGTTGTGTTGGATGGTTTCAAGTCTGAAGTTTACAAAATAAATGCTGGTGTGCCCCAGGGCACACAGAGTGTCACCGACACTCTTTTCAATTTTCATCAATGATCTCTTGTCTGCTACTTCTAATCCAATATATTCTTTGCTGACGACAGTACCCTCTGCTTTTCGTATTCGTTCCGAACTCATGTCCCTGTTCTTCAGCTGTAGAACGGGAACGACAGCGTATGTTAAGCGCATTAAATTTCGATATTAGCAGCATAGTCAATTGGGGAACTATCAACAGAGTGGAATTTAATGCTGTCTGCTGTCATTAAATCGAAATTTAAATACCCAGTCATTATCCATGAATGGCAGTTGCATCGTTGAAACCGAAAAACTTTCCATTCTCACTCCGTGTGTTAATCACAACTTACGTTGGAATGACGACATATCACATTGATCAAAAAGTTTCCGGAATTTATTCAGAAAATTTTAAATACAAGTTTATTCATCTAAATCTATATTGTCCCCTCCAAAGTAATCCCCAGCGACTGCAACACGCTTATGTCAGCGCTTGATCCAATCCTCGAAACATTTTTTATATTCGGTTTTCTGTATGTCCATCAGTGCTTCCTGCGATTTTTCCATTACTGCCTCTCGGCTGCTGAAACGCGTTCCCCGTAGTGGTTTTAACTCGATTGAACAGAAAGAAGTCACTGGGAGCCAAATCAGGTGAATTCGATGACTGTTGGATGGTATTTGTTGCATTTTTCGTCAAAAATTACGAATAATGATGGCACTGCGCGACGGTGCTTTATCATGGTGCAAAATCCACGAGTTTTCTGCCCACAATTCTGGTCTCTTTCAGCGAATTGTTTCACGCAAACGTCTCTCTTCTGGCAAAGATTCATGATGCACTACACCGTTGTAATCCATGAAAACCGTGAGAATTGCCTTCTTTTTTGACTGAAAACGACGTGGTTTTTTTGGTCTTGGCTCATTGCGTGTCGTACTCATAAACCCACGTCTCGTCCCCAGTAATGATCCTTTTGATGAATGTGGGATCGGATTCAGTCTCGCAAATCATCTCTTTTGCGACGCGACGTCAACACGGTCTCTTTTTTGCATGAAATTGAGGTCTTTTGGCACCAACTTTGTTGCTACAAGACGGAAACCCAAATCATTAACCAAAATGTCTTGGACGGATCCATAGGCAACGTTCAAGTCCTCCGCTATCTCTCTGATGGTTAATTTGCGGTTATTGACCAACATTTCTTTTACTTCATCAATGTTTTCGTCGGTTTTCGATGTCGATGGTCTGCCACTGCGTTCATCATTTTCGATTGACTCACGACCACTTTTGAGCCGCTCGTGCCACTGGTATACGACCGTTGTCTTTAGAGAATCGTTGCGAAACACTTTTCCAACATTACCAACGTTCACGCACCATTAAATCCTTTTTTTACGCAAAAATTTAATACAAGTTCGTTGTTGCAAATTTAAATCCATTTCTAAAATTGTAAAAAATCGCCAACACACACAGAGATAGATGTACTCTTGGCTACGTACGAGTAACTTTTGCAAATGTCAAGCTATGACGCTAAGATTTAGAGGGAATGTCAACAACAGATTTAGAACTTAACAAAAAAAAAACAGAACTCAAACAATGGGAGCGTCACACGGTAGTATGGTGAGGAGAACTTTTTGATCAATGTGGTATGTCTCCAAAAATCCTACGTCTTTTCAAGCAATGTAAGAAATATTTCACCCCCTCTGATCGGGCCTCAATATGTAAGACGTTTATCCGCCTGAAATTGGAGTACAATGCTCACATCTGGTCGCGTGTTCCTAAGACCTCTTTGCACTTGCTAGATAGGATCCAAAACCGTGCGGTAAAACTCATAAGTGGTGGCAATATTACACAGTCATTCGACACCCCCGAACACCGACGTAATGTCTTCTGTCTCGCCTTGTTGAACCGCTATTTTTACCACCAATGCTCCACCAAAATTGCCAGTAGCATTCCATCCCTTCTAACTTTTAACCGTAACTCATCAGTATGCTCATCAGTATACCCTCTAGCCCACTTTCGGACGTACTCTGAAATACCGTGATTTGTTCCTTAGCCGTACAACTCGCTTATGGAATCCCCTGCTGAGCTCTTTATTTTCTAGTCAATATAACTTGCAAACATTTAAAACAAACGCACATCGGTATCTCTTTTTTCCCTCCCTAACTTGCCCTCGGCGGCGCTATGTGTAAACATCTTAACACTGACGACCGCAGCTTTGAGAACCTTCTCGCCGGTATATATTGACGAAAATTACTGCCTGTCACCGGCACTTTTACACGCCTGGTGAAAAATAATTAATAATGTAGCTAAAATCCTTGCTTTCTTCAATAATAAAATAATGTTTTTGTAATTCAAGGCGGTTTTATTAAAATTATATTTCCGTTTAGTATGATAGTCTTCAAAACATTTTCCAATATGCAACGAACATTACATGAGGAGCCCATAAATGCTGTTGAGCTCATCTTGGCAGCGGAGCATACTCTGCGCGCTCTGCGAGATCTAAGTGATGACGATTCAGACAGCCAAAGTGAGCTGTCAGAAGGATGGTAAATCTGCTTAGAGTAGTAGATGATAATGATTCAGATGAAGAGCAGAATAATTCCAACGAAGAGGAAGTTAAATAGTTATGTCAGGGACAGTGTTCTCAATATACAAAATTGTGAGGAAGATTCAGGAGTACAAATATCACATGATAATTGCAATATACGCTCAGCTGCGGAATTTTTCCTCGGAGCTGATTTATTGAACTTTATAACAGAATCTAAACGCTATCACGGGCAACAGAAAAATGATTCTCCAATAAATGATTAAAAATAAAAAGTGGACTGATGTATTGTAGATATCTATAATAGATTTAAAGAACACTAATACGGCGTTTAGAAGAAAAGGCAATATTAATCCAAGCTTTCAAAACGAAAAAAAAATTATATGAGTAAATGATTCCAACGATGCATTCAGCAAATATGATGAAAAAACCCGTTGAAAAACCAACTTGCATAATAGAGTACAATAAGTACATGAAGAATGTACATCGCGCTGATCAGTACTCGTAAAAGGGAAAGGGCTAACAGAACTTTTCTAGTCAGGACGCACATAAAATGTTTGTCTTTGTTTTTGATCTTGGCTCACTGTCTTTGATCAGTTTTTTATAACTTAGACGTGTAATTGATGAGATTTAATAATGTCGCGACAAAGATACTAAACCTGTTTTAAACTAAAAATTATTGAAGAATTTAAGCCTGGAGACCATCAGGCAGCTTTAGCTAAAAATATAAAGGTAATAAATCCATTATTTACGTTCAATAAAAAATATCATGCAGTTGTTGTTGTAAAATTGTTGTAAATAAAATTACAATACTAAATTTAAACATTAATGCTAGCACGGTTAGTAGACTATTGAGAATAATCTTCGAAGTTATACGCCGTGCAAGAAACCGATGCTCACAAAAAGGCATTTAAGGAACAGGTTGTGCAATTAAATTATTTAAACATAATTCAAACCTGTCTTTTTTTCATATTAGGCTAAATTTTGCAAGAAAATACCAACACTGGACCCCTGCAAAATGGAAAACAGTTCTTTTCAGCGATGAGTCTACGTTTAATTTATTTAATTCTAATGGATTTGTCATGTAAGACGGTGTAAAAGGCAACGACTTAATTCTAGATTCTGCACACTCACTGTTTAGCATGGTGGTGGTAGTTTGATAGTATAGACGTTCCACGAAATCGAAGGAATTATGGGCCGATTCAATTACAAATCGATTCTAGAATCAGTAATGCTACCACATACACAGTGGGAAATCCCACTTCGTTTGGTGTTTCAACAGGATAACGATCCCAAGCACACATCGAAATTGGTAAAGGAGTGAATAAAGGATGGTGGGATTCCAGGATTGGCCGGCGCAATCACCCGACTTGAATCCCATGGAAAACCTGTTTGGCATTCTTAAAAGTCGGGTCGTTGGACAACGTTTTTCCAACAACATAGAGCTGTACAATGCTCTGAAAAGTGAGTGGGAAAATATATCCCAGGATACAATTTTAAAGCTAATTGCTTTCATGCCTCGTCGTTGTTATTCAAAATAAGGTATATAACACCAAATATTAAAGATGCTTAGGTTTTACACAGCTGAATTTCGCTATATTTTTGATTTTCATGTTTTTTTTTCAAACTTTCAAGTATTGCTATTTTCTTAAAAACACGTGAATTTCAAAATATACTCTTATATACATCATTCCATATTCATTTCTTTTTATTTGGTGTGGCAGCAAGTTTAAAAGATTTACTGTGAAATGTGGATTTCAGATGGTTGCTTAGGTTTTGCACAATACTGTAAGTAATTAAAATACAGTTTGCTTGGTTAAACAACACATAATAAAGTACGTCGGCATGTTAACTAAATATAATTCAAAACCCCTGAATTTCTGTTAAAAATAAAGTGAATTATTGAAAAATATAATGGTGAAATAATAAAAACCTTGTTAGAAAATGAAAACAAAATCAAACAATTTATTACTGTTAACAAATTTACACTATCAGCATTAAAAACTTAACAGCAAATAATAACGCCATAGTATTTCAATTTATGAATTTATAGAAGTAAATAATGTAACACAATTGCAGATAACAGAACTAAAAAAGCTAATGCTATACCCAACATATACATCGCGCGACTAATTTCAGGCCCAAGCTTACTTTTTTGTGAACTTACAGTATCTTTTGTTAATATAGTTGTTTGATCATCGGGCAAACCTTCTAAATCATCAAAAATACAATCAGAGTTTATATCCATGTCTAATATTTGCTTTGCCTGTGCAACCGCCACTGACGGTGTTTCTCCCCGAAAGATATATTCTGAAAACTGAATGGCTTGACCTTTCGAGCCACAAAAGTATATTCTTCGTGGGGGTTCACTAACAACAAAATCAATGTTATTAGAATGTATATCTGTCAAACCATCGCAATATATTTGAATTCTAGATGCCAATGAACGAAGAATATCTCTTTTTATACTTTGTTTGATTTCATCAATAGTATTTTTAGCATGACACCAAACACGAGACGACACAATACCAAAAAATCGAATTGTTCCATTGAATGTTTTGATTTTTATAACAGATTCGTTTGCCAGATTTGCATTGAGTAAAACTGATGCCTTAAAGACATTAATATCTTTCTTTTTACTATTATCCTTTAGATAATTCTCTAAAGTTATTTTATCGTCGATATTTTGGTGCTCAATAAATATTTCACTGTTGTTAATATTCAGTTGAACCGCTTCCAAAGCAGCCTTAAATTGATTTTCAATGTTCACTTGCTCCGTACTCTCCTTAATAGGAAAAACGTCATCCAGTTCATAGTTTGATTCAAAACCGAACCACTGTGGTAACTTATCAACTATTTTGCACTCTAACGGCATCAAATTACCACCGCTAAAAAATAATAAAATGTGTTGTTTTTTTCTCCATCATTGGAAATTGTAACTTATATTTACCTCGAAGAATTCGAAAAAATTTTGCAATTCATAGTCAACGGTAAAGTTAAGTAGGACAAGAGGAGAATTTCTGTATTTTGATCATGCTCAACGTATCCAAACGAGGTACTATTATGTGAGATAAGGCTAAAATATAGAAATGCATTTGTTATATTACTTCAAATATAAGTATATTATAATTTAATCTTACTTATTAAGTTGTAACAAAAATTTTTTTATGTTTTTTGAATGCTGATCGATGTTAAACGCATTTTCTTTGCTTGCTATGAATATACCTATTGAACGAAAAAAAACACGTTATGTTTCTATGCATTTAATAAATTTTTTTTTGTATATATTATTCTAAGTAAAGGGGCTTGGAAGTAAAATTTTTTTTTATAATTGGCACGCGCATAAGGGATTTTATTTACCCTTAAGATGTTTGCACAGATACGGGCGAGGGGAAGTTAGGGAGGGAAAAAAGAGAGATACCAATGTGCGTTTGTCATAAATGTTTGCAAGTTATAGTGACTAGGAAATAAAGAGCTCGGCAGGGGATTCCATAAGCGAGTTGTACGGCTTATGAAAGAATCACGATACTTCAAACTACGTCAGAAGGTGAGCTTGAGGGTGTACTGATGTGCATTTGCAGCGAAACGGGTGTTACGGCTAAAAGTTTGAAGGGGCGGAATGCTACTGGCAATTTCGGTGGAGCACATCAGAGTGAGACAGGAGGCGTTATCAGTGTTCGAGGGTGTCTAATATTACCACCACCTATGAGTTTTACCGCACGGTTTTGGATCCTATCTAGCAAGTGCAAGGAGGTCTTAGGAGCACCTGACCAGATGTGAGCTTTGTACTTCAATTTCGGGCGGATAAACGCCTTATATTGAGGTATATTGATGCCAGATCAGAGGAGGTGAAGTATTTCTTACATCGCTTAAGGAAACCTAGACATGTTTTGGCGAATATGAGGTCATACTAACGTAAGTTGTCATTGACACACCTACCGAGAATGGAAAGAGTTTTTCGGTTTCGACGATGCAAGTGCCATTCATGCGTAAAGGCTGGGTATTTAAATTTCGCTTTAACGGCAGCAGACAGCATTGTGTTTTAGAAGCATTAAATTCTACTTTATTAAAAGTTCCCCATTTGGTTATCCTTTTAATATCGGGATTTATTGAGCTTAACATGGATGTGAGTCCGGGAACGAACATGAAAAGCAGAGAGTACTGTCGTCAGCAAAGGAATACATTGGGTTAGAAGTAGCAGACAAGAGATCATTGATGGGAATTGAAAAGAGTGTTGGAGACAGAACGAGTCCTGGAGCACAACAGCATTTATTTTGTGAACATCAGACTTGAAACCATCGAAGACAACTTGAATGAAGCATTCCGAAAGGTAGTTTCTAATTTCTTCTGTAGTCCGATTGGTTTTCCGTAAGAGATTTTTTGTTAAAAAAAGATTCTAATTGTTCGTGCACTATTTTTCCAAAAAATTTTCGTACAGTAGCAGAAAATTTACCGGCCTATAATCTTCACGTTTTCCAGATTTGTTCACTTTTTGTAAGGGCGTAATTTGGAATACTTTCCAAGTATATGGAAATATTCCTTCTTTTAAAGAGGCGTTAATAATTCTTTGAAATGGGGAGCTTATAATAGAAAAGGAGTCAAGAATTGGGCTGCACCCAGTGTCTCTTGTTGTCTCTTGTTACCACAAGATATTTTCACAAATTCTCCTGTATGTATGTATTTTTTTATATTTTCTTAATATTAATTTTATTTATTTCTTTATTTTCAGAATTTTTTTTTTTCAAAATAAAAAAATTAAATAATTAACACAGCACAAAGTGTAAGTATCCCCTTAACGCATTATACACGATGAACGGTCTACCATGTAACATCCTTGTTCAAGTTTATCCCTGTTTTGTAGTTTGCATTTGACAATTATAGCATTGCAGCTCGCAACTGATTTCTTTTTTTTTAGTAATTTGTGATTTTATCTTTCCTTGGCGTTCATTCATGTTTTTATAGATATTGGAATATTTTTTGTTTTAATAGGGCAAGTTCATCAAAAAAGGTCAAATACGATCAAATATATAAAAGAGAATCGCTGGATGAACCACAATTCAAGAATTGGCTGAAGGAAATTCCAGGTGAATGCTACAAATGCAAATGTATTCCTTGCAATATCGTTTTTGATAAAAAGGGCAAATCGGCATTGGACACTCCAAACGAGTCTTCGGCAACAGATGGTAATAAAAAAAACACAGATGCTGTCAAAGAAGCAGAAATAAAACTAGGTATCAATTTTTATGGCCGAGTACAACATTGCGCTACAATCCATTGATCACCCGGTTGACCTTGTAAAAGCCTTAGATATCAGCGCGATTCCGAATTTACACCTACGTCGTACTAAATGCATTAAAATTATAACGGAAGTTTTAGCCCCAGGAGAGATTCGCAAAACTCTCGTGAATCTGAAACAAAAATATTTTAGCATTTTGGTGGATGAAAGTACTGACGTAAGCTATCGCAAAAATTTAGCATTGCTCGTCCGCTATTATATAGGCGGCAAGATCAAGGCGGAACTGCTGGAGCTGATAGAGATGAGTGCCAGAGATTGTACTGCTGAGGGTATTTACAAATGCTTTAAAGACTGCATTACAAAACGAGGCTTGAATATAAAGAAAATAATTGGGTGTGCCTTGGATAACGCCTATGTCATAGTAGGAAAAAAAATTCTTTCAGTTCAAGGTTTCAAGAAGAAACTGAATGCTTAATAACCATGAATTGCATATGTCACAGTGGAACGATTACTGCTTGTGCGCCTGTTAAGTCTTTGCCATCATATTTAGAAAAATTGTTGAGATCTAGATGCTCATATACCCCCTAAAAGATGGGATCAATTAGAAGAGATACAGGAAAGTTTTAACATATCTTGTAAAATTAAGTATTACTCGCTGGCTATGTATGCAGCATTGCATTTGTAGAGTGCTTGACAAGTGGAAAGAACTCATCTATTACTTTTGCCTAGCGGATTTTGAGGACAATCTTCCTTCGACAAAAAAAAGGTTCTTGAAAATTTGAATTCGGGTGTTTTAAAAGCATATTTCTTTTTCCTTAAATTTAGTTTTAATTAGTTCAATGAGTTCAATGGGCTTTTTCAATCGAAGAAAATTTTGATACATCGCGATCGGCTGCAAAGTGAGTCTGAGAGAATTTTTTTAAAATTGGCTAGTAATTTTATTTTGCCAGATAAATTAAATACTTCTGTCAATATTTCGGATGCTGCGAATTACAAAAAATTGTCTCAGATTTACTTGGGGTCCGAATGTGAAGAATTTTTAAGACAATCAAATCTTTCTGCCAAAAATATTCGGGAAAATGATAGAATTTTTACATTTCGGGATGCAGTGGAATAAAACAAACGATTTCCAATAGATAACCAGCTTTTTGAACAGAGCAGGGCACGGCAAAGAACTGCGCCGGCTTGGCAGCCAAGAATGAATCAAGCCAATTTTTGATATTCTACTCTGATGTGAACCGTATTTCAGTGAGGGCGTTCTGCATCGACCGGAACAAATGGTAGTCAGAAGGGGCAAGGTCTGGGCTATAAGGCGGGTGGGGTAAGACTTCCCATCCACTGTTTTCCAAATAGTTCTTAACCGGAATAGCAACGTGGGGCCGAGCGTTGTCATGATGGAAAATTATTGCCTCGTGTCTGGTCGCCTATTCCGGGCGTTTTTCGGCCACTACTCTCTTCAAGCGGATCAATTGTGTTCGGTAACGTTGTCCATTGATGGTTTCACCCGGTTTTAGCAGCCCATAATACAGCACACCCATCTGATCCTACCAAATACAGAGCATTATCTTCGCGCCATGGATATTCGGCTTTGTCGTTGATTTGGCTGGTTGGCCGGGTTTCACATATGATTTTTTGCGCTTGGGGTTGTCGTAATGGATCCATTTTTCATCACCAGTAACAATCCGATGCAAAAATGACTTCCTTTTGTGGCTTTCCAGCAGCATTTCGGACATGCAAAACCGCCTTTCGACGTCTCTCGGCTTGAGTTCATGTGGAAACCAATTTCCTTGCTTTTGAATATATCCAGCTGCTTTTAAATGTTTTGAATAGGGTTCCTTACAAGTACCGTTTTTTTTTTTATGAATTATTTACCATGCTGTCGGCAGTTCAAATTCGAACCCTCTTCCTCTACGAATTTAAAATGGGACGTTATGCGTCATTGGCAATGAAAAACATTAATGACGCATTTGACGATGTAGCAGTAAACGAACGCACTGTACTACGTTAGTTTGGAAAGTTCCGGTCAGGAGATTTCAGCCTCGAAAATGAACCACGTAGGAAGCCAGAAACGTTAGTTGACGACTATGTTTTAAGAGCAACGGTGGATGCAAACCCAACGTGTGCGGAGATTGCACAAAGCATGGGAGTATCCCCAATGATAATAAGTCGCCACCTTTCTCTCATAGGAAAGGTAAAGGGACTCGATAAATGGGTATCCCATGAACTGAACGAATCACACAAACTATTGCGCTTACATTAAGAAACCAAACTGAAAAGTTTTTGCACTGGATAGTCACCTGTGATGAAAAGTGAACTGGGCAGTGGCTGGATGCAGATGAAAAATCAAAACACACCCCCAAGTCCGATCTTCACCCAAAAAAGGTTATGGTGACAATTTGGTGGACATCGAAAGGACCAATCCACTTGTCATTTCTGCAATCAGGAGAAACGATAAACGTGAGGAAATAGACATATTGCATGCCAAAATTGGCTGAAAAGCTACCTGGATTGGTCTTTAAGCACGGTCCGATCCTCTTGCATGACAATGCATACCTCACAAGTAACTGTGCAAAAACTCTCCTGATATTTCCCCAATGGATTACCATCTTTTCCGGAACCGAGCAGAGGTCAGAAAAGCATTTGAAGATTTCATTGCCTCAAAAAGTCAGCATTTCTACGAAAAAGGAATATTTGACCTTGTATCACGTTGGAAGAATGTCATAGATGTCAGCAGATCCTATTTCGATTGAATAAAAATTTACGGAAAAATAATATTGGCTTTTAAATTACTATAAAATCGGACATTTCATGTGGTACAACCCAATATAAAATAAAGCGATTCAAGGTGTGATAGGTGTATATCCATTTGTCTTTAGTATCAAAAACAATACAATATATATAAAACCATTGATGATAATATTCATTAAGAAAATGAAATGTCTTTAACGTCCAAAGAATGTAGGGGAATAGAGGACAGCTTACTCTAATTTATCCATTAACAATTCTAACAACTTAAATTGACTTAAAAGCTCAATAAATTTATACGCAAACATTTTTAAAAACACCTAATGTTTCTAAAAACACCCAAATGGCTGAATCGTCTTGAATATTCATAGTAAGGAATATCAAATAGGTCTATAATAACTTTTTTAATAATTTCCTTCGAAAATAACTACGATTTCACCGAAAAATTATTCAGCAAAATTCATTCGGCTTCACTGAATGATGCATAATATGGTGGATGGATTAAGAGTTGTAATAATTAGACAGCTCGTACAAGCCAATAGCTAACATGACATGCTAGCTTTTAAAATATGAATAAGGAAAGTTTTAACGTTTTGTAACCAACTATATTTAATATTTACAACATTCTACTAACTGCTTAACTTTATTGTAGCAAATTTATTAAGAATAGCATACTCTAGATAGATTAAACAAAAACAAACTATTCCGAGTTAAAATTTTTTTATATCATTTCTCGTTCAAAAGTAGAGCCTAAATATCAATAGACCTATAATTAAGGAATTAACCTCAAAGATTTAGATCTCTATAAATAACACACGATAAATCATTTCCTATTTATGCCGAGGAGCACCCAATTGTCACCCTAAAAGACTGTAAAATACTATTCATTGAGTGTCATTTGAAACAGCACTGTCTGGTACCTATTTTTGAAGCATGAATTTAATAATACTACTTTAGGAAAACCGTACCATCTAAGAACTTAAGTATTGGATAATGTGTTCCGCCCAAATCTTCAACAATTCTACACCTCAAGGATTAAGGGCTTAACAAAATGGCAAACTGAAACGTGTGGCTTTTTATATTTGATTGTTTCCATTTCAGACATTTCAGAATTTATAACTGTTCTATATTTGTGTATATAATAAACTCATTTGCTTCTAATTAAAGCGTTATTTTTTACAAAAACAAAATTGAGGGAAAATATTCACTCGTAATGTGTATTTGCAATTCATCCTTCTTGATTCTGTAAGGATATTCACGATACAGCTAGCTTAGTCGCGTACTGCGAGAATCCCATTGGAATACTTGAATTTAACTTTGAACTGCTTGAGATACAGAAGCAGATTAGAGCTGTAAATCGACGTTCGATCAGACCTTTATATGCAATATAAATTACCATCTCCCAGAGTCAACAAAAATATTCAGGAGTAAATGTTCGCAGTATTAAAATTAAGATCCCGACGGCTTTGCAATATTTTATTTTAGGAAGATCTTATCAATATCTTAAAGTATTTAAGAAAAATGAATGCTGTTCACATTACAATTTAAGGAAATCTATGTAAGCTACGGAAAAGGAATGCTCTTTACATTAAAATTTAAGGAAATCTATGCAAGCTACGAAAGAGGAATGCTGTTCACATAAAAATTTAAGGAAATCTATGCAAACTACGAAAAAGCAATACGCACCAACAACACTAAAAGAGCCAGGTGTCATTTTCGATGCGCTTATCCATTGGTCGGCCAGCGATTGAACATCTACATTTTCAAAGTAATCATTTGAGTTTTTCGTTTTATCAACTATTATTTCTTCATCCTCTGAAAGTCTTGCCAGGTGTACAATATAAAAGTTATCTTCAGATGTTCTCTAAAATTAAACATATTTAATCGTTTTAGAATTTGTAAACGTAATTTTATTTCGAACTTACTTGGCCAATTACAATACCAAATGTTGTATCAACCTTATCCGCTACATCACGAAGGTACTTCTCAAATTTTTTGCATAAAATTGCGGTTCGCATTTCACAGGATTACTATTTCTTTTAAAATCTGGCAGTCAAATAAAAAGTATGTATTGTCCCTCACAAATTTGAACGTTTGTTTACGTGTTTGCTCTTTCCGTTCTTAGTGCCCTCTGTTGTGAGCTAGATATTAAAAAGCAAAGAGAGACTCTACATTAACTTGTTTAGTAAACGAAAATAGTTTATCCGGAATCAATAGTTTCCTACAAAATTTTAATTTATATCCAAGATCAACTAACACTCATTTAATATATGAAAAAGACTGGAACAAATAGTGTACTAATAAAAACATAGCTAACAAAACAAAAGCAGTCATCGGCCGAGAAATTTACAAGCATTCTCAAAAGCAGGGAACTTAAGAAGATATTTGTTGAAAATAAAATCGTTGAATTTAATATCCAGCCATTTGAATATATCAGCTGTTGAGAAAAATCAACAATGAATGACAGCTCACATTGAAGACTTTTTTATGTCAAATTTATTTGTTATTTTGATTCATTCTGTTCTTGGATTTGAAAAGAAGATGATAAATTAACTATTTTTGAAGTTCTTTTTTCTTTCTTTCTTTCTTTTTTTATTAATAAAGTAAATGTTCTCTCAAAAAGTTTGATTGTTTTAAATTAGTTGGTTGCAGAAACTAAACGATTTCATCGGATAGACGTTTGGCTATAACACTTCTTCAAAAATAAGTTTGTTTTTGATTTAATAAATTGACCTTTAATATTTTTTCTTCAAAAATAAAATTGTATTTCTCAATGCAAATGGCTACATCAGGAGCATGCAAAAGCTGTAATTTGCCAGATGAAGTAGAATACATGGTGCAGTGTGATTCCTGTGAGGAATGGGAACATTTTTCATGTGCTAGGGTGTACAGCACGGTGGAAAATATGTCCTGGCGGTGCAGGATGTGCACGAGGAGTTTTGCAGCAGTCAAAACTGGCGATTACGGCACGGCGGCGTCTTCGTCGGAAAAGTCTGGCTTCGTAGAAAAGGCAGATGGCAACGGTGACAGCGTGGCGTCAACGAGAAATAACGGTGAAAGGAATGGCGTCACAGCAATGGCAGATGGGTATGATCATGGCGTGGCGGCGAGAAATAGCGGCTCTATGAATGGCGTCCTTTCTGTAGAAGACCAACTGAAACGTCTGGAAGAACAGAAGTAGATTGAATTTGGATTAGAAAAGCTAATAAGTGTCAAATAGAAAACATGAAGCGTTCATTGATGACTGAAAACATCGCTTGTCGTCAAACATTTCTAAAAGAATTGCCAACGTTTAACGGAAGACCGGAGGAGTGGGCGATTTTCTATAGCAATATGGTGAGTCTACAAAGAGCTTTGAAGGGTGTTGCTTTAAAACCAATAAGCAGCGTGTTACTCTTTCCATCAATGGTTCATAAGAACGCCTAGGTTGCTGTATGGTCGTCCTGAGCTAGTGATTCGAACGCTGATAGAAAAAATTACAAATGAACCGGTACCAAAGGCTGAGAAATTTGAAACACTCGTGCGTTTTGCACTTTCAGTTAAAGAGCTGTACTCAACAATGGAAGCGGGTGGTTTAAAAGAGTATATAAAGAATCCAGTCTTGCTTCAGGAATTGGTCGACAAACTTCCACCACACAAGCAACTAAATTGGGCAGAGCATGCATCTTCATTGCAGGAGAAAAGTTTGAAGGAGTTTAGTGTGTGGATGAACATCATGGCCGAAACAGGAACTGCTCTGATAACACCTGGTGCGGATTTGAAGCCTGGACGAAAAACGGGACACATAAATTCACATATAGAGCAAAGGATAGCGAATAACGTTGCTGCTTTGCATGCAATGGTGAACACAAGCTTGTGGACTGCAACATATTTAAAGATTTTTCTGTGTCTTGGAAGTGGGAAATAGTCAAGAAAAATGATACATGAGGACTTTGTCTTAAACATTTCAAAATGTCAAAGTACTTTTCGAAGAAGATATGCGGCGTGGATGGATGCTCCGCAAGCCATCATCCGGCTCTTCATGCGGACCGCAAGAGATCCGAAGTTTCAAAAGGATTAAATTGCAACACGGCAAAAAGCGAAGACTTTGAAAATGTTTTGTTCAAGATTGTTCCCGTTACCATATATGGGAAAGGCAGGTCAATAAATACGAATGCATTTTTGGACAGCGGATCTTCGTTAACGTTGGTTGAACAAGGATTGATGGATTCTCTTAATATTCGAGGAGAAAGTAATCCTTTGTGTCTGCGCTGGACAGCTAATATCGCATGGTGGAAAAAATATTCTGAGGTGGTTTCAATGAAAATTTCTGCCGTCAATGAAGAAAAACGATACCTTTTGATAGATGTACACACAGTTGATCATTTGGGTTTACCACGACAGACATTCGATGCTAACGTCGCTCAGCAAAAATATTATCATCTTCAAGGATTGCCATTGACTTGACTTTACCAGGCACAACCAAGACTACTAATCGGTTTTAAGGACGACAACCTAATTGTATCAATGGAACCGGTAGCAGTGAGAACCAGGTTGGGATGGGTAGCTCGTGGAGGAATAGGGCTGCCTTCAGGAGGAGCGCGCACAGCTGGTCACCAGATTGAAGTCTGGAAGTGTGATCATCGACTACATCAAGAAGTACGCGATTTCTTTACGTTGGAGAACCAAGGAGCCGGAAGGGCATATTTGGAAACAGCGGAGGAAAGAAGAGCGAAGCAAATCTTGAGGTTGATGACGAAACGTGTTGGACAATGCTTTGAAAGTGGGCTTCTATGGAAATTTGACCAGGTGAGTTTTCTTGATAGCTATTCGATGGCCTTAAGTCGTTTGCAATGTCTCGGGCGGAAGATAAAGCTAGAAAAGGAACTTTTATCAATCAAGAATGATCAAATTGAGAATCTGGTAGTTAAGGGTTACGCCATAAAACTTACATTGGAGGACTAGAGAAAAATTCATTTACGTACATGGTACTTACCAACATTCATTGTGAGGAATATGAATAAGCCGAACAAACTCCGTTTGGTATGGGATGCAGCAGCTGAAGTAGAATGTATCTCACTTAATACCATGCTCATGAAGGGACCTGATCAACTAACATCAGCAGCTGAAGTAGAATGTATCTCACTTAATATCATGCTCGTGAAGGGACCTGATCAACTAACATCACTGCCGGAAGTTTTGTTTGCATTTCGGTCTCACAGAATTGTTATTTGTGGATACATTGCAGAAATGTTTCACCAAGTCCGGGTTAGAGAAGAATGGAATGGCGTAATGGAGACTCAAGGTCAGTACCAGATATATACGGGATGGAAGTTTTGACGTTCGGAGCTTCGTGTTCGCCAAGTATCGCAGACTTCATCAAAAATCTGAATGCTGAAGAGTTTTTGGAAAAGTGACATCGATAAAGGAACATCATTATGTGGATGATATGATGGACAGTGCCGAACCAGTTGAGGAAGTGGTTCAATTAGCAAAGGACGTACGCCACATTCATGCGCAAGGAGGTCTCGTCATTCGAAATTGGTTGTCAAATTCAAAAGCGGTGATCAAGGAGTTGGGTCAAGTTTCGTCAATTGAGGAAAAAGCCATTAAAGCTACAGAGGAAGAGATTTCAGTTGCAAAGGTGTTGGGTATTTGGTGGAAGACCGAACCAGACGTGTTTACCTTTTCTCTTCGTTTAGCGAAGCTGCAAGAAGAAATCCTAACTTGAACAAGGATGCCAACTAAGTGCGAACTGTTAAGGCTTTCAATGATAATTTTTGATCCATTAGGTTTCATCGCTCATCATATGATCAAGCTGAAGATGCTCCTACAAGGAGTATGGAAACCATACCTGAGAACCTTCATCAGCAATGGAACGATTGGTTAAAAATGCTTCCTCGTGTACAAGACATCGAAATCTCAAGGTGCTACTCAGTTTGGAAGATTACAGCGGAGTCTTCGATCCAGATACATATGTATATTCGTTGATGCAAGCGAGCAGGCAATGGCAACAGCGGCTTACTTCAGAATATGTAATAGCAGCTTTGTTACTGTAAACATCATCATGGCGAAAACAAAGGTGGCTTCTAGACTTCCGTGGTCCATTCCGAGGATGGAATTACATGCAGTTTTAATGGGTGTAAGACATGCAGAATTTATAACAAAATCTCACAAGATCAAAATCGACAGAAGAGTGATTTGGTCAGACTCCCGAACCGTTCTTAGTTGGTTAGGATCAGATGCCAGACGATATAATCAATTCGTCATGTACAGAATCAGCGAAATATTGGAGAAAACGGAGCTAAACGAATGGAGATAGGTTACATTCAAGAACAAGATTGCGGATGATGCTACAAAGTGGAATCAAACATCAGCACTTTCAAGGGACGAAAGATGGTTTAAGGGAGCATCATTCCTATATCAACCAGAAGATAAATGACCTGAGAAGATAGACCGAGATTCAGGAGAGCAGCAAGGGGAGCTTAGACCAAAGTATGTACTAACACACAGGGTGTACTTAGAACCAGTAATGGATTTTAAAAGGTTTTCATCTTCTAAGAGACTGCTTCGAACAACATCTTCGGTGCTTCGTTTTCTTAAGAGTTGCAGATATCAGAGAGTTGTGTGAAGATCAACGGGTGTGAGAGCACACAGTGCTCTTGTGAGTTACAACAAGTGGAGTATCTTCTAGTGTGGACAGCACAGCAACAGATTTTTGCAGAGGAGATTGCGATTCTTAAAGCTAACAAACCTTTAAAGAAGTCAGGCGCTTTATTCGGCTTTTACCGCATCTTGATCATGAGGAGGTTCTTCGCATGAAGGGACGTATCGACCGGGCTACATGTGTGGACGAGTGCATGAAGAAACCAATACTGTTGTCGAGAGATCATCGAATTACCGACTTGTTGCTGCCATACTGGCATGAAAGATACCACCACTGTTGTCATGGTACAGTGCTTAATGAAATACGTAAAGGATATTGGGTTCCAAGGCATCGAAGCAAATTGAAAGCAGTAAAAAAACGTTGTAAGGTATGTTATATTAAAAATTCTCAACCAGATATTCCGTAACTGGCAGTTTTACTGGCCGCAAGGCTTGCAGCATATGAGCGCCCATTTACATACGTTGAAGTCGATTATTTCGGGCCGATGTCAATCACTGTGGGAAGAAGATCCGAAAAACGTTGGGATGTCCTTTTTACCTGTATGACGATACGGCCAGTACATTTGGAAATGGCTTATTCTTTGTCCACTGATTCATGTATCGTTTGTATACACAACTTTATGGCACGACGCGGCACACCACGAGAGCTCTTTTCTGACAATTTCAAGCGAACCGAGAGTGAAGGAAGCGTTCAATCATTTGGGTAAAATGGCATTAGCGGTGTTACCACGCCTGGCAATGCCGCCCAAATTGTGCCCAAAGTGACAGATACCAACCCAGCATAATGCACGAGCCAAAATGGCGGATTCTATTTATAGTCGAAGAGAAATTTATAAATCCTTTTGTTTGACATCGCCCCCCAAGCGTAGAAGACGTGGAAAAACGTAAGCCTCCATTATTATTAATATTATTATTGCCATGGAAAATATGAAATTGGTCCTTCCTGTGCTCGATTATTTTCAGCAGAGCCGAAGAACGAGGAAAGACAGATGCAAAAAAAAAACTGTATTGCTCAAACAAAAAAACAAAAAAATTTTTCCTCAATTAGCTTGTCTTATACGTACATTTGAGAAAGCAAACAGAGCTTAGTCTGTATTATGCAGCAAAGGTTATAATATTCACAGGCCACCAGCTTTGCAACCAGGCAGCCATGCAACATAGGAATAAAATTGTTCACATAAACTGATTTCGGCTGACGAATATCCAACAGATGTTTTTACACAGTAGCTAATGTTACCTTAAAGCAGTTTTCAATAGTATTGAAGATTCACACAGTTACTCGTACATATTAAGAATTTAACGTAACCAGATCAATACGTTTTTAATCACCACAAGAGAAAATACCCTAAAAGCAGAGTAAATAAACAGCAGTTATGTTACTCAAATAGTGCAATGTAGCTAAATAGCTAAATAGTTAACAGTTTACAAATAACATAAATATGAAGCGTGTCCAGCTGGTTTCCCGTGGATTCGCGGATTCGCGGATTCCTCCTCTTAAGCGAGTTCAAGACCTTGCATCCGATTCTGAGGTCGATGTACCTATGGCTCGACATAGTAACCTCCGATAACTCTGTTTGTGTGGGAACAAATGATAGAATTTATTCCTTTCAATGCAATCGCTTTATTCAATACTGTTAATATTATGATAAAAAAAGAAGGATCAGACCAGTGTCAAAGAACAACTGGCTTTATTAGGTATATAGAGTATTAAGGAAGAGAGCATAATGTGTATCATATGTACTTGTATCTTATTGTAGTGGTATGATTTTCTAGATCCATGGTTTAATAATACATAGTACAGACATATATGCACTTCAACATTTCCACCTATTATTAAATTAGCAAGTGAATAAACTGAATGATTATTCAAAACCAGTTTTGTTCTACCAAACAAATTCAAAGCTATGTACGTATAACTCGAAAAAAAAATCTAATACATACAATTCAAACAATCCAAAATTTCAAAAATTAAAAAAACATATTAGCGACATTCGTTTAAGATTACATTCACAGTTTTACGAAATTTAACAAATCGTTCTATTTGTAGAGCTTTAGTGAAAACGTCTGGTACCTGCTCAACAGTTGAAACATATTTTAAGTCAAAATACTTTTCTCGAATAAAATCAGTTTTTACATCAATATGTTTTGGATAGTTTTATAGCTTGATTGTCGACATACAAAATTAGCTGCAACGGATTATCAGTGAACTAAATTTTTAAAAAGAGATCGACACCATATCAGTTCCTTAGCCGCCTGTGCTACTGCACATATTCTGCCTCAGTTGTGATTAAAGCTGTGCAGTGCTGCCTTTTTGACGACCTAGATATTAGATTTCCACTCAAAAAAAAACACATGTCCACTAGTTGAGTTTCTTGTTTCAACATCGCCAGCAAAGTTAGCATCGCTAAAGCAAGACAATGGGAAATAATTGAATTTCTTAAAACAAATACCGTAATCCTTTGTTCCTTCAAAATATCGAAAAATTCGCGTTACCGCTTTGATGTGTTGGTTTGTTCAAATATCTACTGACGATACCAATTGAATAAGCTATGTCTGGTCTTGTTGCTAACATCAGATCCATGATGCTTCCCACAACTTGACGAAAAAGAAAATTTGTTGTGCAGTATGTGTCATCAGAAGCAGGATCCAACCGGGATATTGACTTCGCATGGTGTAGTTACCAGACATGAATCCGATGTTCCAAACTTGTTCAGCATTCGATCAAAATAAATTGATTGGTTCAGGAATATCAATCTGAAGACCCAGCCAGAAATTCGCTTAGCCAATTTTCATTTCGAAATTTCTTTGCAGTTCGGCAATCAGTTGCAATGCGTTCTTTATATCACTTACGGCAATTAGCCCATCATCAATGTACAAAGCAAGGAGAATTCTTTTATTGCCTCGATGAAACTCGTTATACATGGATCTGCTTTACACTCATTGAACCCCAGTTTCTGAAGATGAAAAGAAGACTTTTGGTTCCAGCATCTAGAGGCTTGCTTTACTCGGTATAAGCTTTTGAGTAATTAGCACACTCCTCCAGAGTTGTCGTCATATCCAGGAAGTTGAATCATAAAAACTTCTTCCCTCTATTTCTATTTGGGGGTGGTTCAACGAGTTTCCATCAGTTATTCTTAAAATGTGACTCTATTTCTTCACCCATAGCCTCTTTTCACTTTCCTGCCCATTTCGACTCTAATGCATCAAAGTAGCTCAGGGGCTCTTCGCTTTGAGCCATAAAAACGTATCCACGCAATACGCTAGCTAACAAACTATCTTCCGAATCTCTTACCTGACTTCGAAGTTGTCTTGTTGACGAGCTAAGAATTCTACCTCCTGATCAGCTCATCCCCTCTGTTCCAGTCTCCGTACCTTCTAATGTCTGCGTATTAATACCACCAAGCTGTTCTTTATCGTTGTTACTATGTTTACCTATTAAGTCACTAGCTACCTTTTGCTCAGCGCTTATATTGTGTTCCGCATAACGAACCTCGGGGTTTGTAAATTCAGGTGGAACTAAATTAAGTTGAATATCCAACTTCTCCTTCAGTACAGGGAGGAACACCTCACAACCAAATATTCTTAAACAACTTATTTCCGCTTTTTTTTCCATGCCATAGCTCTAAGGGACTTTTGTTGTTCACGGGGCTAGGACCGATACGATTTATTAAATAAAGAGCTGTATTTACTGCCTTAGCCCAAAGTTGGATAGGAAGATTCTTTGCGTGAAGTAAAGTTCTAGCTACCTTAGTAATGAATCGCATATCCCTCTCGGCCTTTCCATTTTATTCTGGACTGTAGGAGGCTGTAGTCTGGTGTTGGATTCCTTCTTGGGTAAGTATTGCTTCCATCTGCTTGTTTTTATATTCAAGGCCGTTGTCTGATCTAGGACCTGCGCATTGCAATTTCGTTCAACTTTAACACTGTTCAAGTATTTCGCAATTAGCGATGGCACCTTGGATTTTTCTTTGATGAGAACACTTTTCTGAAATTAGAAAAATGATCTTTGAACAGTAAAAAGTACCTTGATCAACCTATGGACTTTTCCTGCATTGGTCCACATAAATCGCTGCGTATTAATTGTCCAACGCTTTTAGCGCTTGATAAGCTAGTTTGAAAAGGTAGTCTATGCATTTTTCCTAGGGCACACGCATCGCAAAAAAAAGGTTATCGTCTATAAAATTTATACCATTCCCCTTAAGAACACTTCTGACTTGCTGAACAGAAAGATGACCCAGTCTTTGATGTCACGTTCCAATTGTTTTTCCTGCTGTCGTAAAGTTTGCAGAACTATCATTTCCAGAGATGACTCTAAAAAGCATTTTATTAAAACTATTATGTCTGATACCAATTGCTACGATTAATCCGTTTTTTGAAATTTCACATTTACGGCTGTGTAAGACCGGCATGTAGCTCTTGTCGAGAGTACTACCTGACAAGAACAAGTTGACTTTGACAAGTTGACAAGTTGACACTTACTGAAGTAAAGTAAGTGTCATTAAAGGTTTCGGGAAACGGGCCAGCGATGTCGATGGCTATTCGTTCGAATGGTGTTCCGACATTGTATTGTTGCATTCGTCCTTGTGGCTTTACTTTTGGGCCTTTGATAGCCACACACCTTATGCAGTTTTTGCACTCAAAATCGTGTTTTGCGCTTAACCAATAGAAACGTACCCTTACCTTCTCCAATACCTTGTTTATTCTCAAATGACTTTCATGGAGCACTAAGCTGACTCTGGACCGTGCCACAATTAGCTGCATTTTCTCTTCAGCAAACTATCTTGCACACAAAGCGAGTCCCACTGTGCGCAATATGCCTTCAGAGTTTGGCTCCGGTCCGATAGCTCCTGCCAGCTTGGTCTTCCCTCGTATTACTTCCAAGCCAATATTGGTTCGATGTTATTATCTCCCTATTGGGAGGAACACATTTCGTCTGTGCACCAACCCTCTGCCGGCTCAGTTCTGATAATTTGGATAGTTGCCTACTCTTTCGCTGCTTTAAGGTTGCAGTGTTCACATTTGACACCACAAGGTCAAAGAGAGAGAGAGCATCAGTATTTGAGTGGAAATTTCCCTTGCGCGGTTGCACTTCAAAGTCATAGCCCTGCAACTGCTCGATCCATCTCACTACTTGGCCTTCAGGATTATTAAATTGAAGTAGCCATTTCAGAGCTACGTGGCCTATCTGAAGAATGAACTTTGTCCGTAGAGGTACTTATGGAAATTTTTCGTAGCCAGAATTAAAGCTAGAAACTCGCACCGGGTTACGCAGTAATTCCATTCAGATCTGGAGAGTACCTTGCTGTAATATGCAACCTTTTTCTCTTGATCATCGTGGGCTTGAGAGGTCACAGGTCCGACCCCAACATTTGCTAGCGTCTGCGTCCACGATGAATATTTTTCTGGGTGTGGGGAGACCCAAGATGGGGCATTGCACAGCTGGTGCTTGAGTCCTTGGAATGCTTTTTCACACCCCCCCAAGCCACCTGAACTTTCGGCCTTTTTTAGTAAGTTAGTGCAGGCTCTTCAATACCAGCACAATCCTCCAGCTTTTCACCGCTTCGATTTTGTCAGGATCCGTTCTTACTCCTTCTGCGGATATAATGTGACCTAGATATTTTATTTCCGAACGGAATAAGGCACACTTTTCTAGGTTCAACTTCAAATGACTGCTTCGCAGCCTCTGAAACACTTTTTTTAGATTCCAGCTATGATCCTTGAACGTTTTGCATATGACGATAATGTTGTCCAGATACATCAGGCAGGTTTTCCACGTGAGACCATGCAATGTATGTTCCATTAGTCGCTCGAAGGTGGCCGGAGCGTTGCATAATCCGTCGTTTGTAGCAAATGTATCAACGTACCTACCGATTATTTTTTCTGCCAGGATACGCTGTTCTTGATCCAAATTGCAGAGCCTGAGGATCTTGTTCTTGATTTCCATATTCTGGATACTTGCGACCGGTGTAGCGCGACTTTTTTCCGTTGTGGTCGTTATAGCTTCAATAAGTGCACATTTTTTCACTATCTCTCCCTTTTTCACACGCACACTGAATGTCTTTGGATTTAGAATCCTTACAGTAACCATTTTCTTCTTTGGTTCCACTAAGGTCTCTTCCACCGTGAAGTCCCTCCTATTTTCTGGCTCCATCAAATAGAATCGCTAGCTAACAGGACTCCCTTCCAAACAATTGATTCCGGCGAAGGTTCTATAATCTGATTTCTGCAGATGATGACTTTTAAGACTGAAGTGCTGGCATTTCCGTATATCATTAGTATCTCCATGTTTCGGTTTTCCAGGGTTTGTGCCCCAAAGTCCACTACTAGTCCATGTTCCTTCATGATATCTGTACCAATGGTTTGATAATAATCGAACAATATCAACCAACGAAATTCCGCTCGAACAACAAAATGTATAGACAACGATGAATCCCAATGCGAACAACGATTTTCAACGAGAAGAAAAACCAAAGGGGCGAAATAAAACGAATTAGCTGAAGTGTCTCACAATGTGCGTTATTATCCGTATGGTACAAATATGTCATAATAACCATAGAACAATGAAAAAAATGCTAATGAAAATATAGAATATGCTAAATTGAATTCTATAGTGTGTTTCTTACCCATGATCTTATAAATCAAATGAAAAATTCTAATGACAAGAAAGGAAAAAGAATAAGATTTCAAACATTTCTAAACGGACACACTCGTCGTATATTTCAGCCATAAGAAAAACGTGAGAGAAGACTTTTCCGGCCAGGTGAATTTTTATGCCGCCTTCCACATATACCTTAGCCGTTTCTCCTGATGCTGTTCTCAAGCTGTAACTACTGGTGTTACGCAACCAGAATTTCTGCATCATATCCCTCCTGATGATTAAAGCCGTGGTACTGATGTCTACTGCTGCCATCCATTTTTCCTTTCCACTGACTGCTTCTACTAGAAGCCTTTCATTGCATCGTTTTGCCAGCGAGACTTGGATGATGGTCCTGGAGCCGTTAACTCCTGCAATCAACTTCGCGGGCATCCCGCCTGATGGCTTCGGGAAGGTTGATCTGCTTCTGGATAGCTGCTTCTGTCGGTTTCTTCCTCTATTTGCTTGATTCCGCAATGAGGGCAGTTTTTTCGTTGCATCGGTCCTTTACACTGTCTTTGAAGAGGTCCTATTTTGTTGCAGTTGCGGCAGCGCATTCTTCGTCTATTCCCTTGAGTACCTCGTTTATCGGCATTATGTCTTGCGCAGACATAATGCAGATGCTACTTCCGTGACGAAATGTGTTCCTTTGCAAGCCTGATTGGCTGATTCCATCGCCAAAGTGAAAGTTCTTTTCCCGGCCATCCTTACTGCTGACTGTAGCTTAGAATCTACAATTCCCCTGATGAATGCATTCTTTGCCATCGTCGATAATTTCCTAGCCTGCGATGGGGTATGACAAATGTGGCAGTCTACTCACGTCGCCTTGGAGTTGCCACAGTGTTTCTCATCGTTGCTGCATTCGGTTTTGCAATTGGACTTTGCAACAATTCTGCTGCAGCGCACTTCTCCTCATTGTCCCAGCTGATCGCACAGGCATCCATTTCAAATTGCTTCTTATAAGTTGACCATGAAATCTGTGCATCCAATGAGGGAGGCTTCAACTCTTTTCTCCTTAGACCGTTTAAAGAACATTCTCGGAGTTTCTGTTTTCGCACTGTGTTGAGCTCTTTTGCTAGTTACTCAACTTTGTTGTCCATTTGTTCGAATTTTTCGTCGATTTCTTTCGCTGTAGAATGTTCTTTTGGTCGTACATCTTTTGTTCGAGGCTATTCTTTTGTTCGTCCATTTTTTGTTCGAGGGTATTCTTTTGCTCGTCGAATTTTTGTTCAATACTATTCTTCTGTTCGTCTAGATTTTTCTTTCGTTCGTCCATCTTTTGTTCGAGGCTATTCTTTTGTTCATCCATTTTTAACAAGAAGAGTTGCATCATCGCAGCCATGTCATTTCCGGTACTTATCTGTTCTTCCTCGTCAACGTCAAAGGAGTATGTATCTGGATCATGACCCTTATTGTTCAAAGCGTCACGAAGTTGGAGCATCAAGTCAGTTTTTCCTCAACTGACACCTCAGCTCTTGCTCAACTCGGATTTGAGTTGGACGAGGGTCAATTGCAATAGTTTTCGACCCATTATAGCTTTTTCAAACAATCACAAAACACTTTCTTTTTTTTCACACATAATAAGTCCTATCCCACTTGTAAAATATGTGGGTACAAATGATAGAACTTATTCCTTTCAATACAATTGCTTTATTCGATGCAGTTACAATTCACAATCCACTCGGTAATCTCAACCACTTCTACTTTTCTTTATATTTTACTTAAGCCACTATATTTGCAGATGGTCTTATATTTGTAAAGGATAGCTAGATAGATAGCCATAAGATATTGATAAAACATATGTTAAATTATGTTTGTGGTAGGATGGCTTACGGGTCACATATCCTAGGGTTCTGAAAATAACCAAGGAGAGGCGTCGAACTAAAAGCTAAAGACGTCTAAACTAGACGTAAAAAAAATGATCCTAATGAATAGTACTCCAGGTGGGGCTCGCTCGGATTCTGGAAGCTCCTTACAACGTACTTAAGAGGTAATACTACCTTGTGTAATGTACACTAAATCGAGGGTCAATTTCTCTAATATATTTAATTTTTCAATTCTGTTTTTAATATATTGTACATTTATATAAGTCTTGAAGTCCAATTTTTGTTTAATCTTTTAACAACAAAATAGCGGCGCATCGACCACCTTTCTGCAGGTGCAATTTCCAATCTAGAATTAAAAATGAAAAAGATTTTGAAAGAATATGGCAAAATTTTGTGAACGGCATTGGATTTTTAAAATTATTAATTTTTACAGAAATGCCATCATTGTGAAGGGTGAACCGGCCACCCTAAAACTAAGACTGCGCGATCCTTTTCTTTCATCCCGAACAGGGCCAAAAGGAAGAAAGTTTCTGATTCTCTCTGTCTATGGACCTCTCCGCGCATGATTACAGGATAAAACCAATGCTTTAACCAACAAAGGTTATAGTTCCAGTGAACGGAAATCGAATGAAGCAGCTACTGTGAACCCATCAACGAACACAATATCAGCGGTGGTCTTACCCGCACCGGATAATACCGGTGCTACAACTATCATAGGTTGTAGTTCCGCTCGACGGAAGTCAGGTGATTTGGTGAAATCCTTGTTATGGGTTTAGGCAAAGCTTCTGTCGGAATCATTAAATCTAAGTATGACTTATGTTCCTATCTGTACCGAGGAAGGATTAATTTCCACTTTGTTTCAAAATGAATGCAGACAAGAGACGAACACCACGGTACTTATCTATTATATTTACTCAGATCAATCTCCGAAACTCTAAAGGGCCAACCATAATTGCTTCTGGCTGCTTGGGTCACCTTAAGCAATTCAGCGGATACACGGTTGTAGTATACTGTACTCATAATACGCACTTTCCTCGGTTTCGTCAAGTTTCGTTTATTTTCGCGCACATAAGAAAGTTCGAATACAATCGCTCCTTACATACACCCCTTTAAATTTCTTTTGCGAAAATATCGAATTTTAATATTTCTACGGAAATAACAGTGGCAAATGAAAATAAATTTTTCACTTTCACAATGATTGGTTTTCGCAAAAATTTGATTTGTCAGCTGTCTTCAAATTTATCTTAAGTTACCAGAAGCATTTATGGGTACCTACTTTGCGGTTTGACGATGCCTATGCTAACTTTTCGTTCGGATTTAACATAAACTTAAGTTCACTTAGGTGAATTACGGTTGGCCCTTAAGTCCGCTACTGCAGAAGATTTTTAGTGTTGAATACAAAACCGCACGTAATATCAACACAGGAATCATGGCAGTGGAATAAACGCATCTGTTTTCGGATGCTTAAGGGGTTACACACCACTAACAATCGATCGAAAAGCCCAGAACATGTCTTTATGCGCCGAACTTAGTTGCTACAGCCATAAACTATGAAACGAATGGAGAATGACATAAATTCGTTATTGCGTCAGCTTATTTTCTATATTCGATATTACCACCACCACTGAAGGCAGTATGCCATGATTCCAGGAAGATATGGCTTAACATACTCGTACATAGATATGCTGCGATACTAATATTCAGAATAATTTTTGGGGCAGTAGCAAATGCAACGTGAGAGACAAACATCTCCTGAAGTTTATGTTATCGTCTGACTTGGTTGTCAACAATTACAAAAGTAAGAGACAAGTCCGTAATTTGGAATAAGACTGGAATCCTTCCGGATGGAAGGATTGAATAACGCTGCTTATAAAGACTTTTACAAAAAGAGCAAAACTTTTAGTGAAACCAGCAGGCTAAGCAAAGTCTTCAAAACACTAATTTGTGAAAAGTATAGTTTACCATCATAAAAAGACAATAAAAAGTAACTGTAACCGTGTCGGCGAACCACACTGTTGTCGCAAATATAAGCAGACGAAAAAGTACCGGAACCCCCACTAGCTGCTGATAATTAATTCACCGATGGACAACAACTGATGCAGCTACCCTTTTTCTCTCATTTTTCCAAAACTCTCCATTACAGTTCATAAAACAAATTTTCGCCAAATTAATATCTATCTCAGCAAGTCTTCCTTTGAATTTGCCAATCTATGTACGAGTATTTTTAGATTATGCTCTCTCCATTTTCTACAGTGACATACGAGTATTTGATTTTAATTCTCTTTACATCCTCTTTTCTCACCATAAAACGTCATCTATTTACCCTCCCTGATATAACAGAAACTTCGCTCAATACGAAACAAAAAAAATAAATTATGGGCGCTTTTTCCCGGCACCATATCTTATTCTGGCTATTCCGCCCGCTTTGGAACTTATATCCAATTCATCAAACTTTATAACTGCCTCTATCATCCTTACCATAACACTGCGCAGACCAACCTTCTCAACGAAGTCTTTTTATCAATTCGTCAATTGCAAAAGATGATTACCCTCCAGTTCCCTCTTTCGAAGATATGTCATCTACCGATCCAATTACTATTGCCAGCTACTTTGCAACCTTTTCTGAACAATCATTTGTAGACAATTTCTTCGTACCGAACCTCTTATATGTATTTTAAATACCTCCCCAATTTCTCCAATCCCGCAATCGTTTGATCCGACTCTTATCGAGGGAAAGTAACAAAAACTTAAGGATGCATTTTTAACTGGTATCTCAAATTTTTCTCTCCCAATTTCTCCCCTTTTTAATCCCTCACACAAAGGGAATTCCCCTAAGTTTGGAAGACCTTTTTCATAATTCCGATTCACAAATGGGATCAAAGAACAAAGTAACAATTACCATCCCATTGCTAAACACACATACCCCAGATATTCGAGGCGCTAAGATTTCAGTGCAAGATTCTTATATTCCCCGGTTATCAAATATAGTTGAATATGTATCCTTTGCCCTTTCAGCATTAGAAAATGGCAATCAAATCAAAGTTATTGCACAGATTGTGCTAAAGCCTTTTATAAAATATCTCATCTGTTGCTGCTTTGAAAATTGTCTACCCCATATTATTAAAAAGTATTCCTTTACATCTAAGAAGCCTCTTATGGCGTTTGCTTTAGTTCAGCCCTCTAAACTGGCCACTTCCGGTATCTAGGTCCCCTTTTTATCTTGAGAGAATTCTCCAAACCATTTCGGCATACAATTTAAACCAGCTGGATCAATTTTCTTCGACCAATTATGTCCAGAAAACTGTAAGAGAAGTTGGAATCGGGAAAGGGACTTCAACAATCGTTGATGTATTGGCTGTGAAAGACTTAATAGAGGATTTGTCTCAAAACTGGTATCTAAACCTATGAGTAGTAATGTTTATCAATCTGTGTCCTTTTACATCGCCTTACACTCTTAGTTTCGATTTGTATGCTTTCTCGATGAAAAGTACGAGTAGTTGAAGCGCAATTGTCTTTGAAAACCGGTCAAATGTCACCGGTTTTAACAAAATCGACTTGCGGTTCGTTAAAATATTGCTCCCTCATATTTTTCCACTTCTGACACATCTGTTTAACAGTATTGTAATCACTTCTTGAGTTTCTGTCCAGGTGGAAAAAAGCCAAAATTATCCCAATCTCCCAAAAAACGAGTGGAAACGAACGATATTTTAGGCCTATAGCAATTTTTCTGTTTCTCTCGTAAAGTGTTTGAGAAAACAATCTTCAAACAAATGCAAAGTAATCTTACAGAAAGGAAGCTTCTGTGTGCTACCCAATCAGGTTTCCGCTGAAACATAGCTGCAAAACCGCTCTGCTCTCTATAGTTGATGACATAAGAAAATCCATGGATATGAATCATATTACATTTTTAACACTTTTAAAATTTTCCAAAACATTTGACATGTTTCAAATCAACGAACTTTGTATCAACGAACTTTGTATCAACGAACTTTGTATCAACGAACTTTGTTCCAGTTTCCTAATAGTTCCAGATGGTGTGCCTTGAGGACTACTTCTTGGATCGATCCTCTATCCCTCTATATTAAAGAGTTTCTCACGCTAGTTCGCCATTGCTCAATTCATATATACGCCGATGACGTTCAGCTCATCTTCAGTAGTTCCATTAATTTAGATATGGCTGGAGTAAAAATCAATAATGACTTATTAACCATACTTGAATAGTCGAAAAATAACTTCTAAACCCAAAAAATGCAAGGTGCTTGCCATTCATAAGAAGACTCCAGACGTACCCATCTGTCCACTTATCACTCTTAGATCAGACACTGTACCCTATGTCCTTACCGCCAAGAATCTGGGACTCACATTTGACAGTAATCTCTCGTGGAAGGAACACATTAGCGCTATAGAGGGCTCCCGGTATTATGGACTGCCTAAAGATACACTCCAATTTCCGTAAGAATAATGCTGTCCAAATAGTTGTTGACACCAATAATATTGTACGGCTGTGAAATTTACTGCAATCGCGATTTTAATTATAAAAGAAAACTTAAAGTCGCATATAACAACATCGCACGATATATAGTATGGTATCTACTTACAACCTTCGAAGATACGACCATATCTCTGCCTACTCAAGACGAGTATTCGTAGATTATCGAGCGATAATCTACTGAAACATCGCACATTATCCTTTTTACACCACATTATGCAAACACGTCAATCTGAGTATATTTATAATAGGCTAGATTTTGTCCAATCTCGGCACACTTATACCCGCATTCAACCGCGATATTCCTGCTTATTCATTCATACCACTCGGCTGTGGTACTCCCTTCTTTACTTCGTAAATACCTGGCCAGAGAATAAAACTAATTAATTCTTTCTTTCTTTCTTTGAATTATCTTCCCAATTGTACTCCGATTTTTAATTTTTCTTTTACTGTTTATTTCTAAGAAGACATATATGTACTTTATTTTGAGGCTTTCCCTAGCTAAAAGACTGGGAAGGCAATATACGAGGGTTGTCAAAAAAGTTGAACAATGATACAAGACATTTTTTCTCAAAATTTTTTTTTTATTTTTCTACATAGTCTCCTTGTAACTCTACACATCCCTCCCAGCGATGCTCCCATCTCTCTAACCCGCCCAAATAGTACTTGGCGTTTTTCTCAGCAAAATAATTGTTCACGAAGGTGATTGCCTCCTCATTTGACGAAAATTTCTGTCCTCCGAGCGCAGTTTTTTGATGAGCGAACAAAAACAAGCGCTTGGGGCTATATCTGCTGAATAAGGCGGATGGTCAAGCAGTTGAAACCGTAATTCATGGATTTTCGCCATGGCAACCGCTAAGGTGCGTTGTCTTGGTGAAACAAGATTTTCTTTTTCTGCAAATATGGCCGTTTTTCCGCAATTTCTGCCTTTAGCTTGGCAAGTAATGATGCGTAGTATGCTCCTTTGATGGGTTTTCCTTTTTGAAGATAATTGATTAAGATAACACCTTTACTATCCCGAAAAACAGTCGCCATCACTTTCCCAGCCGAAAAAAACAGTTTTTACTTTTTTTGGAGCCGGCTTTCAGCTTTCTCATGCCCAAACCTTGATTTAATATGTAAGAAACACGTTCTTTGGACATTTTCATAACCTCTACTATCTCTCTCACTTTAATTCGGCGGTCGTTTAACACCATTTGGAGAACATTAGCAATGTTATCGTCAGTGGTTGCTGTTTTTGGACGTCCCGAACGTTCATCATCTCCCAAGCTCTTACGGCCACGTTTAGATTCAGCTGCCCAAAATTTCACTGTGGTAAATGATGGTGCAGAGTCCCCATACACAGAGTCCAACTCATTTTTGATTTGCGTAGGCGTATTGCCTTTCAAAAACAAGAATTCAATAACAGCTCGATACTCAATTTTTTCCATTTTCACAAAAAACACTCACATCGACTCACTCAAACGACTATCAACTAAAAACTGCGAGTCCAAAATGACTTAAACTTCGGTAAGTAACTGTCAAAATCTTTACGTTGGGGTCGAAAAATAAATAATAATACTTTTCCGACAACCCTCGTATTGTATAAATAAATACAAATACAAATGTCTAATTATAATATGATACTGTCACGTAAATGAAGTCAATCTCCTTCTCGACTTTATCATCTGCTTGGACAACCTATACTCCAGGTTCAATCCCTTAGCGACCTTGGAATATTATACGATAGAGAGTTAAGCTTCCGTTCGCATATTGACGAGATAATCCTTAAAGCCAATACATCTCTTTTACCAAACGAGTTCCAAAAAATTTTGTAACCTCTATATGAAAAGGTCACTTTACATTACTCCTATCCGACCCCTTCTCGAATATGCAAGCCAGGTGTGGTCCACCTTGTAGTGAGTTCGTGTATCACGAATCGACCTTCGATTTGGTCTACGAGGACTACCCTTGGATGACCCTTTTGCTTTATATCACCCTATCGAGACCGGCTCAAACTTATTAACTTGAAACCCTTGGAAAACGCAAGCGTAGTTATTTCTTCTTCATTCAATGACTGCTCTTTGGTTCAATAGGTTGCGCTTCCCTTTATAATACGAGTAACTTCAACACTAACCCTCGTAATTTACAATGTGCTTTTTCTCTTGTACAATATATACCAACCGATCGCACATCTTATGGTTCCAACTAACCAACTAACCCGTATGCTCCGAAGGGTCAAGGCTAACCTTTTCGTTTTTGATTTTAACCTCAACACTACTCTTCTCAAACTCGATCTCCTGCACATTTCCTTTGATTCCTAGTTTTTTTTTAAATTCTTCAAAATTTAAAATTAGCGACTGAAAAAATTTACCACTGGATCCCAACATTAAATTTAACTGTTTAAACTTCAATGCGATTATTCAAAAACGATAAGAAGGATTTAGGCACCATCGAGTACCAATTAAATAGGTATAAAATATTTCATCCATACCCGAATTTTGCCTATAAGTTTATCAATATCTGTTCTTATTTTGAATGGAGTTAAGCTAAGAAACTCGACAAGCTCAAGACACATTTATAAGAGGGCTATAAGTTGCCCAGCAAGCCTTTCTTAGGCTCTAAGAAGTGATTAAAATTAGATTATGTAAATTAAAGAACTCAACATGGCATTAACTGACTTAACAGTCAAACGGCAGTAAGGCGAGTTGATACATTTACACCACCTGTAACTCTACACAGAACGACTGCACCCATAAACCAATTCATTTCGAAAATGCTTCATATTCCACAAATATGAATACTTTAGGCTGTTTTGCAGATCGCTTCTAATTTCTTTGAATTAAGTATTAACCTAAACGCAATCATCATCCCAAAGTTGAATTCTAATAGAATTAATGTCATATGTCAAATAGGATGTGAGGATGCCTGCCGTGCAGACTACTTCTAAATTATCCAGGATAAAAACATTAAATTTTTAAATTTCATTTGAAATATGTATAATTTGTATTATTATTCCACAAACAAGTAAAAGATCGCGCTTTTAAACAATAGTCCAAAAACCCTTGGATTACAAACATTCATTTTAAGCTTGTTAAGATACTACGACATTAATTTCCTCAGTTAAACTGCTTTGACTGAAGCTTCTTGCAATCTTTAAGGCTTGCACACTAGAATGGTTGTCTCAGCTAAATTGGTAGTGTATTGAATTCCTGTTCCCGACCGTGACCCGACAGGCCTTTTTTCCGGCAATTAAATATGTACCTATAAGATAAGTCCTTGCATATAATACAGTAAGAGCTCAAATAAAACTCTCCATTAAATATTGGACCCCACTAATAGTTACATTAGCCACTAACCCAAGCATCTACTTTTCTCTCCCTCTCTACCCAATATTATAAAAAACTTATCACAGATGTACAATATACACTTAAGCATCTTAAAAATATTAATACCCTAAATAAGGAATAAAATATTTTCTTCTATATTGACATGAAAATGCTAACAGACTAGAACTTATGTAGGCTCCTGCTCAAATTGGCATTGAATGAAGTGGAAAACCTGTTTCCAAATCTGCCATTTCAAACTATATACAAAAGGTTTGAGACAAGTGCCTAAAAATTATGATATGATGTTGACTTCGTCAAGCATGGCTTATTTAACATATCACGCTATCATGTGTATATTTGACAAGAACGATCCTAGAATCTGCCTTCTATGCGGCGAGAAATGTCACGAAACAAAACGACATACAGTAACATTCCAAAAGATCAAGCATACCAGGATACCTGGATTTCATTCTGCTAGCAGGTTGATACAACTGATGTCTAGCTCTATCATGACTTTCACTGCTTTGAATAATCAGAAACTGCAATTTTCTCTGGCAAATTCGAAATAATAAATCGGGTGGAAGCCTCATCTCCCTGCCGAAAAGTATGGTATACGGTGACTTTTGATTGAATATTATCGTGCTGCTCGATACACCATAGCAAACAACGGAACAAGATCATCCCAATCATTTTTTTCGCTGACAAATTTAGCTAAGAAATGAAGAATGGTTTTGTTCATCCGTTGAACGAGACCATTTGATTGCGGGTGCAATGGAGTTGTTCTAGTTTTGTTAATACCCATAATCACCATCACGTTTTGAAATAATTCAACCTTAAAATTTCTGTCTTGGTCGGAATGTAATTCTCTTGGTACTCCAAAACGGTTTTCAAAACTGGAGTCATTGCCAAAAAAGTTTTCAAGCATTATCACATTCATCAGACCAACAAAACGTAATATTTTTGTCCATTAAGAGATATAGAGGACGTGCAGTCTCTGCGGAATGAGGAACAAATCGCCGGTAATAGGTACATAGGGCAACGAAGCTGCGCACTTCTGAAATATTCGTTAACTTAAGCCAACTTACAATTTTTTTAATTTTCGACGGATCCGGTAGCACTCCCTTTCGCTTAGTCTATGCCCAAGAATAATCTGCATTTTGCCGGACATATCTTTAATCCAGCTTCTCGCAGACGAGTAAAAACAAATCGTAGATTATCAGGAATAAGATCAAAAGTCTTACCATGAATTAGTATGTCATCTAGGTAGAGCAGGCAAATATCGAGGGCGAGTCAATAAGTCCGTGACTTTTTGAATTTCTGACCTCTTTACTGAAACAGCAACACTGCTCCTGTCAACAGGCATCTGTCAGTTGACTCCTGTCAAAATTTAAACTTGCTGCGTCAGTTAGTTTGTGTTTGACAGCTATTTTTATCAGACTACTCACTAATTTGAGGAGAAAATGGAAAAAAGTGAATTTCTTGTGCTTATTAAGCATTATTTCTTGCGAAAAAAAACCATTACCGAGACCAAGGCTAAGCTTGATAAATACTATGGGGACTCTGCGCCATCGATTTGAATGGTAAAAAAGTGGTTTACTGAATTTCGTTGTGGCCGTACAAGCACTGAAGATGCCGAACGTCCTGGACGCCCAGTTGAGGTCTCTACATCGAAAAAATTCACGATATGGTGTTGGCCGACCGAAGATTGAAAGTGCGAGAGATTGTGGAAGCCGTAGGGATCTCGCATGACTCAGTGGTTTCAATTTTGAATGATCACTTGGGCATGAGAAAGCTTTCCGCAAGATGGGTGCCGCGTTTGCTCACAGTCGACCACAAACGCAATCGTGTAACAACTTCACAGGAAGGTTTGGCGTTGTTTAATCGCAATATGGAGGAGTTTTTGCGCCGTTTTGTAACCGTGGACGAAACATGGATCCATCACAACACACCAGAGAACAAACAACAGTCAAAACAGTGGGTTTCTAAGGGTGAATCGGCGCCAAAGAAGACCAAGGTGGGTTTGTCAGCCAATAAAGTTATGGCGACTGTTTTTTGGGATGCACGCGGGATAATCCACATCGACTACCTTCAAAAGGGAAGAACAATCAATGGGGAATATTATGCCAACTTATTGGACCGATTCAATGACGATTTGAAAAAAAAAACGACCTCATTTGGCCAAGAAAAAAGTTCTTTTCCACCAAGACAATGCAAGGGTGCACACATGTGCAGTTGCCATGGCAAAAATCCATGAATTGGGCTATGAATTGCTCCCTCATCCACCCTATTCTCCAGATTTGGCTCCGAGCGACTACTTCTTGTTCCCAAACCTGAAGAAATGGCTTGGTGGAAAAAGATTTGACTCCAATGATGAAGTCATCTCGCAAACAAAGGCCTATTTTGAGGACCTCGACAAATCATTTTTTTTGGAAGGGATAAAAAAATTGGAGAAGCGTTGGACAAAGTGTATAGAGCTCAAGGGAGACTATGTTGAAAAATAAAATAATTTTTTTATCAAAAAATCTGTGTTTTAATCCAAAAGTCACGGACTTATTGACCCGCCCGCGTACCTCTCAGAACGTTAGACATCAGACGCCCTAACATAGCTGGTGCATTAGTTAGCCCGAAACTCATTATTTTAAACTGCCGCAAGCCATCTCGTATCACAAAGGCCATTTTTTCGCGATCATTCGGCTGCATTGGCACCTGCCTATAACTAGACTGACAGTCTACTGTACAGAACTAAATAGATCCAGCAACAACGTCCAAAGTGTCGTCAATTCCGGGTAGAGGAAACAAGTCTTTAATTGTGACATCATTTAATTTGCGATAGTCTACGCAAAATCTCGTGGATCCATCCTTCTTTTTCACCATTACTATGGGCGAGGCCCACGGACTTGACGAAGTTTCAATTATATCTCTCCTTAGCATATAGTCGATAATCGCGCTCAATTCTTCTTGTTTGGCTAATGGCAAATGGCGTGGTGGTTGCTTGATTAGTTTCGCAGAACCGACATCGATTTTATGTTTAACTACCTCAGTTTTTTTCCAAATCGTCAGGGCCTGCGGAGAAATGTCAAAAAATGCAGTTAGTCAGTTCTTTATAACTTCCGTCTGCAAGGGTTAAAAATGTTTTTGTGATGCGATTAAGAGGAGAGCGAAAAATCAGCCTCCATGACCTTCACACGACCTTTAAATTTTCCGAGCTGCAAAGTTATCAGCAGTTCGTTCAAAACATGGAGACACTTCCACATAAAGCTTTGAGCTAAATGGCTGGTTTACGTGGCTATATGCGCAGCTTCAATGGAAATAGCCCTAGTCAATGCGTCTGCCAAGGCAGTTGAATTCGCCACGCGAGCAGCGTCTCGAATGGAGCGGTCAGATATACCATCGATGAACCGCATCAGCGATATTTGCGCCTGGGGCTGAGCGAGGCAATCACCGAACACGAGGTGCGTATGCCGTTGAATGTCACTACCAAGAGCACCGAGGTCCTGTCTGTGTCGTAGTCGCCTAGAACGAAACATTGCGTGAGAGACATATTTTTATTTTGAAAAAAACCTTAACTCCAAAGCAGATGTTACCTCGATGTAATCACTACGATCTTCTGTACTCAGATTTGATAGAATTGATACCAGTTCTCCGCGTAACATAGGGGCTTATGCTTTCACTTTTTGTTTATTATTCCAATGATTTGCTTCGGCCACTATTTCGAATTGTATGCAGTAGTCCCTCCAATCGGTTACATTGCGAACAAATGGTTGAGGCTTAATCTTTCACGGACTATGATTAATTGCCGTCTGGTGAGCATTATTTATTCTATGCTCTTCTTGTCCTGAGAAACAAGACTCTTCTGTATAGGGCAATTTCTCTGCTTGTTCATCATTTGGATCACTTCGACTTTCGGAAGTTGAACAATGTAACACTTTTTCAACAAATGCAGTACCACTCAGAATGCGATGTTCTTCGAGCTAAAGTTTTTGCTCGCTTCTTAGTTGTGCTATTTCAGCATTTTGCTTTAGTACACTTTCACTTAAAGAGATTAAGTGGCTGAGAATTTCGTCGAATTTCTGGAATTCTTCTGCCATATCACCTGAGAATCCCACTTCTGACACCAGTGTAATGAATTTGTTGAGTTCAGGATTCTCAGGGAGATTACCAATCAATAAAAAGAATAAGAAATTATCAATTTCTATGAAAATGTGCAGGGAAACCAACCACGTGCTTTATATAAACCTATTCAGCAATAGCGATCTTTGAGAATTGACAACTTTTGACAATCACGGCACCGTCGCGCGGTTAATCGGTTAAGTTGTACGCGTTCTCGGATAATTTGCTACAATAGATTTAAAATAAAACAGACAAAACTCTCTGCGGAACTAAAATCTTTCATGCTTTGGTTTGCAAAATATCTGTAGGACAATATTTTAAGTTTATCTGCGTAATTTTTAGTTTTTTACTTACAAATAAATGTATTAATTATTTCAGTGAACCTTTGCAGCTTTTTAACACCCCAATACCTCCAAGCTCCTCTCTCTTCTTACGAACTCAATGTATTTACGTATGTTCTCTCCCAAATCATGGAAATGCAGATTAGCCGTCAGCTCATACAATTTTTCGAAATGTGAAAACTTCTCAATAACCGGCATACCTTACCCAAAGCTGAATCTAAAGGCTAAAGCAAGGTAGTGGCACTTTATACAGAGGGTGTTCAAAATATAAGGAACACTGCATTTTTTTTCACATATTGTTTGTTTATTGCTGTGGATTTTGATTTTGGAGAGTGAAATAAAAAATTCAACTTTATAATTTTAAAATTTATCATATTTATTTATTATTTATGGAGGCAAAATTTTTTTTCATTTATTGTAATATTTTGTCACACCTCCCTTAACTTTTTTTAACGCACGAATTCGTCCTGCCATTGTTTTAATATTTTTAACAATTACTTCCCTTCTGAGCTATTTTGCCAGACATCGCGTATGTTTTCAATTAACATGGTTTTATTAGTTTTGTACAATTGTACACTAATGTTTTCAAGCGACTCCAACAATTTTCAATGAGATTCATATCAGGCTAATTCCCAGGCCAAGAGAGTACTGCAAATTTTTTTTCTTTGTCGAAGAAATCTTTGATTTTTTTGGGTGTGTGGCAAGGAGCACCGTCTTGCACGAATGTGTTGTTTTTTCTTTTACGGTCCAAAAAATTTAGAAATGGCAAAAAAATATCTGTGAGTATCTTGTGATATTGATCTTGACGCAGAGTTCCCTCGACAAAGTATAGCGGCCCTGGTCCTTCTGCCGTAATACAGACCCATACCATTACAGAGGCTGGATGTTTTACCCGGCTGACTACACACCCTTCATTGTACTTCTCTGAAGGTCGTCGACGCACAAATTCAGTGGATTCTGTCATTATTTCTAATCGATACTCATTACTAAAGATTACCTTTAGAAAATTAAGATAATAAATTTAATTTATTTTTACAAAAACATTAAAATATAAATTATTTTCAAATTACCTTCTGCCAATAGTCCTGTAGTTTGTTCTGCAACAGGTGAGCAGAAATGTTTCTTTTTTTTCATGGACGCGTTTAAAAATGGCCTTTTGTGGGTCTATCGCTTCAGATTCCATTTTCAAACAATAGTCTGCCATGCGTCATTGCTGAAATATTGATTCCATCTTCCTTTAGGAAGGTATTGAGGACCCGCAGAGTTGCTTTCCGATTTTCCGAGGTATTTGTAACTATTTTTCGATCCACATGCCAGAGTTACTTCGATTATTCGATGTTGGCGATTGTCCACTTTCGAGTTTTTCTGCCATTCTGGACACAGTTTGACAGGATACACCTACTTTTCTTCCGATTCCACGATAAGAAAACGTATTTAATTTTATCAAAGTTCTTATTTTAACTTTTTTGTGCTCAGAGACATCTGATTTCCGACCCATTGCACTCTTTCAAAAAAAAAAAAAACCTAATTATTTTTTATTCCCACACCTTAACACTTAACTTTTACTTTGACTTACCGATTTTTTTTTAAATAGTTGAGAATTAAGCGTAAAATCATGTTTCAAAAGTGTTTAAATACTTGTAAAGTTTATTTCACTAATTAGAAGTAGAAGACTCGCGAGATACCAAATCGATAAATGCATCAATAAATGGAAATGAACTGATATTTATAGGGAAAAAATGGGAGTAACGGAAGATTTATTAAAAAAAAATACCATACATTTATCGTTTATAACATAACAAAACCAAAGTTGAAAAGAATTTTGGAAGATATTTATAGATTAAGTGTTTTACCTTCAATCATATGCGCTTTTAATGAAATTTTTGCAGTGTTCCTTATATTTGAACATCTTCTGTATATCAAAGGCATTTCACAGAGTTTGAGACTACGATGTATTGTCGAAAATACTTATATTTTGGATCGCTAAATTTTTTCTTCAATAGACTAGAAACTACCTTTCGGAATGTTCAATTCAAATTGTTTTGTTTCAAGTCTGACACGCCAAAAATGCTATTGTGCTTCCGTACTGTTTCAAGTCTCACACGCCACAAATAAACCCAATTTTCCTTTCGTATTACCTCCGACTTTTTTTTTTTTAATTTTCATTAATGAACTATAGTCCGCTACTTCTAGTATAGTACATTCCTTTGCTGACTACAGTACTCTGCTTCTCATATACGTTACTTCTTACTAATTTAATGCTTTCATAAAGCTTTTATTATTAAAATTTAAATATCCGTAAATAGTAATACTTCCATCGCCAAAGCCGAAGAATGTTATTCAACATATTCAACTTCGCCAAGTTTTCTCAAGCGAGATTAAGTATTTAAACCCGGCTGAACAACCGAATGCAATGCCCACATTTTGATAGATACTCATACGTACTTCAAAAACCTCTCTGTAGCTTATAATTATTTTTCGAACCCTGCGGTAAAACTTATAAGTGACGGCAATGGTGACCAGTCAATTGGTACACAAAACCAACGACGTTGGTGGTTGAATGTTTTCTTATGTTCTATCGCGATTTTCGACAACTGTGGTCCGTCGAAATTGCCAATCCATCGCTTCACATCTTTTGACGTACAATCATTCTCGCTATGAATGCTTATCAGAAGATCACAATTCCCACATTGAGACATACTCAAAAATACCACAATTCTTTCCTAAACCGTAATATTCGCTTCTAGAATACCCTGCCGAACACTTCATTTCCTACTCATAAGAACCTTCCTTCCTTAATTCCTAATTTTTTTACTAAAATATTTACAAGCGAGTATCCTTTTTGTATCTAGTATACAATATATGAGTACATACCACCCGGTTTGCTCCCGGAATTTACTCAGAAAATTAAAAATACAAGTTTATTCATCTAAATCTATATTGTCCCCTTCAAAGTAATTCCCATCGACTGCAAAGCACTTATGCCAGCGCTTGATCCAATCCTCGAAACATTTTTTATATCCGGTTTTCGGTATGTCCATCAGCGCTTCCTGTGATTTTTCCATTACTTCCTCTCGGCTGCTCCCGGTAGTGGTTTTTTACAATAACTCGGTTGAACAGAAAGAAGTCACAGGGAGCCAAATCAGGTGAATCCGGTGGCTGTTGGATGGTATTTGTTGCATTTTTCGTCAAAAAATTACGAATAATGATGGCACTGCGCGACGGTGCTTTATCATGGTGCAAAATCCACGAGTTTTCTGCCCACAATTCTGATCTCTTTCGGCGAATTGCTTCACGCAAACGTCTCATAACGCCCAAATAATACTCTTTGTTTACTTTCTGGCCTTCTGGCAAAATTCATGATGCACTACACCGTTGTAATCCATGAAAACCATAATCATTGCCTTCTTTTTTGACTGAAAACGACGTGGTTTTTTTGGTCTTGGCTCATTCGTTTGCCTAATGTCTGGATTGCGTGTCGTACTCATAAACCCACGTCTCGTTTCCAATAATGATCCTTTTGATGAATGTGGGATCGGATTCAGCCTTGCAAATCATATCTTTTGCGACATCAACACGGCCTCTTTTTTGCATGAAATTGAGGTCTTTTGGCAAGAACTTTGCTGCTACAAGACGGAAACAGAAATCATTAACCAAAATGTCTTGGACGGATCCATAGGCAATGTTCAAGTCCTCCGCTATCTCTCCGATGGCGAATTTACGGTTATTGACCAACATTTCTTTTACTTCATCAATGTTTTCGTCGGTTTTCGATGTCGATGGTCTGCCACTGTGTTCATCATCTTCGATTGACTCACGATCGCTTTTGAACCGCTCGTGCCACTGGTAAATGACCGTTTTCTTCAGAGAATCGTTGCCGAAAGACTTTTCCAACGTTCGCGCACTATTAAATCCTTTTTTTACGCAAAATCTAATACAAGTTGGTTGTTGCAAATTTAAATCCATTCTAAAATTGTAAAAAATCACCAACACACACAGAGATAGATGTACTCTTGGCTACGTAACTTTTGCAAATGTCAAGCTATGACGCTAAGATTTAGAGGGAATGTCAACAACAGATTTATCAACTTAACGAAAAAAAACAGAACTCAAATCGGAACAATGGGAGCGCCGCACGGTGGTGTAGTGTGCGAACTTTTTATTCAAGGTGGTATATGCACTAAAAAGAAAGATAGGCATTCGTACCTTTAAATTCATTTTTATTATTTCTTTCATTATTACTTACATTCTAGACAAAAATGATTAAATCTAATTTAACAATTTTAGTTACTTATTCTAGCTTACTGGCTCTTACCGAACGGTCTAAACTTAACAATCTCTTTCAAAGTTTGCATTTCGGCCTTAAAAACTGTCTTACGATTAATCTTATCTATCAGTTATAAGTATATGAAATTTCTAAGAAAAGTTTTAGGCAAACTTATATACCATATCTTTTAAATTTTGTATAAAACCTAAAACTATGGCCCTATTCTACTTAACCTATCTAAGCTACTTAACCTAACTTAACTATAATCGGGGTGGTGAGCACTCGTAGTCTCTCGCACCGGGTGGTCGCCATCCTAATTGCGATTTCGGGCGCTTGGCGTTCGTCAACATCGTGCACAAGCATCCCAGAGATTTGACCAATGCCATGTCACTTCTCAGAGGCGCCGCCTTATGCTGACGAACGTGGCCTTTCCACGAGATCCCCCTAACTATCTTTCATAGGCATTCGTTTGAAGGTGAGTGTCCCTTACGAAACCCATCTTAACTTTTAATGATTGGCATTGAAGCTGTTGGTAATTCACCCGCATTCACAGAGAGATGATCGCACGTATTTGAGGCAATCAATCAAAAGCCCTTTTTTGAAGAATCAAAATCTGCAAAGTTTTCAATCTAATACGGTATACTCGTATCTCATTTTTGATTGATAGCGTCACTGTTTGGAGTACCTCCAAACCTCAAGTGTCTTTCTCCAAGAGCTGTACCGCTGACCTTAATTCTTCCGTATGTAGATAGTCGTATTTACTGTATTGTAAAACATAAAACGTATTTGTAATACGATTTTCCTGTTCAATTCAGTCAGATCTACTATTATACGTTATCATTCACGAAAAGCACATAAACAATTTAGTTGGGGGTTCATTAGTACATACACATTATACGATAATTTAACATCGCAACAAACGCTGCAAATTCAATGTCAGTTAGAGTAGCGGTCATTAACATTACTTACTGTTTCAAAGAAATTCATTTAATTCAAATTAATTTATTATGTCATTTGTACAATTATGTACATATGTATGTGTCCCTGAGTAATAATAACATTTTTAAATACATAACATATATATATGGATATTGATTTTAAGAAGTAATAAATCAAAATCAGAGTTAAGCAGAGCATTTCTCATCTTAGGTCATCACTTTTATCTTGTCAAATATGGTATGTAAGTATGTTTTTTTTATATATTTTTTCGATAATGGTTAACGCAAGTGCTTTTTACGTGCAAATATCGAAATTACTTCTACGATTACTTTTTCAACTTTTGATCACGATTATAACTTTATATACATACATTATGATTCAGTCATTATTGCATTAAACCAAAATTTATCAAACGCTTGTCGTAATGCTTGGTTAAGAAGCAACGCGACGCAAATACTTTACCTGATAGTAATCCGTAGTTGAAATCAGTATTGACACAGCCTCTTTGGAGTGTGCACACGCTGAGTACTAACCCAAGTTGGAATAAAATTGTATTATAGATAAATATAAATTTATGTGTTCATCATCCCTTTTTTTAAAATGTGCATTGTTTCGCAGTGTTTTTATATTGGTGTTGAAAATTTAGTTATTGGTGTTGATTCTGTGAATGAAAGTGTTTTGTATTTTGGGCCAGTTTTCTGATATTATGAAAATATTAACGAATCGTACATCTTAGAAGTAATAAAAAGGTTCAGGAAATTTAAAAATCTCTAGTATAAATTTGCATAGCTTCGTTTTATTTTTTCATATAAATTAAAAAATTATGTTATCTACTTCATATCAAAAAAAAAAAAATTAAAAAGAACAACAGTTCAACAAGTTACAATAACATTACTTATATTAACTACTTTAAAAATGTTAAAGCATAGGCAATTCTTTTGAAATATTAATTACATTAATACATTTATTTAAAGTAAAAATATATAATTCATAAAAATTTTCGTAAATTACAGAATATATTCGTACATATCTACATATATACCAGCGTTATGTGAAATTGACCATGACTTCGTTTTATAAATACTACGAGTACATACTGTATGTGTATATGTCTGAAGTGAACTTCATCAAACAGCTGTTAAATACATATGTATATGCACATAGCCATGTTACAATATACTCGTACTACAAGTTGTATTATGCGTACCTGTCCTAATGATGATTTACTAAACTAGATTGTGTATACCTTCTTTATTATCTACCCTATCAAAGTATCCAAGGGTGCGAAAAATTGTGAGAAAAAACATATATATTAGCATTTTCTGACAAAATTTATTAGAGAATTATTTATTTATGTCCCTCCATTTTTTTTGAAACAACAGCAGTTGTAGATCATTTCTAGGGACATTTCCGGGATTACTTTCCGATTTTAGGACTAAAGTAATTCGTTGTATTTAAGAAAACGCTTAAGAAATGTGATTAATACCTTTGGAACTAAAGTAAATATGTACATAAGTAGATCTTATCTACTTACGAGTACTATTGCAATAAGAACCTGTTGCAAAAAGCTGTACGAGAATTATACAAATGCATGTAGATATATATACGAGTATGTACAACTTACCTTTTGAGAGAAGAAGAATATGGCAAAGTTGCTCAAAGTTTATGGCCTTAATATTTTTAATGGCATTTTTAGTGTTCGACATTTTGAAAATGTTCCTGCAGTAACCATTTCATTCGACTTTGCTCAACTCAAACGTGGGTTTGGCTGCACTTAATATAAAGTACCTTTATCTGCAGATATCTGCATTAATCCAGCATATGCACCTTTCAACTGAATTTTTTTTTGGATACTGTTGAAATTGATAGGTTGGTACGTAGGTTTATGCGTAGATACAACTATTTCAAGGTTTTTTTTAACGTGAACACCTGTCGGGAAGACATAATTTCACAGGATGTCCATACATTCATGGGAGCAAGTATACGCCTTGCCATCGCTCTCCATTAATCCTTTGATACCAATTCGGAACTGTGTTAGAGGCAAAAGTTCCACTCTTGGTATGAGTCGGAGCCGACCTAAGACCTCTTACTGTTCTTAGGGTCGCAGCACCCAGTACTTATTGCAACTCTACATAGGGTCACCACCAGTCACCATGGCTGGGGGCCTATGTACCTGTAACAAGTCAGGCCAGGACCGAGATCCGAGGGGCTCTTGACTCCCATCGTGCTGTGATTTAAGGGACTACCGATTATCCTGCCACCTTGTAACTGGTCAAATCGTAGCAACCTTCGGTGACGTCATCTGCAATTTTTTTCGATAAGTTCTGCTCCCGCTTTTCACTGGGCGGGGGCCCTATGTGTAGTTACATTCCGAGTAAAACTTAAGGCTTTTATTATTTGCTCCAACGTATGCTCAAAAAATTATTTGTGTAAGGCTCACTAATTTCAACCTACCTGCAATACCTTAAATATGACCTTAAAATCGTTGTAACTGATTTTTATTCCAAAATAATTAAAACAAGACAGCTTTGGTAGAACAATATTCATTACATTGATTACAATGGTGGTTCATAAAACCGTCAATTAGATTGGTCATCCCTATTAAAACGCAGCTAAGGTACGTTTATAGATCTCTAAGAGGTAACAACAACGGACAGTGTTGTGAGTAGATTTAATATTAAACAGCCATAATCGCAATAAACCAACAGAGTAGCATATGCCTCTACCTCTCATCAACGCCTTTACCACTTGATTTAGATCATAAAACTGTCTTACTCAGCTGTGCCAATAAAAGTACTCGCATGTGAAGCGGCGCTGCATATAAAAGCAAGAGCGGCTCCCTCGCTGTCGTTGAAATGGAGAGATAATACCTCAGGAACACGGTTTGAGAGTTTGACCAAAAAGAACATGTCGAGCCAACAATATTCGAACAGATATCTATAAAGATGGGCAAGAAAACGGTCTGTGCTGATGATATGGAAAAACCACATCTGCGAGGAAGACCCGAACCCCGCTGTCAGGCAGAACGAACCATTATTTGAACGCTTGACTCTTTTTATCAACGATCTGATTCGCCCCCATTAGTGCAGTTTAAGGTCTGATAAATTAAGGATTGACTTAGTATTTGCAATACCGTAAATCCCGGAGAAAACCCAAGGAGCCGAGATCGGTACTCACTCGACTATATGAGTACTCTATGAGAATGAAGTACGTTCGCTGCTTAGTAAAAGTCAAAAGCTATTTTAACAATCGGAATGGATTAGACGATGCAACTTAATGCTCATCAGACTTTACAAATATTGGCTTGCGAGGCCAATACCACAGGAACAAGTCACCTACCATTTATGAAGCGACTTCTATAACCGTGTGTATTATTATTGCTAGAACACAGCGAATGCAAGTGTTGAAATAGAAGTGCCAAAATGGGTTTAGATGTAAATGAGGGGGTACGAAGTACTAGGTGGGGTGAAAAGTAACCTCCTTGGGAATGAAAAAATTGTTTTATATTTTATTCAATATATATAGATGTTAGTCCCCTTTTAGTTTGATACACTTATTCCAGCGATTTTCCAACTTCTTGATCCCGTCCGATGATTTCCTCGAGCGAGCTGAATTTTTTATTGATGAGCCATCTTTTGAGGATTGGGAAGAGATAATAGTCCGAGGGATCCAAATCCAGTTACCAATCGACGCCAAAAGTCCGCCCGATTCCGCATCAGCAAGTCCGAAACACTCTTTCGAAATGCTCTCGCGGTGTTTTTGGTCAGGAGTGAGCATTCGCGGCATCCAGCGGCAGGATAACTTTTTCATATGCAGAATATTGCCCAAAATATGTGTGCTCAGTACTAATATTTGTGGTATCTGCTAGCTCGCGCACCTTCACTTTCCGGTCAGTCAACACCATTTCATGTATTTTTTTGACATTGTCCTCGCCTGCCGCTGCGGACTTGATCGGCAGTGGAGTTGCTGCCACCACGAAACTCTCGAAACCAATATTTGACGGTGTAATCTGACGGAGCATTAGCCCAATAATATTTATCCAACATTTCTTTTGTTTCCTTCGCCGTTTTGCCTCTCAAAAAATAATGTTTTATGAGAGAACGAAAATCATTTTTGTCCATACTCAAATGATGCCAAACACGTCAACAACAATCAGCTGTCAAAACAAAACTAAAGACAGTATCGCACTGAAATTTGGCATGTCTGCCATGATAAATATGAACGAACTTCAAGGCACCATAACCTTTTTTGCAGTAGCAGCGCATTCTGGCGGTCAAGGAGGTTACTTTTCACCCCACCTAGTATTTATATGCTCTCAACAAGAAGGGCCACAAAACATTAAGTCTGCCATTAAGACTGATGTTTTAGCATTAAGTAATATGGTCTAATCAAGAAACACTTATACACACTGAGACCCTAAAAATGTGTGTTCTATGACCTGAAGTTATCATGCCATTTTATTAATTCCATACTTTTTCATTCTAAAATAACTCTTTATAATTTCTTAAAAAAATCAGAGCTGGAACCTCTGTTTCTATGAGTTTTTGGAGTGGATTTTCCGATGATCTGCATTGAACCATCAGAAAACACAAAGAAATCAAGTTGATGACGATTTATTAAATTCATTCGAAAGATTATTTCATGCCATTTAATATTTTAAAATAGTTTCGGGCATTTGTCCACCACGGCTGCCTCGCAGAAAGCGCATTCTAGGGATCCAATTTTCGAGCTATTGGGGGGTTATATAGCGTATTACTTGAACAATGTTTTGCTGTAAAGCGTCAATACTTGCTGGTTTATCGGCATAAACTAGTCAATGCCTCTATTGCCAAATCGTATTTTCAATAAAGCGATGTTTTTGTTGGTAGTATAGGGTGGAGCACCATCCTGTTGGAACTACAGTTCTTCCATAGTGATATTTCGCAAATTTGGGAAGAAATAATCTTTGATCATCGCATCGTACCTGTGTCTATTGACAGTGACTTGTGGTCCCGCCTCACTTTTGAAGAAATGCCGTAATTTTTTCTGGATGCACTGATATCTGCTAAAGTTATTGAAGGTTGTCCTCGCTCTTCAATTCAACTTATTGAGGTTAAGGACTCAGTGATGAGGCTCACTGAACAAAATTTTACTGTAAAAAACTGGGTCTACGTGTACTTTCAGTTTATTTCAAACGCAATCAGTGAACACTCGGTCACGGGGCCTTAGCTCTTGCGCCAATTGGATCTAATAAGCATTGAGACCGATAAATTGCGGTCTTCTTCAAAATAAGCTTCCACAGCCGCGATAATTTCTTCCGCACAGTTCTCGTTCTTGTTGGTGTGCGAGTATCCAATAGCTTGAATTAGGTGCGAAATATTTCAATACCTCAATAGCACGTTCAGATGAACAATTACTCGTAGCTATTCAGATTATGTCCACAATAAATTTAACGAAGTGCTCAATAAGTTTCGGGAACAGAGCCTCAGTTTTGGAAATTAATTTCAGCGATTTGAAATCGTTGTTTTAATGCCTATGTTTGCATGCAACCCCTATTGAAAGGTTTGACACTGCAAACAATAAACACCCAGTACATTATGCATGCATGTGTGTATGTACATAATATGTACCATAAATATCCGGTCTTTCCGTCTGGAAACGTATATCATTCCATTCAAATATTGGTTCTTCAGGATCGAAGTTTCAATCAAAATTGGTAGTATCATGAAACAGTAGGTATAACAATTCTCCCAAGCAATTCTGTGTTTCTGTCTATCCGTATTCCTTTTACAATTTGTCATCTGAAATGTGTTATCACGACTTACTCTTAAACCTCTCAATTATAGATATGTATGTATGTATATGATACGTACCATATTATATTGTATAAAGTGAAATTGAATGCTTCCAAAACACAATGCCGTTTTCTATAGTTAAATCGAAATGTAAACATGCAACCATTTTTCATAAAAGGCACTTGAATCGTGGAAACAAAAACACTTCATCGTCGATCGGTTTCTGTGTTAATGACCTTCGCTAGAGTGACCTTATGTTTTAGTTTAATCCGTATTAAAAATTTAACACTGTTTAACAGGAAAGAATCAGTGCTTCAAATTTAGATCCGGCCCTGACAATGACTAACATGTTTCACCCAACTTAACATAATGACACCAAGATCCCGGATTTAGTACTAGCTATTTAAAGTTGATTTGATATCGATCAGTAATCAGTACATACGAGTATTTACGAGTATTGCTGTTGTTCACTTGTACGGATGTTATGTAGATACAGAAACTTGCTCTTGGGTACAAATAATTATAGCCTACTATAAGTACATACGTACATATGTATGTAGGTATTGCTGTATGTATTAATGTACGTAAGCATGAAGAATTTTAGTCGATTTGAAGAGAAGCTTTCAGTACAGCGCATACAAACCTAACATAGGTATGATATGCACATCAAAAGCAAGTTGGACGAAGTTGAAGAAAGAAAAATCTGTTTGAAAACAACTCCAGCTCTTGTTTGTTTTTATAGGTAAAGATAACATATAAAGGGATATGCAATAGGTAGATACATGCGTAGTCATAGACATTGTAGACATAAGAACCGAACAAAAGCAAATTAAGTTGGTCAAAGTCAGTGAACATCTACGAGTACAATACAATAAATATATAGGTATGGATGGTAGGTATGTATATATAGAAGTAGCTACCGATATACATACATACACAATAGGTTGTAAACAATTGCATAGTTTTTTTGTTTTTTTTAGTTTACAGTTTTAATGCTTACATATGTATGGATGTATAGTCGCCAGAAAAAAAATTATCGTGCTGGCCTCTCAAACCAAGTCATTAGTAAATATTGCACGCATGAGATTCGATTGTCAGTAAACTGTGCTGTGTGCAGTCCACGCACAGTGACCTTCATCGCGAATCATTTAACAAGAGAACAACGCTCTTTTAATAAACAGGGTTAAAACACAGAAAGCGGATATACGAAAATATATTTACAAGGTGGAACGTTGAACACTTAAAATGAGGCATTCAAAAATGTTGGAAGGCGAACTTTTAAATTATTATACAGGGTGTCCCCTAATTGGTCAAGGGTTATTTGGTAAATGATTCTTGGGCATATTCTAAGTAAAAAATCTTTCTACAGTAAGGGTATATCTCCATGTTGATATCATTTATCAAGGATTTAAGAAAAGGCTTACTTTGGACTACCCTGACCCATGTTAACGGAAATTGGTTTGTTAGTACTATTGGTAGAAAATTCGTTTAGGACTTCGTTTTTAGAAGAAATACTAGCCTTTGTAACTGCGTTTAAATAACGAGGATATTTTGTTTGAGTCTTCAGATATCCAATTCCTAAGCCTGTTCCATTTTTCTTGCCCATGCTAATTTTTGACTTTGAGGTCACTTTTCTCCAGAAAATGCCTAATTAACATACGGTTTTACTATTTTTTTTCTTATGAACGTAACAATAATAAAAAAAAATCATCATCAAGCTTGCAGAAAAACCTAGAGATTTTATTGGGAAAACCTGCAGCAGGTAAAAAAAGGAATTTATGATTTGTTACCTACGTTGCTAACAACAGTTGATAATACTCGTAAAAGTGGTTTTCCAAGAATTAATAATTTTCCAATAATTTGTTAATATTGCATAGCTATTAAAAAGTTTTACAGCGTGCTCGTTTATTTGACTACCAGTCATAACACTCATTTAATTACACTGCACCCTAGAAGTTCTCAGAAAGAATTAGGTTTGGGATTTGAAGTCCTACCTATTTGCAAAATTTACGAAACGAACATCGTATAAAAGATTAGAAATAAAAAAAAAATCATCAGTTTAATTTTTTACGTCAAGGTTACAGTTGCTTAGAAACACTATTGAAATGTTTGCATTTACAAACCAAGAATACGCAGACATTATGGTATTTACGTTTATGGGCTGTGCAATGGAAGTTCAACTAGAGCGCGACAAAGATACCATGAACTTTATCCTAACCGGCGACTTCCTAGTGAAGGAGTATTTGGAAATACGCATGGAAGGCTTCAAGAAACGGGATCAGTTTCAAATACACGACCTAATGCGGTAGCTCCACAAGTAAGAAGAATTTCTGCTGATGAAAGAATACTGTAAGCTGTTATTACTGACCCATCAATCAGCATCAGACGCTTAGTTTTGCAATTCAATGTTTCCAGACATAAAATTTCTAATGTACTGCATGGAGAATCTCTTTATCCATACCACCATACACCTGTGCAAGAACTGCTCCACCATGATTTGGAATAGAGGCTTGAGTATTCTAATTGGTTGCTGGATCACAACGAGTTTATTATCAGAATTCGTTGGATGGATGAATCTCAATTTACAAGAGATGGGATCACAAATTTTCATAATCTTAATACGGGCTGTGGACAATCCACACATGACATAAATCATTTCAACACAAATTCAGCGTCAATTACAGGTGTAATTGGAAGCAAGTTAATCGGCCCCTTCAAACTACAATGTCCTATTGAAGGGCATTCTACTGATTCAACTAGCGTCATCATATTTCCAACAGAACGGCGCTCCAGCCCACTATGGTCATAAGGTTAATAATAGGCAAGATGAAAAGTTCGGTAACCGTTGGATAGGAAAAAGTGGACCAGTTCTCCTGGCCTTACAGTATTAAACATTCCCAGTGAAATTCACAAACGGGCTCTAGCATGCATACAAAACCAACGAGAACACTTTGAGCACCTGTTATAACTGTTTTAATGCACACATAAAATAAAAATTATATAAAACCACATAAAATCATTTTTTATTCATAGATTTTGGAGCTTACTAGGTGGAGCGAAAAGTAACCTCCTTGACCGCCAGAATGTGCTGCTACTGCAAAAAAGATTATGGTGCCTTGAAGTCCGTTCATATTTATCATGGCAGACATGCTAAATTTCAGTGCGATACTGTCTTTAGTTTTGTTTTGACAGCTGATCGTTGTTGACGTGTTTGGCATCATTTGAGTATGGACAAAAATGATTTTCGTTCTCTCATAAAACATTATTTTTTGAGAGGCAAAACGGCAAAGAAAACAAAAGAAAAGTTGGATAAATATTATGGGGCTAATGCTCCGTCAGATAACACCATCAAATATTTGTTTCGAGAGTTTCGTGGTGGCCGCAACTCCACTACCGATCAAGTCCGCAGCGGAAGGCGAGGACAATGTCAAAAAAATACATGAAATGGTGTTGACTGACCGGAAAGTGAGGGTGCGGGAGCTAGCAGATACCACAAATATTAGTACTGAGCACACACGCCATATTTTGGGCAATATTCTGCATATGAAAAAGTTATCCTGCCGCTGGATGCCGTGAATGCTCACTCCTGACCAAAAACACGAACGCGAGAGCACTTCGAAAGAGTGTTTGGACTTGCTGATGCGGAATCGGGCGGACTTTTGGCGTCGATTGGTAACTGGATTTGGATCCCTCGGACTATTATCTCTTCCCAATCCTCAAAAGATGGCTCATCAATAAAAAATTCAGCTCGCGCGAGGAAATCATCGACGCCACGGAGGAATATTTTGCAGATCTTCCGGAAAACTACTTTTCGGACGGGATCAAGAAGTTGGAAAATCGCTGGAATAAGTGTATCAAACTAAAAGGGGACTATATTGAATAAAATAAAAAAAACATTTAAAAAAAATTTTTTTTTCATTCCCAAGGAGGCTACTTTTCACTCCATATCTAGTAAAGCAGAAAAAAAAACATTTTTTTATTAAATTTTATCGGTTGCAGGTTTTCCCAAACTATGGGTTTTTTTGCAAGGTTGATTTTTTTTTTTATTATTGTTACGTTCATAAGAAAAAAATAGTAAAACCATATTTTAATGAGGCATTTTCTGGAGAAGAGTGACCTCAAAGTCAAAAATTAGCAAGGACAAGAAAAATGAAACAGGCTTAGGAATTGGATATCTGAAGATTCAAACAAAATATCCTCGTTATTTAAACGCAGTTACAAAGGCTAGTATTTCTTCTAAAAACGAAGTCCTAAACGAATTTTTTCCCAATAGTACTAACAAACCAATTTCCGTTAGCATGGGTCAGGGTAGTCCAAAGTAAGCTTTTTCTTAAATCCTTGATAAATGATGTCAACAATGGAGATAGACCCTTACTGTAGAACGATAATAACCAACCTTGATTTGTTGAGTTTTGAGAGTTTAAATGATTTTTGTCGTGGGTCTTTTAATCACCGCAGCCAGAACATATAAGTCGTCATCCTTGTGGTTTAGCTTTATTATGAGGTTCTTTAGGAAGTTATGACCAATGGGAGTATTTACCATTTTAAACAATGATAACATAGCCTTACGATAGTATATTGGATTTTATTTTTAAGGATCAAGAACTTTTTATGACTGTCTAGCTGTGAAAAATGGTAACATACGAGGTAAGTGTCTCTGTGAAGAATTCTGTCCAGTTCCCGTTGTTAAATTGAACATATAATGAACTTTCTTGGAGAAAGTTCTTGCACAGTAAGTGTGTGAGTTAGTAAAATCATGCCTATTTCTATTTATGGAGGCTGATTCGTTGCCGATATTAGCTATCTGCAAATTGTGTTCTATAATATATTACCATTTCTCTTACTCCGGATGGTTGGACTATCTGGAGAGGCGAAAGGTATGTGTATTGCCACCAGTAGCAGGAGGCTGTTGTTACTCCCATGTCAACATTGTTTGATCTGCTTAGCTATAGCTGCGTAAAGAAAGAATGCAATATGTTTCCTAGTGACAATACAGATTTTAACCTAACCAGTTTCGGCTTTCAAGCTGTTTTTAGTTCCATATTTTCCTAACTTTACTCCTTTCGTATTTGTACTTAAAAAAATATGGTAATATGGTTCTTTGCACTTTGTTTTATATGAAGTTTTATGATTCAAATATGATTATCTCAGTGTCCTTTAAAAAATAATTTTAAATTATTATCTTAACAGTCAGATCTTGCATTGGCTGTTCAATAAAGTCATCTGGGTACATCATTGGAAAGCGGAAAAATACATTCAGTGTAAATTCTGCACAAAGCTTAATCTTTATTGATTGATTCATAATATTAAAGGACTTAAACCAGATATAAGCTATGTTCATTTGAAACAATTTTCTGTATAAATATTATAGCGAATGAAGCACATTTCAAAATTATAAGTGCTTCGTTCATAGCTTAAAGATTAATAGACTAATTTTACAATGTAAACGGTTTATACAAATAAAAGGGTTATTATCCTTGAATTTAACCGTTTCATAAATATACGGTCAGTGTAATTATTAAAAATAGAGGTTAATTTTTGGGACCAATAATTTATTTGTTTTCTTTTTCTTGCAATCAATGCTCATTTACAATGTCAGCTCTTTGGACAAGGCCAATATCCTTGCTGCACATTTTGCTGCCAGCTCAACACTTCCAGATTAGGCTTTGTCCTCGCCTACACATGAGTGTGTCGTATCTTCAATGGACGAATAAACTTTCGCACTCGTGTAGTAGTAAGAGTACTTTAAGAACTTAATATACACAATCCGCTTTTTCATCAATCCTACTCTTTAGCAGCACCCTTTCCGAGCAGATGGAAAACAACATTTGTCCAGCTCGTCCCTAAAAAAGGCGAAACTTCTTCTTCTCTCTCTTCCTACAGACCCACTGCCCACTTACGCCCTTTCTTTCTAAGGTCATGGAAACGTTTATCAACAGTCAGCTCATGAAATATCTCGAAACGCGAAAACTTCTCAATGACCGGCAGTATGGTCTACTGGTGATTTGATGGCATGTCTCACCCGAAAGCGTACATTAATCTGGCGAAAGCAACATAGTTGCACTTGATATATTTCCAAGGCATTTGACAGAGTTTGGCATCATGCACTTTTGCCGAAAATGCGAGTTTTTGGGATCGATGGCTCTCTTTTTCAATAGATTAGAAATTACCTTTCGGAACGTTCAATTCAAGTTGTCTTGTATGGTTTCAAGTCTGCTGTTCACAAAATAAATGCTAATGCACCACCCAAGGCTCCGTTCTGTCTGCGACACTCTTTTTAATTTTCATCAACGATCTCTTGTCTGCTACTTCTAATCCAATATGTTCCTTTGCTGACGACAGTACTCTCTGCTTTTCGTATTCATTTCCGAACTCATGTCCTTCTTCTGTAGAACGGGAACGGCAGCGTATGTTAAGCTCATTAAATTCCGATATCAACAGCATAACCAATTGAGGAACTATCAACTGAGTAGAATTTAATGCTTTCAAAACCCAATGCTGTCTGCTATCATTAGAGCGATATTTAAATAGCCAGCCATTATCCATGAATGGCACTTGCATCGTCGAAACCGAAAACCGCTTTCCATTCTCGGTAGGTGTCCTTGAGCCACTGCCACCCACCACTGAGCTCATGCAAATTACACGGTCTATTAGAAAGAACGACACTAGGGCGATCTGCACCAAACGCAGATGGGTTAGCATTTAGCATATTTGATGGAATAACGTGAAACGGGGAGTAAAAGACTCTAAAGTGATCTTAGGCGAACAACTCGCAAGTCAGCATCAACATTTTTTGACTGAATTTTTCGTTAACTATAGAACAACCAAACAAAATCCTATCAGCAGAAAGAATTAAAAATAACACAATTTAAACAATCGGTCTCGGCGATAAATTTGGGAGAATGACTTCAAAGTACAATAAACGAAGAAGAAGAACTAAGATATGTTGAACTACTTCGAGGAAAAAAAAAATTCAAAAAGCCGGAAGAGATTAAATCGCCGAAATACCATATATGTATTGAAAATTAACAGGGAAAACTACTAACGGGAAGCAACGAGATTTAAAGTATGTAGATGGAATTCGCATCTTTAAAGTTACCGGAATGTATTCACAAAATTGGAAATATAAGTTGATTCATCTAAATCTATATTGTCCCCTTCAAAGTAACCCCTATCGACTACAATACACTTATGCCAGCGCTTGATCCAATCCTCGAAACATTTTTTATATCCGGTTTTCGGTATGTCCATGAGTGCTTCCTGCGATTTTTCTATTACTTCCTCTCGGCTGCTGCAACGCGTTCCCCGTAGTAAAACGGAAACTTATTCAATTGACTTTACGAAAAATTGCGAGAGGAATGATACTTCATAAAACGTTTTGTTCTCGCACTGAATTAGGTATTAGGTAGAATTACAAATGTTTGCCCGGCGAGGTGTTCAACACGTCTATTCACTACAACACATCACCGGTCATGTATTCGTATCCTAAGATTTTCAAAATGAATGCTTCTATTATATATATAATCATAATTACAGGCTGTTACAGATTCCTTAGGAAGGAAAAATTTTAAGGGTGGCGGGGGCTAGGCCGGAAATGCATCTCCTCGGAGATACAGAGGTTTTAATTAGACTTAAACTACCCTCTTTTGCCTACTATTGAAAAAAACATTTTTCAAATTTATGCGTGTATGGTACCAAATGAAGTATCGTTGAGCTCGTAATATGTTTCAAAGTAATTAATGTATCAAAAGTTATTGAAGATCGAGTGTTTTTTTTTTCATAGCTTACAATATTGACATTGTCATAATCTTTTTCGGAAAAATATATAAACTTTTTGCAACTTTGAAACGTGAACCTTGTATTTACAAAAAACAAAAAAAAAATCTTGTCGTTTCATCTCAAGTCAGTAGTTTTCAAGATGCGACCCAACTCGTTCTAACTATAAAACTAAAAAATCGGGTATTCTTTTACAACAGCCCTATAAAAAACTAGTTAAGAGCTGCTTTAGAAATTTTTCCCCGTAAAATAAATAAATCCACAAATTTTTTTTAAAAAGAAACACTTTCATTTTATGACACCTAAAAGGGGAAAAAGGTAGGTAGGTAGCGCCCATTTTTTCAGGTCAGAAAAAAGTATGACTTTTCTAAAAAGGAAAAAAAAAAACTGTAGCAGATCTCTTATGAAATAATATAAAAAGAATGCAAGATTATTCGCATAATCAGGTTGTAGTTTTTAATCGAGATATTGTATCCTCGATGATGGATTTTTCAGCACAAAAATATGCATACATAGTTTGTCTATGGTTTCTACATCGGTGACAGTCAACGGGCGAAATTGAAATATCAACAGCACGATACACTAATAAGACTGTCCTAAATGGCAGGAAATTTATTAGAACATTTTCCAGGTTGAAGGAGACAAGAACAACGCAGAAATGTCGAGACTCACATCCTGCTCTAGCAGAAGGCGTTCGCCAAAATGTTTTACATTACGTCAGAAACCATCAAAATACCAGTCTTAGGCAACAAGCAGACATTTTAATCCAAGCAGGACTTACATCCGGAGAACTCTGTATTCAGATAGCATGCATGCATCCCATCATATACCAGTACAGGAGCTACAACCATGAGACTCAGTGAAGCGTTTGGAATTCTGCAATTACATTCTGGAAAGATACTTTGCGAAACACAACTTTATTAGCCTGATTCTATGGACGGATAAGCCCCAATTCGCCAGGGATGGAATCACTAATAAAGCAACCACACTTCATGAGAAATTTTCACTGATTATTCGAAAAAAAAATAATAATTACAATATTATGAATGTGATCCAGAAATAATTAATATTTTTAACTCTGTTTACATCAAATATAGAGTGACCAGATAAGAACAATAGAAAAAAAAATTAAAATAAATCAACAACAGTATGAGGTATAAAATTGGTTCTGGCTTTATTTTTAAGCTACGTTCATGCCATTATGTGTGGAATAGCACATCATTCAAATGGCCGCCTCGGCTTCGCTGGCAGTGCTTCAAACGGTCGGTGAAATTTTTGATAACTCGGTCCAATATGTGCGTCATTATTCCAGCAATAGCCTGTCGAATGTTGGCCTCGAGCTCGTCCAAAGTGGTTGGCTTGTGAGCGTAGACTAAGGACTTGATGTAACCTCAGAGAAAATAATCGAGTGGTGTCAAATCGCATCTTTCTGGATGCATTGATGCTTCGCCGAACACTTGTGGATTGTGCTCTCTCCAATAAGGATAATTTTGCTTGTTGACATAGCCGTTGAGCCAAAACTGGGCCTCGTCCGAGAAGATGATTTTTTGGCCAAAATCCGGATCACCGGCCAACATTCCCAGCGCCCAATTAGCGAACTCACGGCGTTGTCTATGGTCGTCCGGCTTCACTTCTTGCGTCAGCACAATCTTATACGGATGTAGGCCCAAATCCAACCGCAAAATAAGCCGGGTTGGCGATGCCCAATTCAGCTGATCGGCGCCAAATCGACATTTCCGGGTCTTCTCCGATACTGGCCGCTACCGCGCAATGTTTTCATTTCGCACCAATCTCTGTCCGGTTGGTGGCTTAAGATCCAAAATAGTGTATTCACGCTCAAACTCTTCCACGGTGCGACGAATTGCCTGCACACTGAAGCCATGATTACGACCGACCTCACGACAAAATTCACGTTGCGTACTTACAAGTGAGCCGGAATTTCGATAATATTCTTTTAATAATTTCCGCACGTTCAACAAATGTAAAACAATGCATGATGAAATGGCGAACCTTACTGAATATTTCGCCAGCTGGATGTCATTGGTAACTTTGGCAGCTGCAAAAACATAACAATTGGAAAAACTATCATTGTTATCTGGTAACCCGTTGCATACATAAGTGTACGAATATGTGGCATTCGCCGAAAAAATGAAGTTTTCGAGAAAAACGCGTTCAAAATTTCGCAAGGTAATATTGTGAAAATGGCTCCAGTTGTCATTTGCTACTACTCTGGTGACGTCATTCCCCTCTCACTCCGTGTTTCTTTCGTTTGTGCTGTCACGATAGCATATTTTATAAAAATGAGTGTCTGTGGTGAATTTAATAAAGAGTTGGAGGTGTTGAACGGGATATACAACAACGATGAGATTAATATTACGCGTCAAAATGTCGGTGGTGATACTTCTGGTGTAACTGAAGATTATACAAGTTTTCTTAATGATAGTTATTTCGCTGATGATTTAAACAGCTCCAGGCTGAATATAGTCGAATTATAGGTGTCAGCTGAAGATGTACAAGAATCTGTTAATATCGAATGGATGAAGAAGATTGTCAACCTTAGTGTTCCAAAAAATGGAATAAGATTATACCAGAAAATCTTGCTGTGGAAAGCAGACAATTCTTCCAAGAGTCATTTACAGTTTCATCGACAACAAGTTTTAGCTATTCCACGTTATTCTACATGCTTTTAAGTACTCAAATCCACACTGAAGTCAAAATCATATTTTGACACACTAGGCCCCTTTTTTCGGCGAATGATACTACATATATATGTATCATTGTCATAATGTCACTTGAATGAACGGATATGTATTTTTGACAACTTTAAATTTAAATTTTAACAAAAGAGACTACTTAGCTGTCACAGTCCACACTAAATGGTTTAACTATTTTAACTTACATTAGAAAAAAAAGTCTCAGTTCTGAAATCGAATGTTAAAGAGAACATATGTTCAACATTGATTATGAATCGTTAATTTATCGTAGGTAGTGCCAGAGATGTTATTAACCTATGTACGCTGTGGATTTCGAAACAAATGGAACCTATCGAAGCTAAAACAATTAATTTGAAGTGGACTTAAAGGACAGACAACTTGAAATTAATTTCGAAGAGAGAAAACGTTAATTTTTCTGCTACCACAAGACCAAAAAAACGTTACTGATAGTTCTGCGGCTCCCTGTTTTTGTTTTGTACACGAGAAGTGAACCTACACTTTTCATATAAATCAAAACCATTTGTAAGACACATTCTTGCAGGCAGAACAGTTGCCGGACAAAAAGGTGTTGACATATAATATCTTCTTGCTTTCAGAGCACTATGCGTCTATATAATGTCGATCACAAATAGATTTCAAAGCATTAAGAATTCAACAGTGTTAATTATCCGTTTTTTATTTTTCCATACAAGAATTTACAAAATATTAAGAAAATTAATAATGAGCAATTATTAAAATTAGTTATTAAGCTTAATTAAATTTGCATTTTGAAAAGTCCATTTCAGGATGCTGCTTCATAAACCTGCAATCATATAAGCCTTGTTAATTAGTTCTTAGTTTAAAAATAACCAACGCACGTTTTAAGAATTTCTTGTTTTTTCCTTTCATCGCTAGTTGGTAGACCCATCTCCTTTTGTCTCTGGTCATACATCATTTTTTCGACGACGCTTCTTGTTTGCCCATCCAAATCGGATAGTTTTGATGGCTCTGGGTTAATTTTTTTGGTTGAAATAGCCGGGTCAGTCTTAATTAAACGATCCCACCATGACATTTGATTTATCTTAAGGGGGAAAAAATAATACAATTCTTGCAACATTTTAGAATCCTTGAAAAACAAAATTGTTCACCTTTTCTAGAGTGACAACTACAGTTTTAGTGTCTTGTAGTACCCAAACCGAATCTTCTAATTTCACATCAGCGCAAAGTTCACCCGATATTAAAGGTTCTTGGCCTTTCAGGCCAACTCTAAGAGATTTTTTTCCAATGTTAATCTGTATATCTTTCGATTTTAACGAAAAATTAACGTTAAATGGAATTTTAATCTGAAAATAAAATAAGTAAATAAATAAATATATATTTATATAGATAAATCGTACAGTATGTATACACGTATATATGTATGTATATGATTCTGTTTAAAACCTACAGTACAAAGAAAATAGGATACTAGCTTTTCACTTTGCCATGAAAAGCAGAAGCACTTCGCTCTTGAAAGCTCTCACAGGGCTACAATGGGGTACACATCTTTAGAGAAAGATTTCTAGATACAATTACCTTAGGGTTGCCGACTTTTTGTTTTCATGATACGTATTGGGCCTTATTAAGAACCAAATTAAGTATACAGCCTAAATATAATCACCACACTTTCCGAAATGTTTGTACCAACAAAGAATTTAATTGTAGGCTTTAGGGTTAAATTTTAACATACAGAAAGTCATGTCTAATTTTTAAAAGTTGACATTAACGAACAGAGTGATGGCAATATCCTAATTCAATAGTAGGAACTATACTAAAAAAGATTAGATTTAGTATCTAACATAAAATACTAAAATTATGGGTAATGGTAATCGGATTAAGTAGAAGTTTGTTTTGATTGACTCCCGACAACTGCCAACTGTTGTCTTGAACCAAAAATAACGTTCCACCTATCCCATTGAGTTGTTCCATCGACGGGTAGCTCTTTAATGGACCCAACTTACGGGGTTATTGGCTACAACACTTGCAGGTCTTGCTAGTGTGTCCACCCGTGTCCACTATGCCTCTCAATCATTCTAAACTCGTCAGTCTCGGAGTTCGCTTCCGTTTCCAGTCATTACTGGGAATTTCGCTGAGAGAGTTTATGGAAGTTTGTGGACCTCCTCGCTATACCTAATTATATCCCCTAACCTTGGATTTTAGTAGAATTTTTCACCATCGAATTAAAAAAAATTCTGCAATTAAAACAAGCTCGAAGGAGAAAGGAAACCCGATCGAAAGGCATCAACTTTTTCCCGAGGTTCGCTTACTACTCCGGTGGAACGACGTTCAGATTTAGGGGAATGGGGACTGACAAATAACGTGCCATTCCTTACAATTAATTATTCGTTTTGGATGTTTTATTTTATTTCTGGGCCTTTCTGCCCCTTTGAACTCGGCCGGTGTTATAATTTGTTCTTCGTGGTTATTTTCTTCTTCTGTAGCCCTCCTTGTTATTGTTGTTTGATGTTGCTGTTGTTGGTATGGTATTCCCTTATTGGAGCCTGTCACATATCTCTCGGCCGCCTGCCTGATACTCCATCGGTGGGGTGATAGCTTAAAAAGGGCTTGTCGTCCCTTCACCCATCGAACCTGACTTTTAAACCTCGCTGGGGTGTGTTCAATTATTTTACCCCTCCATCCGCTCACCCCTATTGCTCCTCCGTTGCTAACTTAGTGGGGTGAACTACAAAAGAGATCGTCGTCTCTTCACCAATCAATCGATTCGTTCGATCTGGCTAGCTGCATCCACTTCAGTTGTGGGATATGATGCTTCTGTTGTCTCCCCGGGGATTTGGTGTTCCTCCAGCTATCCTGTCTCATGGCTTTTGTTGGGGTGTAAGCTAGAAGGATGCCCCCGCCCCCATCCCCCATTATCGCGTTGGATCGTGCGTCCGCATCCGTCGGCAATTTTCAGACTTCCTGTCCGGCCTGATGCCTCCCGTCGCGAATTTCACATCTACCCTACGGGCTCCGACAGTGGTGTTCCTGGTGGACCTCTTGTCGTACTTCTGTTTCTTCGTGAGTCTCCCTACCGTCCTCAGGGCTTCACCGACTGAAGCCCCTCGTTCTCCTCTGCGGAGAAAACCGTCCGTAAAAACTATGTGGGTTGTTATCCAAGGTCTGGGGTTGATGGTTCACTGACTGATGAGACCATGGCTGCCCGCCACCTCTACCAGAGCTTGGTATACCCACTCAAAAAAAAAGAGGGACCGAAAGAATTTTGCAAGGGAAGCGAGTCAATCTTGTTGCGAGGAGTTTACCGAAATTCGAGTGCGGATATAAAACGACAAACCAATGTTATGTAGTAGATTCAATCAAAATATAGTAGATTCTTTGATAAAGCCAAGTTTAACTAAAAGCTGACTATTAAAACATTATTGGTACGCTTTAGATTTAAGTGTGCATTAATATTTAAGTCACGACTAATGATCCGTTGTTAGTAGGACCCATTTTGTTTTTAAGAATTAAAAAAAAACATTTTTTTTATTCTAATTATTGTATTAAACAATAATATATATGTAATATAAAATATAGCATAGTAACATAATAAAGGTCTTGAGCTTCCGTTACGTGAGCGAGCCTCTTGTGACAATCCGGAAGACAAAGACGACGCCACAAAAGAATGTTTCTACGAACTCCTCGACAAGACGTATGAGTAATGTCCAAAGTAATGTCGTACTAGGCAATTTTAATGCCAGGATAGGAAGGGAGAACATCTTTGGTAGCACAGTTAGTAAGCATAGGCTACACGACACCACGTCTGGCAACGGACTTAGGCTTATTGACTTGGCGACGTGGCGAAATATTACTATAGCAAGCACACGGTTTCCTCATCTCAATATGGACAAGGGGACATGGCGGGCATCAAACGCTAAATCAAATTGATTATTTAGCTTCCAGTATTCTGGACGTGCTAACATTCCGGGCAGACAACGTTGACTCTCCGATCACCACCTTGTTCCAGCCCAGGTGCGAATACGGATTTCCCAGTGCCACAACAAAGAAGATCTACTCTGGGAAGACGTAACGTAGAAAAGCTTTTTTTTTAAAAAAAACTCAAGAAGGTGTGGCTACTCTTAAAATCCCGAAGCACGTTTTAAGTTTTTCGGAAAATTGGACGGAGAGAGAGAGAGAAAGATTTTTGGGTTCAGTGGTTATTTCGCTCCATGGGTGGCATCCAATATTTAATGGGGAGACTAAATTATTAGTGTAAATTGACTTGTTTTTAAACAACCATTCATCTCACGAGATTTTAGTTGCCTGAAAAAAAAAATGTCTTTCGGGTACGGCTGGTATTGACAACCGATAGCAGTATCTAAGCTAAGATCAAATAAATCACTTGGACCTGGCGGCTTACCGGTCGAGGTATTCAAAACTGTTGGAAATACCTTTGTGGAGAGCATGTACCAACTCATTTCTTAGTTCTTTTGACCAGTGTGTGCCTGATGAGTGGAATCTCAACACCGTATGCCTGATCCACAAAAAAGAAGACACCCTCAACTGCGCCAACCACAGAGGTATAAGTCTCTTCAACATCGGATACATGAATGTATCTGCCATGTGTGAACGTATGAAAACCTTTGCCTGATTGGTCCCTATCAGTTTGGTTTCAGGCTAGGAAAGTCGACAAACGACCAAATCTTTACACTCCTGCAGATCCTGGAAAAAACTCAAGAAGCCTAAATCGATACCCGACATCTTTTCATCGATTTTAAAACCGCATATGACAGTTTTTATAGAGACGAGCTGTATAGAGCCATGTATAGTTTTAGCATTCCTGCCAAACTCGTCCACCAGATTGATTGAGAACGCCCGCTGCTCCGTAGAGGTGGGTAGCGACTTAACCAAGACCTTTGATGTCAAAAAAGGTTTTAGACAAAGTAACGCGCTGTCATGTGACTTCTTTAACATAATACTTGAAACAATTGTGCAGAACTTACAACTGAACACTGGAGGCACAATCTTCCAAAAGTCTGTGGAACTATTGGTGTACGCCGACGATATCGACATAATTGGGAGAACTCAGCGGGCTGTCACCGATGCGTTCACTAGCATTGAAATGGAATCTGCCAAAATGCACTTAGCGGGGCATGAGGGCAAGACCAAGTGCATGTTGTCAACAAGAGGGGACACACAATATTAACGAATGGGACAGAATGTCACAGTCGACAGCTATTATTTCGATGTAGTAAAGGACTTTGTCTAGGTTGGATCTATATACTCGTAAATTCTGCCATAACATCTCAGCGGAAATAAAACGAAGAATCCCTCTTGTCAATCGTTGTTTCTTTGGGCTGAGAAAGCAATTGAATAGTACAGCCCTATCCCGAAAAACTATTGAGACTCTAACATATATAAGACTTTGATCATTCCAGCCCTACTTTATGGCACAGAGGCATGGACCCTATCGAAAGCGGGTGAAGATATCCTCAGTCGTGTTTCGAAAGATTCAAAAAATATTCGGTCCCGTTTGCGTGGATGGGCTTTGGAGGAGAAGATTCAACGACGAATTATACGAGCTGTACAGCGACATCGACCTAGTCAGAAAACTGCGCATCAGTCGCCTGTGATTTCTAGGACATGTAGAGCGAATAGGCACCAATGCTCCGACCCACAGTCTTCAAATCTTACACGCAGTAGAGGAAGTCCTCATCTTAGGTGCCCCGTACAAGTAGAAGGGGACCTCAACCGACCTGGAGTGCACAACTGGAGGCAGATAGCTAAAGACCAGACTAACTTACCTAAGTAAGTAACATAATTAAAGCAAACTTATGATAAGAAAGTTCACTGCTTCTGTCATTCTCATCACCTAAAGTAAGAACAATCTCCTCTGTTTCTCTCTCGGTAAAAATATCTAGATCCCACATCTTAGTCTCAATGCTTGATTAAACGTGTTGAACACAATTAAACCATTTATCGCTGACCACTTTCTTCAATCTTTTCGCTAGCGATGGTTTAACGTCTTTCATATTAAAGGTCCTATTTTGGTGGTTTGCTACGAACTTTTTTACTCGAGCCCATATCAACTCTATAAGATTTAACTCGCAATTGTAGGACATCAATATGTTTTTTGTGTCCTGCCAATTGAGCCAATTCATCTACCACATGAACATCAAGTTTATCTTTGTGCTGTTTGTAATTCAGCCTAAATTATATGCTCTGTGGAATATATGTTATTTTGGTTAAGTCATGTTTGATTTCTTTTTTTCTGGTACAAGTTGAAGTCGCCTTCTTTCCTTCCTTAAATAATAAGTGGCGTTATGCATTACTATTACGGAGTTGGGCTCAAGATGTGTAAAGATTTTGTTAACCTACTTTTAATACACTATGGCACTCATAACATCGCGGTCCATATATCTTGCTGGATGTTTCCCTCATTTAGTCACGTTTTATGAGTGAAATATATTTAATTTTTATACTATGCATTTTAACGTTCATATCAGAGATAAAAAACTTATGGTAGATTCATCGGATGGTAAAACCTACCGAGCGCATCGATTAATGCTAACAGCTTTCTAAAAGCATAAAAATCAAGCGAAGAAACAATACCCTTGATCAAAAAACACACTGATATAGTGCGTTTTAAATGAGTAAGAACATGCAATAATTTGCTGCTGTTTTGGTTCCTGGAATGGGATATGTACTGTACGTAACGGGTGAACTGCGAGGTGAGACTAAAAAATCGTTACCGCTGACCGTTTTTCTTACTGAGCTTTTAAACTTGACGGCGAGACCTTAAACCGTCACGTAGGCGGCATTGTGCATCTCTCCCACTCCTCGCACCGGTGAGTGGCAGGCAGTTAACGTGTGAATGAAATTTTCCCATTTGCGCAAAATAAGAACATAACAAACGAATACTAATTCTTTACTTAAACCTTGCTTATACAAATAGTTGAAGCAATTCAACCCTTTTTTATTACTCTTTAATTACTGTAGGTAGTATTTTAATTTTGAAACTTGTTTCTAAATAAATAAAAACAAGAAGTAATTAAGTAATTAGTATTTTGCACTTAACATGTTTGTTTTAGTTAATGTCTTACTTTTTGGGGTCAACATTTTAAGGGTAATAAAAAAGAATTTAATTGTTAATCAAATTTTTATGAGGAAGGATTAGGTAAAAAATTATTATTCTAACAATTTTTTAGAACATAAATACGCAAACATCTAATTTTTGATTTAGATTGAAAAACTTTACAAGTAGCATAAGTAAGGAAAAGGAAGTACATATTTTAAAAAATGGTTTGCTTTAAGCTAGGAAAGGATTTAACACGTCAGACAAAAGCGCTTATACTAAAATAATGCTTCATTGAACTCTATGACGTGCGACGAAATAAGACAGACCCGCAATGACAGATAGACAACTTGATAAGGTCATCAGCCCATGCAGTCCACAGGCTACCACCGTTCCATCCAGCCTTGAAGCCAATCGGAAATATGTGCGATATTGTAAAATCAAGAGAGGCAGGTAGAAATACCACGTTTAATGTGGACGGTTGAAGAGCGGAAAAATACACGCTATAAAGTCATAAAGACAGAGAATAACGCAGTTCAACACATATTTTGTGACATGAAGATTTTGGGGTGTATGAAAACAGAAATTGGTTATCACCCATAATTTTTTAGTAAAAAACATTTTTATATTTATATACTATGTACGCAAGGCATGTTGGATAGAGTTGTTTATGTAAAGGAATAAATATTGCACCACTCTGTGTGATTTGACAAACATATCGTGTTCAGGAAATTCATTCCTGCGTACGGAGTTATTTTCTATCTTCTGCCGCGAAAAGTCGTTGCTATCATGTTTGTGTTCTACATCTTCATGTTTGTTTATTGCCGTGCATTTACAAGTAAGTATAATGCCTAGGAAGTGTGTGAATAATGTCAACAATTTTTGTTATGTGTGTGGGGAATTAACTCTTAAATCTCAAAAACGTAATTTCACCCAACTTGTCGGAAAAGCTTACGAACTTTATTTTGGAGTTAAAGTATCAGATCAAGATAAATCATGGGCTCCTCACATATGTTGTAAAACTTGTATAACATTGTTAACAAGTTGGTACAAAACCTCATATGCGCTTTGCAGTAGCCATGGTGTAGAGAGAACCGAAAGACCATGCTACAGATTGTTACTTTTTGTCGCACAAACGTACAGGCCATTGGCCCGAATCCAGATTAAAAGAATGGAATCTCCTCGAAAGTGACGTACATATAAGTGACTTCCGAAAACGTGAAAAAGGGCTTGAACATTGTTTCGCTCAAAAAGGGACTTTGGTATACTGCATGAATGTTGACAACTTATTTGATACGTTAGGACAGAAACATGAACCAAGAAATTGGCGCCAATTTATTGATTCCAGTAAACTTGGCTTAAAAGCAGTTTTACTTCACAATGGCAATAAATACCCATCTGTACCTAACCTATAGCTCACGCTGTTCATATGAAGGAATCTTACGAGAATATGCGATATCTCCTACAACACATTCAGTATAAAGACTATAAGTGGTCAATCTGTGCAGATTTAAAAGTTATAGCGCTTCTTGTTGGACTGCAGCTGGGGTATACGAAACACTGCTGTTTTCTGTGTGAATGGGACAGCCGTGCACGAAGTCGTCACTATATACAGAAAGAATGGCCCCTACCTCGAGCACTCACTCCAAGTGTAAAAAATATTACTAATGAACCCGTGGTTGATCCTAAACACTTATTTCTACCACCGCTCCATATCAAATTGGGTTTAATGAAAAATTTCGTTAAAGCTCTAGATCTGAAAGAGAAATTTTCGAAAGTGAGTGAAGCAAAAATTAAAGAAGGCCTATTTGTTGGACCACAAAGACGGAAACGTTTGAAAAATAGTGAATTTGACAACATGCTAACTGATGTCGAACTAAGAGCATGGAGAGCTTTTTAAACATGGGGAAAGGTCCCAGCAGGACGCCCCAACAATAGAAAAGTGATACCAAGACAAATGGAGTCCTACTATGCTTGCTCATTACTGCTGGACATTACTCCTAGATGCCACAGGACAAAATATCGCCGTAAAACATTCGCAAAAACATTTTGAAGTAAATGTAACATGACAAACATATTGATATAGATTTAGATTCAGTATAAAACGCAATATCATTAGACCCGGAGAAGATTGATCGACAGACACGGAAAGCGACGACGAGGATGAAAATAGTACTGACGATGGTGCAATAGAATTGTAAAAAAAAAATTTTAGTTCAAAAATAAGAATAAGTAAATAAATATATAATTATATTAAGAACAAAAAATTAAAAACACACTATTTTACTTTTTTCAATTTCCATATTGATATTTTCAACTCAATTGCACCAAACAAAATATTCTCCTTTCTTTTCAACACGTAATTGAGAAGTAATCGCTCGTATGAAATTATCATTCTTTATGACGTTGTCAGGTTTAAAAAAATAAAAATAAATACATATTTCGCAATCCATTGAGCGAGCGCCAATTATTAAAAAAAAATGCTCTACCACTCATTTTCTTCCATTCTTAATCCTCCACAATGTTGTTTTCACATTTGGCAACATAGGACCCTTACTTTTACGATATATTTTTCATTTCATAATTTGAAAGATGTTATTTTCAAGGCAGCATAAGGCTTTTCCTAAAACCTCTGTATCTCGGTGGGGATGCATCTCCGACCCCCCACCACCCACATTTACGATTTTTTCTGAAAATCAATGAATTTTCCTCTAAAGTTTTCGATATATTATCCGGAACACCCTGTATATGCGAGTACCTAATAGATCCGACAAACATTCCAACCAGATCTACAAAAAAGTATCAACAGCTGTACTCTACATTCTTACCAATTACTTTTAACACAAAACAGGTTTGAGCCAATAGATGAATCAATATTAAGTAAGAGATTTGGAATATGTTTAACCTTGTGAACCCTTGACAGTGAACAATGGCATTAGAGAATGCAATAAACATGATTAATTGAATCAATACAAACATAAAAATTAAGAAACAAAAAAAAAACAAACTAACAAAATGAACGAGCAAGCAAGTAGCTAAATTTAACTTCCATTTCAGCATCCGCATTCAATTAAGTGTATAAAGTACTTACGAGTATGTGCGAACACATACATTTTCCATGTCTCAACGTACGTGCATACCTATACATTTGTATGTGAAGTGAACCAATGTTAACATAACAGTGTTTGATATTTAATAGAATGATTTAATGGATTAAAATATAACAGTATCCGTATATATCCATATCATACGAGTAGTAATTTTCTCCTTGATTTTGAGTGCTTCATAATTATTTAAATGGCTGTTGTTTAAATGAATTCGTTATAGACAGATAAAAAAGCTAGACTTTTTCCAAGCAGTTTTGCTTAATTCAAGTACCTGCTTATTATCAATGATATTATTTAAATAGATATTTTGCTATATTGTGATTACTGTAAAAATCTACGAAAAAATAACAACCACACAAGTTTTTTGAGTGTTTTTAAGTAGATTTCTAAGCTACAAGTAAATGAACAGATGTAATTATTTTACATAACAAATCTACATACACATACTTTGTGTTTTGTTTTTCTAATTAATTGTGTTCAAATTAGCGCATTTCCAAGCGCCTGTTCACATTGGCGCAGACAGGAACATTGCCCGAAATAGAGGGCAGTGTTACGTGCACCGAAAACCCATTTCTAAGTGCCTGTCTACACTTGTCTACCCATGAGCGTCTTTCCCATGAACACAAAGAAACACCATTGGAATGAAAGCAATTTTGACACATGGAGAACTCTGAAATCTAAAACATAAGGTTGACATGGATAATAATATTTTTTTTAAGAATGATAGTGAAGACGCTTTATTAGTAGTTTAATCAGCAAATCTACCACTGAACAACAGCAACAATAACCAGCATGTCCAACACGTCTGGTTTTACTCAAGACTCGATTTCCTTCTGAAGATTTAAATCGCTTTTTCCTTCAGTCTCCCTCGTACTCTACTTCCCAACTTCCGCACACTGTTCACCGTCCGACGATCAGCAAAAAATGAAGAAAGTCTATGGAGGGAAACGCTTTGAAAACAGAACAAAGAATTATATTTTTGTGTCATCCGCTCGGTGTTATCCTTCCGATGGTTGGAAAAAAATATGAAAAAATGAGTCACAAACGAAACGCTTTGAGAAAAGAACATTCATTCTTCCACCGAGAATTATATTTTGGAGTGGACTTTCGGTGCATTTTGGGTGCAATCATCCCTCCCTTTTTGACTTATATAATATCTACCTGTCACACGCGACACGACTTTCATTCCCATGCTAATGAAAACATATCAAATCATTTGCCATATCGTTCCATTTCCGACATGTTTCTTTTATTTTAGTTTTGGTCGCTGATGTGTAAGGAAGTGTAAAGAAGAGGAAAAAAGGTATGTTTCAGGCCAACTGCTCTCATTTAAAAATTAAAAATCGTCCGATTCAAGTATTCCGCTTGTGAAAGTCGTTCATCCCCATGAAAATGTGAACACGACATTCATGGGCAGGACTTTCAAGCACACACCAATGTGAACAGGCATCAAAAAAGTGACAATGTATAAGGAGCGCATCTAGTTTAGTGTGCCGACATTTATTAAATTTAACTGAGGCAAAAAATTAAGCATAAATATGTATATATGTATATGCAAACACGTATGTATGTATATTGATTTATGTGTGAAAATTTTTAGGTTTAAGAACAGAGGCTTCCATTATTTAAAAAAGAAAATCAAAATTAAATTAAACGTATATTATGTAGTAAGAAAGGAACGACCAGATAGAAATAATGCATTAACTCACGCCTAGATTTGAGTAAGGCAATATTAACATATATTATGTTGTACCACACATCGGACATTTAGATTTTCACTCCAGTCCGAAATAAGAAGTTCTCGAATGAACATCTATGCCACAACGTTGCATTTTCTTTTGTATGTTGTCGCCTGAGACTTTTAGGGTTCGTTACCAGCACAGGTATTTTTTTTCTAGGAATTATTTAACATGCTGTTAGTAACTCAAATTCGGATTCTATTCCGTTATGAATTTAAACTGGGACCTACTGCGGAGAGATGAGTTACAGAGGCAAGTAAAGTTGGTTTGTAAACTAAACACGCGTTCACCCGGAAACGGTAATTGACGACGATGGCTCTTAAAAGGGTATATACAGACCTAACGAAATCAATGCGAGACATTGCATAGAATATGCGAGTATTCCATGACAATATGGCAACACTTCTCTCTAATAGGAAAGGTAGAGCGACTCGACGGCTAGTAATCTGTGCATCACTTGGCTTAAGAAACCAAAGTGACCTGTTTTTGTACCGGGAAATCATCTGCGATAAAAAGTGGATTAATAAAATAACCGCAAAAGACTTGAGCAGCTTAAACCATGATCGTTTTCGATTGATGTTGTTGTAGACAATCCATTTTCCATCAAGAGTGATGAAAGTTGGTCACCTTAGAGTGCAAAATCTTCAAATGTCTCTTTATGAGCCTTAGCAGCTTTCTTGCCTTCACAAAATGTGTCGAAAATGTTCGTTTTTCCACTCCATGCAATTGACACTGTAATTACGGATGTAAGCAATATAAGGCTCGATTGGTTTCTAAAGTAAGGTTAAAGTGTCAAAAGAAAAAAATTATAACATTGACAAAAGCGAGAACCAATTAACATAACCCAACCTATTGTGTGTACTTGAAAAAACAGAAAATAGAAAAATAGAAAAAAATTGTAAAAGCTATTGCTTTTTTTTGCAGAAATTCCGTATAGATTTAAAAGGATTTTCTTTTCAAATTTCAAGCACTCATAGCCAAACCATAGATCTGAAACATTCAGACAGAGTTATTTGAAATGGCAGCTCAAATGATGGCATCATTAAGGATATCTATATTCAGTCGCTTAGGGGGTACACTCGTATGTTAAGATACCTAGTTTGGCAATTAAAGGATACCCAATCTATGATATTACATTAATTATGATATTATAATCGATCTGTTGGATTTTCCGAAATCGACGAAAATAAATTAGCAAATGTGTCTACATAAGATGGTAGCTATATGACTATTTCAGAATAGCTAGATTTTCTCATAAAATAACGTGCTTTACAATAACGTGCTTTAAAATGGCTTTAAAATAACGTGCTTTATGCAGAGTTTTCTGGTTTTTAAGTATATTTTTTTTTTTGTAATTAATTAATTAATTTTACGTAAGAACATAAAATAAAACGTCGAGTTGATGCGTGTGTTTATATTTGTATGTACAATATATTGCCTAAGTCCATATTTTACTGTAAAGTATACAAACGCAACTACTACTAACATTTTTCTGTTCTTTTATCGAGAAATTTTCTTGTATAGACAGATAAACTGGCTTTTTAATTTAATTTCATATCAACTTTTGTACTAAGTGGGCGCAACAAGCTATGTTTGAATTTCAATTCAATTATAACTCAATTTATCAAACAGCCCATGTATACCCACTAAGTGAATTTGAGTTCAGCCAACTCTTTTTCAACTTACGAGTAGCAAGCAAGTAGGATATGTACTGCAAGATGTCTAACAATAATTAAAACAAATCATTCCAAATCATTTACATATGTGTATACATATATAAACCTAAAAATTAACCTTATATTTTTATATTCTTTTAAGGCTAGTCACATTATCACATACGATTACTTTGTAAGCATAAATCTGTTCACAGCTTAAGTAAGCCTTAATTGCAAACTACAATACATATTAGTCTAACTACTAAATGGAGTTGAGTTCTATTTAACAATAATCGAACGAATATAGGTATACCATATACATATCTGTATATAATATCCTCATGTATGTACATATATATTCTGCTAAAAACTTTTTGTTTAAAGCCCGATTAAGAAATTCTGAAAATTGATTGTTAATAGAAATAATGCAAAAAAAAAATCAAAATAAATAAATAATTAGTTCGCTAAGAGTCACGTTCACCTGAGATTCCGCTACAAGCGTATGGTACGGGCTGGTATAAGTGGTGATTGATTTTGATGCCGACCTTTTTTCTCTTTTAATTATGCGACGTAAAGACATCGTGGACTGGTACGGCTGAAATTTGCTGACAGCTTGTTTTAGAAATGAATATCAATGAATATTTGTTTTGTTCTTTTTCAAGTTTCTCTTTGGTATAAAAATTTGTCAGTTTGCTTTTACGTTTGCACGCATAAAAAACACATGTGTATACGAATACATATGTGTATACTCGTATCTATATATTTTTGATGGTAATTGGACAAAACAAGTTTTGTTGTAATGTAACAGAAGCGTATTTCGTTATATCTAACCATAAGCTCTTACAAAAATTGGCAAAAACATAGCTTAATAATCATAACGGTAAAAATGTGTAGCTTCTATTTAGAAGTTGTTTTTTTTAGTTTTTAAATAGAAATTGGCATATACATACAATGCATGAAGCTGATTCATCATAAGAACCACAATAAAACTGATAAATCCCATACACATGGTAAATGTAACATAAGATATGATAAACTTAGAAGTCAAACATATAGTTGCATCAAATTTTATTAAGGTCTATTTCATAAAAAAATTGGGCTGCAAATTTCTAGAAAGATGTACATATTTTGGTAATATTGGAGCGATGTCACATATTAAAATTTAATGGAAGAAGCGTTATGGGAACATTATCTATAGGAATTATCTATAGGCATTATCTATAGGAATGTAAAATGCAATGAAAATGAAGGATAAAAGACGACGGTGAAACTCTGTGTTTGAAGTTGATGTGAAAATATGTAACAATCTGATGTAATTTGTCACACTTTTCCCAAAATTAGGTGTATGTTTTCAAGAATATAATTTTTATATCAATAAGAAGTTCTTCGCAAAATTACTTTTTCTTTTCCTTCGCCGTAATAGTTTATCAAAAAATAGTGGGAAGGGAGGAAGAAGCTGATCAAAAACTGGTAAAAAAAAAGTAAACCATGCAAGCAAATGTAACAGAGTTGAATACATACTCGTATGTAAACAACCGGAAGAGATGAAAGGAAGTATGAAGATACGAGTAAAAAAAACTTAAACATAAAAAATAAAAGTACGAGTAAATAAATAAATTTCTATAGTTATAAATTAGAAAAAAAGAAGATGCATGAAGAATAAAAATATGCATACTTTGCATAGATTTTGCGTATTTTGAAAAAGTTAATCGGTGTTTCCCAAAAAAAAGTTTAATTTGTTCCTTTATTTAATGGCTTCTAAATCTACTCTTTTCATTAATCATTATTAAAATATGTAATATTTCTTACAGAACAGATGTACGCAGATTTTCACGTAATAAAAATTGTGTTATATTGTACATGTGTTATATGTTAATACAATAAATGACTTTTATGTTTCGCTCAACCCGAAGCTATGATAAAAATATAAATTTTTTCTTCAATTATCTTAAAACAATTGATTAGGTATACAAATTTGTTGGATATATATTTCGTTAGGAAACCATGTTTTGCTTAGAACATTTAGCTTCCAAAAAGAATGCGACGACGAATATGACCCGTTTATAATTGTAACACATCGCATACCTAATGGGGTTTCCCCAGCTATTTATATTGTCGTCATCCCCAGACTTGTCAATACTGTACATTCGGACCGCTAAAATTCCAAATCAACTTTTCCATACAAATTATTTTTTAATAGGTTTTTTTTATTCTGAGTCACCTCTTACTTTACGGCCACGGCGACTACGCTGGAAAACAGTAGACTTGGCTGAAAGTGTTAAAAATAAATCGAGTCTGGTTCAATTCAGTTGATTGGGTTTCCTATTCTGCTTAATGATTATACATATACTCGCGCAAACTATTACACAGACATGGAATATAGTATCCGGCAAATAATCTGTTTTGCTTTAAAAATCAAAAAGCAAAGTGAAACGAAGTTGTTGCTAGTCACCTTATTTAGTTTGGTTCTTGTTGTTGGATAGATCGGTTCTGTGGTGTGGATTTATAGAAGTCGATTTTTGCAACACAAGGATCTTTCCAAGAAATTAAATTTTCTGTTTTTGGCTAGTAGTTAAACAAAAGTTCTAAATATAAATTTCAATTCCGAAAGTTTTAACAATAATTGTTTTTTTGTTTTTATTATACATAGAGCAAATAAAAATGTAAGTCTTTTAAGAATGAGGTTTATTTACTATAAAGCTAGTTAGAAGTGCAAACATTTGTATCTTTGTTTTCTGTATACATTTTATTTACAATCAAGTACACACTACACATATCTATTGTATGATGATTATGGAAATAATGTAATTATCCAAAAAAAAAAAACAATACATAAACATGAATGTTAGTTCTTGAAAAATTCAAAATTTAGCTTCACGTATTTCGAAAATTTCCTTACATAAATGTAGAACAAAACATTTAAATTGTTAAAATTAGTTAAGTTTTCTTTAACAGTAAAACAACAAAATATGATAATAGAGAGTAAAATTTATTATTTATTTTAACTGTTTAAGATGAATGAATCTTGGTATATTCCACGTGCCACTTTAACTGGAACAAGTACTTCGACATCCTCAAGAAGTAGCAGTAATTCTATCTCAAATCCGCCAACAGTATTGAGGAATTTTAATGGAAAAATATTACCAGCCAACAAAATTAACGGCAGCAATGAATGCTTGGACCAAAATAAATTTGTTGACAGTGCTAAATGTATGAATAAAACATCTGATCATTCCGTCGAAACAATTTGGAATAATATTAAAAATCAAACAAAAAGAGGATCTCGGTCATCACAAGGATCATATGACAGCAATAATAGTACACAGGTACAAATTAGTTGAATACCTTTTTGTGTTTTACTGATGATAAAATATAAGTGTTCTATTTAAGGGCTAAACTAAACTGTTCTATTCTTTAACTTTTAGAGCGTTTCTTCTGGCTCTTTGCTTTTAACAGCAGCAAACCTGGAACGGTTTGCAGCAATCCACCGCCAACAAAACATATCTTCTTTGCAAAAAACCAACGATTTTTTGCAGTCAAAATACGCTTCCAATTTAATGATAGCTTCAAGCAAACTAAATTCAGGAAAAGATTCTGTAATTGTAATCGAACCTAATATAAGTTTTATTAAAACCAAAGATATGGATACGATGTCCGTTGCCAGTTCTACACATTTTACAATGGTTAATGGAGAAGGTGGGTCAATGCGAAAAACTACAGAAGGGATTTGCAGTAGAGGCAAACAAGTAACTGTCCTCATAATTAGTATGAGTCTGTTTTTCCTTTTTGTAATTTTTGGAATGGTATACGCTCTAGAAAGTGAGTATTTTTTTTTTTGGCATTTATTCACATTTTTATTTATTTTTCTTTTCTTCTTTTATCATTACAGTGAGAGCGCGTGAGATGCCAAAGAGTTAATAAAACGAATTGTTTTATTTACATTGTTACTGTTTTAACAGTACATTCGAACTATGTAAGAAATATATGTTTTTTACTACAAAAATATTGGCTTATATATAAATGTTTATGTGTATATTAACATCTATGCATATACATAAACATAAAAATAATTGGATGCTATTTGTAAATTATTTTTTCATATAATACATGATACATATTAATTATTAATTTATAGTAGGTATAAAACTATTTAAAATATCACTTTCATCGAATTTATAAAAGTATCTTTATTTCATAAATACTTAGATTAAGTTCACAGATATTATTTCAACGAATAAAAAAACTGAAGTCTGTAATTATACAAAATAATTTTTATTACTTCTGTGATAGATATGTATAAATAAATTATATCCAACACTTTGTAAGAAAATATAATAGTTGTATTAAAATTATTTGAAGATTTAAAAGCTGTGTTTTTCAATTGCTTCCGAGTCTAAACAACAAACAGCCTTCGAAAACAGAATGTTCCGGCGTTTTATAGTCAAACAGGCATAACCGAGAGTTCAAAGGATCCGAAATCTATTCTCATAAAAAGTGCAGGCGTTGCACCTTACAGATTTATAAGAAATCACAAGAAACAGTGTTTTAGTTATTTACTTACATGTAAGAACTTAATATAGTATAAAGTTTGGAATATACCTTTCAAGCTCTTAAATCTAATCTTCATTTATAGTTGTTAATAGTAGGAGCGAAATGCTCAGGCACAACGCCAGTACGAAGTCTACTGTCTTTTCAACCGAAGTATAGCAGGAAAATGGCTGCAAACGCACGTTTAACCATTCCACGAAATTTAGAATGTGGAACAAAACTAATGATCTGAAGTAAACAAATTTGACCGACTTTATGTTGCTTATGAGAGATGGTCTCAGTTATAGAGGTCCAGACGTGAAAACCGACTCTTCCACTCTTGCTTATGCCGCTTTTCGAGAGTTTAAATGTCAGGAACTGCCACTTGATCTCACTCATAGAGTTTACTTGTTTATTTAGGTTCGACTACATGGACCATTAATATAAATTATTATTATTACTTGAGGAAGGAACGCAGAAAATGAATAATTAAACAAAATTGTTAAGAGAAAGCAATAATAATAAAGATACAGAGAATTTAAAAGAAAGAGAGGAAGGCAACGGGAAACCAACCATTCGGACCAGCGGATTTATGTATGTTGAGATCTTTAAGTACACTTGCTACTACACGAGTTCGAAAGTGGATTCGTTCCATTGAAGATTCAACGCACTCAAGTGTAGGCGGAGACAAAGCACAATCTGGAAGTGTTGAGCTGGCCGCTGGAACATCATTGTAATTGAGCGTTGGGATGGAGCATGAGGCAGCATTTCTAATGTTTTTGACGAACGACCAAAAAATTTTACTACCTTTGGGACATTGTAGCATTTTTCGCCTCTGTATTTTGTCATATTGAAATTTCACTCGTTTCAGTCATTCCTGGCCCGTATGAACTGAAACCCTTTTTATAGCTCGAGTCGTACCATGCCTTTTCTTTTGGTCTGATACTCTTAATCCGATGAGGGATAAAAATCTCATTCCAACGAGAATACACAGTGTTTGTGATCATATCAGCAGCGACATCCACGTTGTTATGGAGGCAATTTAACTACCAGTTAAAATTCTTAAAGAAGCTGTTAAGTTCGCTTTAAAAAGTTAAAGTTAAAAACAAGTCCAGGGTGTTGGCGGGATTCTGGTATTCGCGTGGGCTCATTTACAAGCTGCGTTAAGTTGTTTTCCGCCACCCAGAATTGTGTATATTGAAATCGCCTGTAATAACGACTTCAGTATGATGATACAAGGATGGAATCCTTCAAATGGAGTCAGACAGCGCATCTAATTCGTTAAAGGTCGAATTTCTGTTCAGTTTGTACTGTAAATAAAGCAAAAGTGGATAGCTTGCTTACAAAGATGGGATTTTAACCACATGAGATTGAATTCCGTCTAGTTCGCAGCCAGGTAGCTCGAGAGCAGAGTGATTTGAGAGGTGTGGGTGGTGTTTCAATAATTGCCAAAGCTGCTGGCTTGTAGTTACAGACATACGCACAAAAGTGATTACTTCTTAGGTAGATCCACTCTGAATTCCCGAATTGTTCCAAAAAGCAAACACAAAAAACACGAACACCGACGATGCTAAGCAAGGCTGCGAAGGGATTAATTCTGATGTCAGTTGACCAACCAAGGCGACCATGGTCTAAGTAGTAAAAATTAAAGAAGACAAAAGCTAGTTGAATTTGGCCAAATAAACGATCTTACCGCCATGAATTTGAAATATGTATATTTAGAAGTAGAAAAGCAACAGGATCAGATACAGTACCGAGTGAAATTTTGAAACTTGTAGATTTTTATTTTTAAAAAAAAAAAAAAAAACTTCACACTCAAGTGGGTATGAATTCACTTATAATGCCTCAGCATGTGTTAAGCTTTTTGAAAAATGAGATAGAGAGAAAAAAAAAATGTTTGGGCTCAGTGGTTATTTCGCTCCATGGGTGGCATTCAACATTTAATGGGAATACTAAATTCTTAGTGGAAGTTGGCTTATTGTTGGTTTCTAGTCAACAACTCATTTTACTTGACTTTCGTTAACTGTAAAAAATTAATGTTTTTCAGGCGAGGTTGGGATTCGAACACCGATCCTTCCGATTTGGAAGCCAATCCACTACCAATTGAGCCACGACTACCCACAACTATGAAAATAATATTCTGATACAGTAAACCCATTCAATGCAATCTATGTATAAATATAGCACTATTTCGGATAATTGACTACAAAGTGCCAATCTGATTGCTGATTATAGAACAAAGACCAAAGACCCGATAAAAATCTTCCTAAAAATCGTTCACAAAAGAATATACATACAATAAACTTTAAGACGGCATCAGTTGATCGTAATTTGACTTTAAAATCGGTTTTGGTACGCATAAAGCATTGTTCGCATTCAACATGCGGGCCCAATTTAGCTTAGAGATGAGGAAAGACGTTTTTGCATGCTTCGGAGATTACGAAAAGCCATTTGATACCGTTCAACCCGACAAAATGCTAGAAATCCTGGACAGCAAACATGGATATGAATGACCGAAAAGTGATTGAAAATCTGTACTAGGGTCAAAAAGCTGGATTAACAATAGTAGGAGAAGAGTCAGATCAAGTAGTGATTCAAAGAGAGGTAAAACAAGAATGCATTTTATCACCGTAAGTTTTCAACATGTACCAGAAGAAATATTCAAAGAAGCAATCGTGGAAAACGACGGAGGAATAAGAGTAATGCAGTCAAAATAAACAACATAATTGAATTGAATAGCATGATGAACAGACTAGCTGCCCGACAACATTAATGTAGCTGAAGCGGCAGTTAAAGCAGATATATGCGCAAACCAGAATGTACCTGGAAATATCGGGAACAAATGCAATTTATCAGAGAACACATGAAACCAAAATGAGTCTAGAAAATTGTATTTAGACATTTGTTTCTCTTTATAGCACGAAAAGTAATTTTGCTGCATCATCTGATATTTTTGTTGAAGATGGTTCCAGCGAATCAGTACCAGGGATTCCCAGCCCAATAGACGAAACATTCATGTTCGGTGCACAAGCACCTGACTTGGGAAATTCAATTTTTATATCAGATCCGATTAAAGCTAGCCTTTCGCAAGCATCGAAGAGGCAAAAGAGTACGATGCTGCTTCTTCGGATCTTGATGAAGATGAACGGTTTTGTTAGTCTCTTGTGAGAAAACTTAAATCTTTTCCTAGAGATGTTAAAAATGATACAAAGGTATGAATACTACAATATCTAAACGCAATTGAAAGTCAGCTCCCCAATAATTTGCCTTAATAAAGCTGCAAAACTGTCATAGCGCAATAAAAGAGATTGTTGTGATATCAAAATCGTTTGTTTTATTTTTTTGAACATTTAAATACTAAAGCGGTCGAAAAAGATCTAGACATTAGAAAATAGTTCATCAATTTCTTGTGAATTTCGAAAGCCCCTTCTGCCCGATTGTTGCTTCCACATTTTCGGATTGATAATAAATCACTTCTTTCTTGTCGCAACGTTCCATCGATTCGTTAACCATTGTCGTCGTATGAGTCACAATAACCTTCTGGGCTGGACGACTATTTCGATAAAGTTGTAGAGTATAGTACACGCAAGTATGATCGGTTTTTCTTTATTGCTCTCATGATCCCTTAGGACTCCAAAAAACGCGTTTATCTCAAAACTGCATTTTTCAAGTTGGCCGCACCCATAACTTGAACTACAATATTTTCAACCAATTCATTTCAAATTTTAACTAGATCTTTAAAAATGTATTTTCTAAATAAGTACGTAGGATTTTTTTTATATGGCATAGTTCATTTCAAGTTGGACTTTGGAAGTGCCCCATTCGGCCAAAAATCAATATATCAGAAAAAAAAAATCCTAAGTACTTTTCTAGCTGTTGTCATGTACAATAAAAAAATTAGTGACTCATCATAATTCAAAATTTACAGGAGCTGGTTGGCACAGCCGTAGACCCTTCCAAAAAAGAGGGGTCACCTGAGAAACGCTGCACAGCCGCCATTTTCAAATAAATTATTCTATACATTTTAAAGTCAATCATATGTACAATAAAGTTCTACTTTGTAAACTCGATTTATTTTCTATTTTTCCTGAAAAAAAAAATACCACGAAAAAGGCTATTTTTACGGCTTCTAGAGTGGCCTAATCCCTTAATATTCTCCAACCTGCACCCAATATGCTAAAAGTATTTTCAATTATGCGGCGTATCTAAAGAATGTCGGGATAGGGCTACATCAAATTATCCCGCAATAGAAATTCATAAACACCGCCAAAACAAAGTTTATTGTTCTAAGTAGAAAATAGCAAATGCAGAACTTCGAATTAAAAGTACAATAAAAAACAAAAGCATAGAAAGAGTCGATAGCATTAAACACTAATCAATAAAAATACAAATCCTAGTAAAGAAATAGAGTGCAGGATATAGCAAGCGAGGAGAGTTTTTTGTAAAATGAAAAAAAGTATTATACAGCATAGAAATCAATTTACATATTAAAATAAGATTACTTAAATCTACACTTGATTGGTGCTCTTATAAGAAGTCGAAACATGGACGTTATACAGACACTGGCAACAATAATAGAGGCGTTCGAAATGTTGATACGCCGAAGAATATTGCGTATTTCCTGGGTTGACAGAATAACAAATGAAGAAATACTAAAACGAATTGGGATGAAAAGGGAGTTAATGTGCTTAGTAAAAAGAAAAAAAAACTTAAATACATCTTAAGAAAAAAAATAAAAACTTCTGTAAATTATTCTGCTAGGGAAAATAGAAGGAAGAAGAGTAATTGGGAGAGAAAGGCTAACATGGCTGTCAAATATGCGGAAACGGCTCAAATTTTCGACTTCACAAATAATGAGAGCAGTAAACCTCCGGAGCGAAGTGAAACCTTAGGAAGAGTTATTATTTTTACCCCAGGTCGCCCGCAAATGAAACGTTTTTGCTAATTTATATTTACGTATTATAATATTAATAGCAAATTTAACTCTGCATGTTAATTAAAACGAACTTACAAACATTTAAGCAAAAAGAAAAAACATAGTTTAGACATAAACAAGCTGGAAATACACACAATAAATGATGAATGTGACCAATATGGGAATCCGATAATAATAAGAACAAATTCCAATGTTTGTCGTTGTTTTGCACAGTGGCATATTTTCAAAAACAAACATACTTGTATACGAGTATACGAGGGCGGATCAATAAGTCCGTGACTTTTTGAATTTCTGACCTCTTTACTGAAACAGCAACACTGCTCCTGTCAACAGGCATCTGTCAGTTGACTCCTGTCAAAATTTAAACTTGCTGCGTCAGTTAGTTTGTGTTTGACAGCTATTTTTATCAGACTACTCACTAATTTGAGGAGAAAATGGAAAAAAGTGAATTTCGTGTGCTTATTAAGCATTATTTCTTGCGAAAAAAAACCATTACCGAGACCAAGGCTAAGCTTGATAAATACTATGGGGACTCTGCACCATCGATTTCAATGGTAAAAAAGTGGTTTACTGAATTTCGTTGTGGCCGTACAAGCACTGAAGATGCCGAACGTCCTGGACGCCCAGTTGAGGTCTCTACACCCGAAACAATCGAAAAAATTCACGATATGGTGCTGGACGACCGAAGATTGAAAGTGCGAGAGATTGTGGAAGCCGTAGGGATCTCGCATGGCTCAGTGGTTTCAATTTTGAATGATCACTTGGGCATGAGAAAGCTTTCCGCAAGATGGGTGCCGCGTTTGCTCACAGTCGACCACAAACTTCACAGGAAGGTTTGGCGTTGTTTAATCGCAATATGGAGGAGTTTTTGCGCCGTTTTGTAACCGTGGACGAAACATGGATCCATCACAACACACCAGAGAACAAACAACAGTCAGAACAGTGGGTTTCTAAGGGTGAATCGGCGCCAAAGAAGGCCAAGGTGGGTTTGTCAGCCAATAAAGTTATGGCGACTGTTTTTTGGGATGCACGCGGGATAATCCACATTGACTACCTTCAAAAGGGAAGAACAATCAATGGGGAATATTATGCCAACTTATTGGACCGATTCAATGAGGATTTGAAAAAAAAAACGACCTCATTTGGCCAAGAAAAAAGTTCTTTTCCACCAAGACAATGCAAGGGTGCACACATGTGCAGTTGCCATGGCAAAAATCCATGAATTGGGCTATGAATTGCTCCCTCATCCACCCTATTCTCCAGATTTGGCTCCGAGCGACTACTTCTTGTTCCCAAACCTGAAGAAATGGCTTGGTGGAAAAAGATTTGACTCCAATGATGAAGTCATCTCGCAAACAAAGGCCTATTTTGAGGACCTCGACAAATCATTTTTTTTGGAAGGGATAAAAAAATTGGAGAAGCGTTGGACAAAGTGTATAGAGCTCAAGGGAGACTACGTTGAAAAATAATATTGTTTTTTTATCAAAAAATCTGTGTTTTAATCCAAAAGTCGGACTTATTGACCCGCCCTCGTAACAAAGTCATTACTTATTTTCATATTAGATTCGCCGATTTTATTTATTTTGTTACTATTAATCCTAGCATTCAAAGTCATTTGCTAAACGGTTCAAATGAATTAGATTACAGTGACCGTTTTATGACCGTAGAAGCGATAGTCTAAAATCAGATGTAAAATTATATTTTTGTGCATTCGTATTATAAGTTAACACTGAGTAATTGAAAAAGGAAATAATGCGCGATGGTAAGCTTACGGTTAAATATTAAAAACCATCACGAGAAGACGTGTGCATCATCTCTATGTATCTTGGGAAAATGTTCAACAGACTTACAAGGATCTAAGATGGATCGCGCTAAGAGCTCAAAAATTATCAGAAACTTACATAGGATTGATATAACACATCGGCTGAAAAGTGCGTGCCGTTTCTAAGAGAGGGCACCACTTGAATTAAATTCATACCATTTTCAGTTAATACCAACCTTCAAAAGATACGTGTATTAATTTGACAGCTGTCGGACGATTAGTTCTCGAGATATAGCGTGGTGAGTGAAGCAACTTTTGTTATTGTGAAAAAAATGGATTCAAAGCAATTTCGTGTGTTGATTTATCATTGCTTTTTGATGGGAAAAAATGCAGTCGATGCAAAGAAATGGCTTGATAAGTGTTACCCGGACTCTGCACCAGCCGAACGAACCATTCGCAAGTGAATTGAAAAATTTAAAAGTGGTCATACAAGCACTGAAGATGATACACGCAATGGACGTCCATAAGAGGCTGTTTTAGATGAAAACATCAAAAAAGTCCACAAAATGATTACGAATGACCGTAAAGTGAAGTTGATCGAGATAGCTGAGGCTCTGAAGATATCATACACGAATATTTGGACATGCTAAAGCTCTGTTCAAAGTGGGTGCCGCGTATGCTCACAGTCGATAACAACGTGTTGATGATTCAGAGGAGTGTTTAAAGCTGTTCAACCGCAATAAAACCGAATTTTTGCGTCGGTATGTGACAATGGATGAAACTTGGCTCCATCACTTCACACCAAAGTCAAGTCGGCAGTCAGCTGAGTGGTGAGCAGGCGACGAACCTCGTCCTCGGCTAGCAAGGTTATGGCATCCGTATTTTGGGATGCACATGGAATAATTTTCATCGACTATCTCCAAAAGGGGCAGACTATCAACAGCTACTGTTACATTGCGTTGTTGGAGCGTTTGAAGGACGAAATCGCAGAAAAACGGCCGCATTTGAAGAAAAAGCAAGTGCTGTTTCATCAAGACAATGCACCGTGCCACAAGTCGATGAAAACGATGGAAAAATTGAAAGAATTCGGCTACGAATTGCTTTACCACCCACCATATTCTCCAGATTTGGCCCCCAGCGACTATTTCCTGTTCGCAGACCTCAAAAGAATGCTCGCCGGAAAGAGATTTAAGACCGAAATCGCCTATTTTGAGGTTAAACCGAAATCGTACTACAAAACTGGTATCGAAAGATTGAAAAATCGTTCCAATCAGTGTATCGCCCTCGAAGGCAACTATATTGATAAATAAAGTTGAATTTTGCAAAAATTTTGTGTTTTACTATAAAACGGCGCGGACTTTTCAGCCAATGTGTTACAATCCAATATGAACGATAGCATCAAAACGAAAGACAAATGCACAGCGTGAATAGCCGGCAACATTGGAGTTAGAGGATACCAACCCAGTGTTCAAGATACTTTGCTTTTTTCTTAAGTCGAACAGGATGAATAAACAAAACTCTGAATATCGAACAAGTTTTCTTTTCTTGCCGATGACACCGCAATTGATGACCAAGTGGCAGATCCCCAGATAGTCGTATAAGATTTTAAAACATTTGTATTTTTTCAAGATAGTTTTAACAATAATTGAGTTTCCCCCGAGAACTCTTATTGGATTTTCTGCAGAAGACTGCATTTAAAAACATTTAATGTATAGTGAGTCTACGTTTATGAGTAATATCATTTAGTAATCTGAGTAGTGTATAAAGATAACGTTTAAGAATCAATCTCTACTTTAATATCTAGTATTTAGAAAGAGTTAAGGTCACAAAACACGAACAATTTTAAACTCAAAACGATCAATATCACATAAATGTGGGACGGGTTAATGGAGCAAGAACTGTGATGTCATTTGTGATGGAACATGACATTCCAATTTGAGTTTTGTTCTATGCAGCAGTATTCAATCTTTGTATTTTTTTGATCTCTTAACTTATTGCGAATGTGGTCTTTATTTTAGCTGGAATCGATGATACTTGCGTAGGAAAAAGGCGGATAGTCAAAACATTTTTATTTTATTTAAATTTCTTAAATTACAATGTGTTTGACAAAAATGTGCGTCTAAAAACCAATGAAAAATGTCAGAATTTTATTAAATCTTTTTTTTTTTTGATTAAGTATATATCAAAACGAATTGCGCAATTATACATAATATATTAGTAGGGAGTCCAGTCACTATTAAATTACTTGACATCGTCTAGTGCAACTTTCACTTAATTTTTATTTTAGGCCTCTCCAAATTTGCTTCAAGGCTTGCGCAAGTTGTTTTATCGTGGCTATTTTCTTCCCTTCCCCTTCCTCTGCTTCATTAAATATTTATTTCGGCAATCGGTTTATTGTTATGCATTTCTAAAATGCTTTCGAAGCAATAAACCTTTCCTAAAGACGAATTCTGATTATTTGATAAATCCTCAAAAATATTGCACTTAACGTAATTTTTTACCCTGTCTGGATTTCCATGCCCGCTACTGTAGGTTCGAGGTACAATCGGTTCCTTCGATTGTGTGTTAGTTTGAACGAAGTAATTGCTTGGTGCCATAGACAAATTATTTTGGGCTTGCTGACGGAATTGGAACAAATTTAAATTATGTAGAACAAACTAAGGGATATTTGGATTTGTGTAACTAGTATTATGATTTGAATAATTTTGTAAGACTGTTTGCAACGAAAAATTGCGGCGCTGTTTACAGTGATAGCAACAGTTCCAGCTTGGACATTTATTCTTGAAATGAAAATCGAAAAATAATGTTAACGGTGTATTAACCAACCCCCTTTTGTCATCATTGCTCTGTTTTAGGATTTCTTTTCGGAATCACCCCGAACTTCAAGTAATGTATCTTTTGGTATCAAATATACGAACATATCGTGAAATAATCTCCACGTCTCATAACTACGTCACTAACAACTTGGCTTCGACAGTTTTCACATCATCGCGTTGGACAGTTGCGGTTGATGAAAAATTTTAGTTCAGCACCTATTATCTTCTGATGGTAACGCTCCGGTTCTCCATCATCTCCACGCACATTTTCAGGAATTTTACTAATTTATTCAGATTAATGCCAATAAAATAAGAAGAAGAAGCCACACTGAAAGCATCGGTTCCCACTCAGTCGTTCACATATCTCCGTGGAGAACAGACGCGTTTCGGCGTGCGAGTGCATAATGACTAGTAAAAGCAATAACAAAGAGACATTTGAGGGAATTCCTATAGGCTCCAATTAGCAGTGTCAGTGTGTCCGGCCGGTATATCATAGGTCGTGGGTTCGAATCCCCCCGTGTACTGTAAACATTTTTTTCTTTTCATTTAAACACAAAAACAATTAATTTAAGAACTGACGCGAATAAAATTTGGAAATTTCAAAGTAAAAAAAAAAAATATTTTCATAATTCATGTAAATTTTTTTTATTTGCTTTAAAACTCTGTTTTTATTAAATTCATTCACAGTTACAAAAAATAAAAAATCTATTTGGATTCCCATTCTTTCCTCAACTTCATAAGGTTCGTGGCAGTTACGTACATCCGTGATCTTTTTGGACGCTCTTTTACGTCCTTTAAACACTGCTCACTTTTCCTCAATTTAGCTTTGACCAAAGCCCAATACCTTTCAATGGGACGGCACTGTGGAACATTGGGTGGATTCATGTCTTTTGGGACAAAGTCGACAATTTTAGCAACAAGAAAGCTCAACGTCGCATAAGCATAGTGAGCTGAAGCTAAATCTGACCAAAATAATGTTGAACCCGTTAATTATTGCAGTTGTAATAAACGATGAGCTTCTGTGTCCATATTGGCGAATGGCCTGCTAAACGAGATATTTTGACCCGAATTTTTCCATCCCAATCGATGTTGTTGAGTGCGGAAGAATCTCAGTTTCAAATGAGTTGTAAAACTGCGTACCTGGAAGAGTAGTAAACTCGGCTTTGACATAAGTTTCGTCATCCAAAACCAAACACGCTTTCTTGTTACCGATCAACTCGTATAGCTTTCGGGCTCGTGTTTTTATGACTTTCAGTAACTTTTGGTATTTTTTGTTTTTTTCGTGTTTTTAGACCGTTACGTTTTTTAGATCTTTGTAGCATTGTTTGGTTGGTATTAGATATCCGAGCAACATCTCTGGATGACATAGTCCGGTTTTTTACGATGGTACCCACTATTTTCCTGTCCAAATTTGTATCATGTGCTCCACTTTTACCTCCACTTTTCTGTTTTCGCTTAACTGTCAACGTCTCCAAATATCGTTTAATAACAGAATCCGCTGTACTGCGTGCTATGTTTAAATTTTTTGCGATGAAATGGTTTGGACGCGAAGTATTTTCGAGCAATTTGTCGATGATCTTTTTACGGCGTTCCTCTTGACTCATATTTTATAAATATTTTAAACCGCACCGAACTAAAATCAATAACAAACTGAAACTAGAGAATATACAGGCTAATTTGGGTACAAAATGGGATTGCAATTTTTACGCCCGTATTAAAATTTACAGATTTTATTCGTTTCAGTCCTTAAAGTGTTACTAAGTGTTGTTTACTACATCACGTGATGGATTGTGGAGAGCGGTCCGCTATATTAATAGCGGGATCTGCTGAAACATCTGGTGAGGCTTCAAGTAGTTCAAGCCAATCACCAAAAACAAAGAGAAGGAGCAAGCTAAGGCCAATTCATAACTTGGTGCAACGTCCCACCCGACAAACTTCCACTGAAAAGCTGCTTGAGGGAGTGAGGGAAGGGGCGCATTCGACATCATCAATAGTAACAAATAATCGTCCACGGCAAGTCACTGACGACAACGCACATATCTCAGATGGTGGTGAAAGACACTTTTTGAGAGAGAACATCTTCGCTTCCTTGGCTCCAACGGAATCGGAAGATGAAGAGGAAGAAATGGTGTCTCTAAGTAGCAGCATCAAAATGCTGCAACAAAGAGTTCTTGCCATTAAAGAAATGGAAATGCTCAGAAGGAAGAGGGAAGAGGGAAGAGGGAAGAGCAAGAGCAATCAAAACAGCAACAGCAGACGCAGCTAGCTCAAAAGCAGCATCAACCCCAAACAAAAACAATAAGGCAAGTGCTGCAACAACACGAACAAAAACTCAGTAAACAGCAACAACATGAGCAGCAACAACAAGAGCAGCCACAACAATGGCAACAGCAAAAACAGCTACAGCAAATACAGCTACAAAAACAGCAGCAGCCACAACAACGGCAGCTGCCACTACAACGACAACAGTCACAACAGCAGCAGAAACAACAACACCAGCAAAAACAACAACAACAGCAGCAAAAACAACAACAGCAGCAGCAAACACAACAACAACAGCATCAGAAACAACAAAGGGTTCCACCCATAAACACATTTTAGATAGAACTAAAAGAAACGATAGAATTATGTAAGTCGGCCATAGGCAAAAATTTTTATATTAAATGACTTAGCATAGATAGGCACGCGATCCACTGTAACACATCGCTATTATAAAATAAAAAAATTATTGAGGGATTCGACGACGGAGTTCTTCTACTACACCCCGAAGGGGGACTAGCTGCAAACAATGCTACTGAGGGGGTTAGAACCGTCGACTGGTCCGGAAGAGCTCCTTGCACTGCTGAAAGACAAAGAGTGCGAAGGGCTCAAATTCGTGGGGGTCAAGCCGTTTATCACGGCTAGAGCTAAAAGGGAGAAGCGGAAACTACCGTTCTTCCTGGTTCGGGTAAGTCCCGACAGCAAACTGGATGGTCTGAGGAGTATCAAAGTCCTTGACTACCAGGTTGTGCACTGGGAGAAATTAAAGAGGAGCGAAAACATTTTACAATGTACATTTTACATTTTACAATGTGTTCGCTGCCAAAGGTTCCGGCACGCCGCGTCGAACTGCGAAATGCAGCCTCGATGTGTGAAGTGTGGAAAGAACCACAAGTCAGAGGAATGCGTTCTGGGTAAGGAAGGAACGTTAGAAAAGAGCCAACTCTCGTGTGCTTTACGTAGGAACACGGGACACACCGCAAATTATCGGGATTGCCCCAAATTCCAATACATCAAAAGAATAAATCTGGCCCGGCAACAGAAAGTGGAAATTAAACGTCCATCCGTGCATTTACAAACTCCAGCCGTTACTCCCCATGTTACCTACGACCAAAATGGCGGCAGGTAGGGAAAATACGGTACAGCAAGAGACGGTTGCTTCTCAGGCCCCAGCGCCTACAGCACCGGAACCAGTACCTGACATGCTATCTATCTTGCTCTCTATCCAGGGACAGATGGCTCAGCTAAAACGTCATTTAACCGAACAGACCGTGCGGGAGGATCAAGTATACGCGCTGCTGCCTGGCCTAACGCACCTTTTGTCATAATGGGTACGTACGTGGCGGAGCAGACCCTGAAGGTCCTTGCAGTGAATGTGAATTCACTGATTAGGTTCGAACGGCGAGCCGCACTATTTAATTTGCTTAAAGACCAAGCCCCTGATATGCTTTTGGTTAGCGAAACTAAGCTTACCAAAAGACATAAAATGAGGCACAGAAGATACAAAATAGTACGGAGAAACCGACCCAACTCCATTCAGGGCGGTGGAGTATACAGTCGTGTAGTACGTAGGTTCCAAGTGCTGGAAGCATGCATCGTGTATATTCCCCTCCGTAGTGGAAAGCGGATGTACGTGGTGTCTGTCTATGCACTTAAGGCTACTCAATCCACCTTATTCAGAGCTCGAGACACTTTTTCGATTCCTGAGGCTAGAATTGGAAGAGAACTATTTTATTATCTTCTGCTGTTCCTGCACATAATCCAGCGCATTGGAAAACTGCGGTGGTACTCGTACATCCCATACCTAAAAAGGATAAAAATACTTCCAATCCGGCGAATCTCCGCTCGATCAGTCTCCTTCCAAACATCAGTAAGGTTTTTGAGAAGGTAATCAATAGAGTCCTGAGTAAGTGGGTTCAGGACAAACATATAGTTCCGGATAATCAATTCGGTTTCAAGGCGGGGCATGATATCATTCATGCTGCTTCCAAGATGGTTTCTGATATCCAATGGAACAAAGGCAAGAACCAGTACACTGGTGCCTGCCTGATTGACTTGGGGAAGGCCTTCGATACCGTATGGTTGGAAGGACTCTTTTTCAAGCTGGACAGGTTGGGATTAGTAAACCACTGCTGTGTATTCTTTTTGATATGCTCTCCAGTAGACAATTCATCGTGAAAAATTGCGATGTGACTTCTGCTACGATCATTTCACATTAAAAACGGTCTGCAACAAGGCGCGGTAAATTCCCCGATCCGATTCAACATTTACATAAGTGATCTGATAGGTTCACTTCACCATACCATAGCGTACGCAGACGTCTTAATCGCGTACTTTCGGACGTATATCGTGATTCTTTCCTAAGCCATACAACTCACTTATGGAATGCCATGTCAATTGTAATACATGGTACTCGGCGGTAAGTGGGAACGATATTCTCGCGGAGGTGGACATGGTCGTCACAGATGAAGGAGTGAAGTTCACAGACAAGCGGGGTCGTCGGGATTCGACGGGCAGGGATAGTCTCTAAAGGTCGTATACGTTAAACACTGTACACGGTGGGTTGTTGTGAAGGGAACCTTGTACCGGAAGTGCTCAATGCGAATACGGACAGCGTGTTGAGGGGCGAGTACATGGCCGGTTGCGGTGAAGAAAATCTCGAACCGGAGGTACTCGTTTTGGTCGAGGTGTTGGGAATGAGCCGGATCTAGGGTTGACTTATCTAGAGTATAACACTCGGAGTTAGTGGAGGTTATCGAAAGGTACCACCCAGTTGTTGAGAAGCAGTCTGACGTTGTAATGAAACTCATACTCAAGGATGAGGTACCAGTTTTTCAAAGACTAAGGCAGATGGTGCACGCCGACCAAAATCCTGGTGCGCGAACAAACAAACAACTGGCTCGAGGAAATGGCAATACAACCAAGTAGATCCGAGTACGCGTTTAAAGAACGGTTTCTTCCATGTGCAGTTGGACGCTGGCTGCGGCCCACAGAAATATAAGGCGTTTGTGACACAAGAGCAATACGAATTCCTGTAGGTACCGTTTGGAATATCAAATTTACCAGCGGCGTTTGCAAGGTACATCAACGTAATCTACCGGACATTAACCCATTCAGGTACTGTAAAGTGCACGTAGATGATCTAATTGTCCCCGAAGTCGCGGCATCATATGGGTTGCACATAAACTGGAAGAAATGTCAATTTTTGAAAAGAAAAATCGAATTCCTCGGATACACTATCGAGTACAACAGAATTCATCAACCATCCCTGGAGAGAGCTGAGAGGGAGTATCCGAAGCGCTTCAACGCTTCCTAGGGCTGACCTCATACTTTAGACGTTTCGTGGAGGGATTTGCTGGTATCGCTAAACCGCCATCAGATTTACTGCGTAAAGAGACAAAATTCGTGTGGGGTGTCGAACAGATGGTAGCTTTTCAGCAGCTTAGGAAGGCGCTAGCCAAAGCATCCGCGCTCATATTGTTTAAGCCCAGGGCTCAAGATGCCAAGGATCAGTTGTTGCACGCAGTCCCAGTACATGAGTCGTAAGATGACGGCGGCTGAAGAAAAATACAGTACCACTTCTACGAACTAGAGGTGCTGGCGATCATTGAGGCGTTCAAGAAGTGGAGGATCTACGTTACGGGGCTAAAGTTGAAAATCGTTATCGACTGTAACACGTTCGCTATGATGATGAAGAGGGATGTTAAGCTAAGACTATGCAGATGGGCCATGAAATCGAGTATGAAATCGAGCATCGCTCTGGGTCGAAAATAAGACACGTGGACGCGCTCAGTAGAGCACGCTGCCTTCTGATTGAGGATACCCATTGAGAGAAGCGCAGCCTAAGGACGAATGGATTCGGGCCGTAAGGAAAGTTTTGGAGAAGGGGGAGTATGAGGACTTTTTCATGTTGGGAGTAGTACCCACATTAATAGAGCAAGAGGTTATCCCTGTAGCCCACCAGCAAGGGCATTTTCCCGTTAAGAAGACGCAAGACATGGAGGAGAAGATTTTTTATGTTCCTTGGCTGGAGGCGAAGGTAGTTAAAGTCGTTAGAGGAATCCAAAGTGCGTAGGAAGAAGGGAACCCTGAATGCCATCGATAAAGAAGACAGGCCACTAGCTACATACCATATCGAACATGTGGCACCGATGGAGCAGACACACAAGAAATACAACCATATACATGTGGTGGTGGACTTCGTCTCCAAGTTCGTATGGCTCTATCGAAGGAAAAGTACAAGAAGTGATAGACCGGCTAAGAGTGCAATCTAGAATTTTCCGCAACCAGCGGCGAATTATATTTAATAGGGCAACTGCTTTTACTTCAACGGCATTTGGCGAATATTGCGAGGTTTACCCCGTTTCGAATTCTTACGGATGTAGAGATGCTTACACCCGATTACCCCAATCTTCCGGAAATGCTTGACGAATCAGCGGCACAGGACGTAGAAGCAGTACGGGAAGCCCTACGAGAGAAAGTCCTAGAGAATATGGCCAGCAGAGAAAACAAGTGAGGATTTGATAGCGGCAGAGTACATGCGCAAACGTACAAACTGAATGAGTTACTCGTTGTCAAGCGCACTCAGTTCGGGGCAGGGGTGAAGTTGCGGCCTAAATACCTCGGGCCCTACAAAGTTTTGAAGAGACTCAACCACGGAAGGTACGAAGTCCAGAAATCCGGCGACAAGAGATAAGACAAGAGTACAATACCCACACAAGTGACAAAAACACAAATGACGAGCCAGTTTTGAGTAACTCTTCTGGTACTCTTAAAGACGATAATCATGTAAATCAGCAATCGAAGTGATAAACTTGTAAAACGCCGCTAAGCCAAAGTAGTAATTTAAATAATAAATAAGGTTGAACTATATATCCACTATTTTTTTTAAATACTCGTGTTTTACTGAGAGGAGTTCCACATATTTTCTCATCTGGATTTTATGTGTCAGAATGTACTAACACATATTGTTTAAATTGTACAAGGTGGGGCAAAAGAAATGCCATAATGTGAACGTGCCATAATTTTTGCAAATGGCGTCAAGTGTCATTATTCTCTGATATTTATGTTATAGACAGATAGAGAAATAGTTGACAATAAGCAATGAAGCAATACATACCTGAAGAACGCGGAATTATTGTTACTGATTTTAATCAGTATTTGACCAATTTCCGGTCTGTTGTTTTAACGCAGAGCGAATTTCGTCGTCATTTTCCTCATCGTCCTCCACCATGTGCACGAACAATTAAGCTGTGGCCGTGGACGTCCGAGAGAGTCCACAAACATCGACGAGGCAACGATGCACACAATTTGGCGCAAGTGGACGTTCGTTGCATCGAATTTTGGTGAAAGATAGTCCCTTATAAAATGCAAACCGTTCACCAATTACTGCCTGCTGACCGATAAGTGAAGTTAACTTACTCCCATGTCGTGTTAAACTTGGTTCAAGAAGAGGACGGTTTCGTATCCAAAATCATAATGGGCAATGAAGCCAATTTCCACTTAAGTGGTTATGTGAATAAAAAAAATTCGCGTTTCTGGGTCACGGAGAATCTACATGAAATGTACGAAGAGCCATCGCCTCCCATCAAAGTGACTGTTTGCTGCGGCATTTGCAGCGAAAAAGTGATTAGCCCTTATTTTTTTGAGGACGCCGACGGCACACTATAAAAGTAACTGGTGAGCGATACAGACAGATGTTATATGAGTTTTTTTTTTGCCGCAAGTTTCTGAATTGAGTTTTGAGAATTGTTGGTTCCAGCAGAGGGGTTGCGCACACACCTTGGGCAACGATGGAGATTCCGAATCACCAATATCCAGTCCGTGTGATCGCTAGATCTGACGGCGCCAACTTCTTCCTTTGGGGCTTTTTGAAATCACGAGTTTACCACCACATACCACAAATCTTGCAAGTCTTGAAAGCCAACATTGAAGAAGAAATCACCAATTTGGAGCCAGATATTCTGCGAGCAATAATTCAAAATGCTGTGAGACGAGCATAAATGTGCATCAACTCAGGAGGTGGTTACTTGACCGATATCATTTTTTCTACTTAATGTCATGAATTCTATACCGTAAAACAAACATTTTCTGAAAACAATTTCTAACAAAATGGCAGCCAATTCACATTATGACATTACTTTTGCCACACCTTGTATTATTAAAATCGGATCATACTTGTGACACACACTGCAGTCATATTTAATATGTTTAGATGCACTGTATTGCCTATCTACATTAATTTTATATGCCTATATCAACCGTTAATAAAACCACTTGTTTTTTTTTTTAATCCAGCACGAACGGTTTGTTTTTTGTCATCCGACACTAACGGTTTGTTTTTTGGTTCACTCTGTTAGCACATATAGCTGAGCGTTGTCCGATAAATTTTTAGAACGTGGCAGCACTGATTCTTTTGACGTTTTCACATATCATATTAATAGAATTCGAAACTTTTTGTGGTAAGAAACAGTATCACGTCAAAAAGCGTTTAGTGGTTTCGTTTGCACAGTGTGTTTTAATTAGAAACCTAGTTAAAAAATTCTTTCTCGTGCAGAGTTGCGATGAATGATTTTTTATGATTTTAAATGTATTCTAACTCACCAACAATCCATAGATCGACTTCATATGACTTTTGGTGACGAAATACCATCGAATGCGGCAATTTATAATTGGTTTGCAGAGTTCCAAAGGGGTCGTGCTAGCATCAATGATGAATTTCATGAAGGTAAATCTTACAGAGTTGCTGCTTCAGAATACATTGATTCCGTACTGTTATAATTGAAACCAATCGACATGACATTTTTGTTTTCGAGCAACCAAATCGACAAAATTCATTTCGCAAATCTTACTTCGCATTTATCAAAATAAATTTTGTTTATTCCAAAGACATCATTTCCCAATGCTTTTTCTGCACTTTTCCATTTCGTTTTGTCGCTTTGTCTTATTTAATTTTGTATACATGACATTTTACATGTATGTACTCGTATTGAGAAAAAATATTCATTCAATACATACATATATGCGTATTTGGCTGAAGGTGGGCAACAACTTCACCGCAAATCTTGTAAAGTTATGCATTTCCCATCTATAATTTGAGAATTTTTCGATTCTAATTTTTAATAATTTCATCTAATACTGAACAAAGATATTTAGTTTTTGAGCTTTAGATAAAGTAATAGTTAAAAGTTCGCGCGAAGAAACCGTGGAATATGAATGGGAGGGCATATTGCCCCCCTGCAACACCCTTGCTAAGGGTCATTGTTGGATTTGGAGTAGGTGCAAGGTTGGGTGTATGCTAACTTTGAATATTATATACCTAGTCCTGCCATAAGTCCTTCCATAAGTTCTGTTACACAATTTCCAGCGCTTATCGTTCAAAACTTCTTGCGGGAATAGAACCGTTAACATTTTTTTTCAGAACAAACGCACTGATCAGTGAAGATTACTAGTCAGTTTGCTTCCAGTTTGCAAACTATTAACATGGAGTGGGGCGTTAAAGTGAATCGAGTCGCGGTAATATCATTGCATAAGTGCGGAAAGAGTGCTGGCCAAATTTTCAAGTTGCTAAAACCACTCGAAGTATCGAGAATATTCGTTTATCGGGCTATTGCTCGCTTCGGCGAGTTGTCTGGAGTAGAGGACAGGCCAAGAAGTGGTCGCCCGCGTGTCATCCGCACGAATGCGGCAGTAAACGCAGTGCGTGAACGAATTCAGAGAAATCCCCTTAGGAAGCAGAAGACCATGTCCAAGGAATTGGATATATCAACCAGATCCATGTCTACGCTGATTCGGGATGATCTGCATATGAAAGCCTATCGTCGGTCCACGGGTCATCTTCTAACTCCTCAACTAAAAAAAAATTACGTTGGAAAGATGCGAGCGACTTTTGCTGTGATACGCGGACAATGGTCATGAAAACATTCTGTGTACGGGTGAGAAAATTTTTACCATGGAAGAAGTTTTCAACAAACAAAATGACAAAATTTATGCCACTTCATCCAAGGAAGCGAAAAAAGTTGTCCCAAGGGGTCAACCTGGACATCATCCCGCTTCCGTAATGGTTTGGTGGGGGGTCTCTCACCATGGTGTCACATGCCTCCATTTCTGCAAAAAAGCCGTAAAAGTTGCAAAAGCGTGCAAAAGTTTACCAAGAAGATGTGCCAGAAGGTTTGACCAATACCCTTTCCAATGGATACAGTTGAATCTTCCAACAGGACTCTGCTCCAGCGCACAAAGCCAAAACTACGCAGGAGTGGTTCAGATTCAATATTCCTGGCTTTATAGCAGCAGAAGATTGGCCGTCGGGGAGTCCAGATCTGAATCCATTGGATTACGGTTTGTGGTCAGAATTGGAGAAAATGGCCTGCAAGAGTCCCCACGGAAATTTGGAAAGCATTAACCAGAGCAGCGTCCACAATCTCCATGGAAACCGTACGTGCCGCTATAGCCCAATAGCCACACCGTTTGGAAGCTTGTGTTAAAGCAAAAATCAGTCATTTCGAGTGAATCCAATTTTGTTTAATAATCAATATTGTGGTCTAATAAATGAAACAATTTTGAATACAATATCTTTACTGGTTTTTTTTTTAAAGCGTTTTATATTTGTAACAGGACTCATGGCAGGACTGGGTACTGTTATGCAGGTGCAACAAGTATCAAACTGATGCACAGCGATTTCCCACGATACAACTACAGCAGTTTCCCACGATGCAACTACAGCAATTTCTGCTGAATAAACATAATTAGATTATAAATATTCACGCACCAATTTTTATTTGAAGTTCTTATCCATACTCCGTATACACCGTCTCATAGCTTAAGTTTTTACGATTATAAAAATTGGTTTCAGCGGTGGGATTGAAAAAAAAAATCCAGCAATTGTGTGTGTCAAAAAAAAAGTAATAATAAAAAGAAAACTGTGAAATTCTCAAAACGGTGTTCCTGCATCTAAATTGCTAAGCCGTGTTCCTGTGTTCCTGCACCTGAACTGTAAGCTGTGTTCTGGCACCGTGAAAAATGATGAGGAATTGTGTTTTAGTACTTATGTAAGTCTAATATTAAGCTATTAAGTCTAAAACTAAAACAGAGATTTCTAACCGTTAAATTAAATTTCTACGGTAGAGTTGGTTATTAATCAAAATTAAAAAGAACTCCTACATCTCCTAGTAAACGTATAAACTCAAATTTCCTTCAGGAAAGTCAAGAGTGCATAGAAAATAATAAGGGAAAATATAGAATTTTGCTTTCAAAGCTGGGTTACGAGAGGAGCTTTTGTGCCAGCTAGTGGCAGTAATAGCGATAACGAAGGTGGTAGTGAAAATAGAAGCTTTGAAATAGAAATTCGTAGAAAAATACTAATGAAAACAATAGCGAACCAGAGGCTCGTAGAGGAAGGGCTAGTGGAATAAAATCCAAAGTGAGTCTGGAGAAAATACTTATTAAGACAGAAATGACCAAAGTACCAATTAACGTTCTAATATCCTTCACCCACAATAGTGGTGGTGAGGTGTTCACATTAATTGCCGGATGCAACCAGAGGCGTAGCGAGGGTTCGAGCCGTTGGGGGTAACTTTCATTGAAATGCCGACTTATTTTAGGAATTTGCCGACTGTATAGATTTAGCATCCGTATTAAAGAAATAATATTGTGATGTTATGCATAATCAATGATTTTCAATGAAATTATTATTGCAGCAATTTAGTTATTTATAATAAAAAATTAATAATGCGTAATAAATACTATATAAAATTTAGACTAATTCCTTTCAGATTTTAATTCGGCGGTATTTCGACTCTTCCACGACCTCACTAAGATGAATTTCGTCAACTTTATCTTTCGAAGAATAAAGCAGCATCAATGCATTTGAGCGATCATCGCCCGTTGTCTTACGCAAATAATTTAAAACTAGTTTTAAATAATTTATTAAATTAACGTTCACAAGAAGCTGACGTCAGAGGACCAGTCAAAATGAAGCAAACAAATTTATGGGCTAAAAGGATTACACTTTTCAACTTGAACGCCACTTTGGTAAAGTCTTCGAAATTTGTGCATTTTGTACATGAATCAAGAAGAATTTGCAACTCAGAAAGCAAATATTCTGGACCTCCAATTTCACAATGGATTCCACTGATTATATTGGCACTGATTCTGTCAACTGGAATTCCAAATATCTTTTGAAAAGGTTTGAAAGTTGAAAAAATATCTTTTAAATTATCGTTTATACACGTGGTAAAAACTTGCAAACCCGTTCTAAATTCTTTTCTATAAAATGTTTCGAAGTCGAAAGCGGTTTTGTTCTGGCGTTCTGTGATGTTTCTGAAAATCATTCTCTGGACTGGTTTTTAATTTCTCAGCGAATGAAGATGAACTTTTTATTAATGTTGGTCGTCATCGTCGTTCAAGTTGAAATGATCCTGATGTGTTTCGAATCGACAATAAAGCATCAATGACGTTCAACCCTTCCGCTTCTAAATTTTCAGTCAAATTTTTAACTTTAAACATGACATTTTTCCAAAATATAAAGAACTGATAAAATGAAAATTCAACATTTTTTTCAACAGACCAGAAGCGGCGGTATGTGTATTGTGATCAAAAGAACTTGTATCGATTTTTATTTCTTCAAAGCATGCACAATCCCTTCGAAAGGATTCCACACAGCCTTGACTGTTTCAGCTCTCGACAAATTTTTTAGTTGCAATGAATTTTCAATGCTTTTGAATTCCTCACGCATACGTTAAAAACGTTTTGTCCTGTCATAGAAGAAAACATACAATGCTTTCAAAACATTGAAAAACTCTTTAATCAACACACTGGCATTGCATGCTGTTTCAACGAATATGTTGATCCTGCGTTTGGCATGGAAGGGTCACTACGATTTTTTGAGCCAACTCTTCTCCCATTTTTTTCGTTAGGACGACATCCATTTTCAGAATACGTTCAATAGGGACAGGCGTTTGCTTGGACTAAGTATCGAATGTCGATATCTATCTTCATGTGATGAGTCTGGAGTTGTGTCAACCATGACAGAAAAAATACCCGCTTTATTGATTTCATTTACAATGGCTTTTTGAGTTCTAGTACTCAAGAGATCAATGAATTTATTTTGGGTAGCCGAAGTACGTCACATGACGTGGTCTTTTTGATGATACATCCAACCAATTTTTCATTAAAGGGCAATGTCGTGAAATCAAATGAACAATTTAACAAAAAGTTAATCCATGCCTTCCCAAAGTAGCGGTACCTACTTTATGATAAGAACTGATAAGAAATATACGTGAAGAGTGTCCATGTCCATACTCATTATTAGATATCAGAGTATAAAGGTTGGTGCGGATTTTTAATTCGTATTTTAAAAAGGACGGTCTGAATCGGTCAATTTGCCGACTGAACTCCTCAAATTTTACCGAGTTAGCCATTTATTTTCTCTTTTTTAATCAAATAACTATGAATTAATCGGCATTTCCGAAAGGTGAAACTTTGAAAATGGCGACTGGTATACATTTACAAGTTTAAAAACTCACTTCTTATTTTTTAACATATTGTTCCGAGCCAATTTTGGGAAATTGCTCGTTTATTCACAACAGATTTTTTTTAATTGCTCAAATTAATAAACGTAGCTTCCTTGATTTGCCGACTCCCGAAAAGCCTGGTGGGGTGCTACGCCCCCCTCTCGCTTCGCCCCAACATGCATCGACGCTATCGAATCAGCGTTAGCTGCCCAGAAACCGGTTCTTTTCAACTACATCGAGACTAGGATCGTGGCAATGCCACAACGATCTTGATGAACAAGGAAATAAATAAGAGACTGGGAAGCCTGAAACAGGAGTTATGTGGTATCTTTAGGGAACCACATAGCAATCTTCAGCTGCACAGAGAACTTATAAGTATCAGGCAAGGCAAAACTGAGTCTGTAGCACTTTTCACGCAGAGTGTTGAGACTCTAGAAAGGAGACTAATGCAAAGGAAGGTACAGAATTTAGAACAGGTGGACGTTAAGGGAGAGCTAGACTACACCCTGAATGACTCGAACTGCAACCGACTTCAGACTGCTATAATTTCCAAACCGTTCATGACAGTGAGCTCAAATTTTGACACATGACAGATAATTTTATTACTTACAAGCCTTTTAAGCGATTTACGTCTCAGTTGTGTTGAAAATTTTTTAGCCGCGATGGAATTCAAACGTGATAGTGTGATTGCTTTATATCTGGCTGGAAAACCACAAGTAGATATCACTAGAGCCCTCCAGCACCTCAACGTGAATAAATCATTTGTGTCTCGAACCATAGCTCGTTACCGTGATACTGGCACATTGCAAAACGCTATGGAGGTGGTCATAAAAAAACAGCAACATCGGCAGAAATGGTTCGGAAAGTGAAGGCTCGAATTGAGCGAAATCCCCGTCGAAGTGGAAGAAAAATGGCTCGTGAGCTCAACATATCATTGGAACAGATCCAACACATACTGAAAAATGAGCTTGGGCTTAAGCCATTGAAGTTCCAAAAAGCACACGATCTTACACCGCAACTTAAAAAAGTTAGAGTCGAAAGAGCGAAGGAGTTGCTACGCTTGCACGAAAGTGGTGAGTTGCCGAATTTGGTTTTTTCCGATGAGTCGCCATTTGTTATCGAGCAATATGTCAACAAACAAAATGACCGAGTTTACTTGCCAGAGAGATCCTTCGAAAATGTACACCTTCGGACGCCCACCAGAAAGCAGGCAGCACCGATGGTGCCGATGGTGCCGATAACCGGCGATGGTCGTTTTCCGCTCGTATTTTTGGACCGTGGCGTCAAAATTAATGCGATCATATACCGTGAAACTGTCTTAGAGGCAGTATTGAAGCCTTGGGCAAACAATCATTTCGGTCGGAGACCATGGACATTTCAACAAGACTCGGCACCGTCTCACAAAGCGCGCGTCAACCAAGATTGGTTAAAAAACAATGTTCCACACATCATTTCTTCGACACAATGGATTGCAAATTCCCCGGATGCAAATCCGTTGGATTTCTCTGTCTGGGGTATTTTAAAGGAGAAGGTTGGCACTAAAAAATACCAAAGTTTTGACCACCTCAAACAAACACTTCGCCGGGAATGGGCCAAAATACCGCAGAGCCACTTGCGTGCAGGGTGCGATGCTTTCTTCGGCCGTCTCAAGGCCATTATTCGCGCCAAAGGTGGACATATTGAAAACTACTGATACAATTTGAAAATTGATGTATTTTCCAACATTTTTTGCTTTGGCAAAAACTAAAAAAAATTATAGCATTTTAAAAAGTTGGAGTTCGAGTCAGGCACCCTGTAGTATATCCAGACGTTATATTTTTTGAAAATAAATTTAGAGGAGTGGAATCAAATGCTAATAGTGAAGCGGCAAGTGATGAAATACACACTTATTTTTTTAGTCCTGATGAGCAAAAAGCAGACGAATCTCCTAATGATAGCGACTTGATTCCTAAAGATATTTTACCCACAGCGAGTCAAAGAGGTGAGCAAATTGTGGAATCAGTCGTGAGAAATTTCGAAAGGTAAACAATCGAGGAAAATAGGAGAATTTTCGATCAGATATGCGGAGACAACAGAGAAAAAATTCTAATGCTGCGACAGTTAGAGGAGTTGCTAATCAACTTACGTCTATAGGTCGAGATTCTGTTTCTCTCAAAGAGGCTTTACAGAGTGATAACGCGAAAAAATGGAGGAAACCTATGGAAGAGGAATACTGTGTCTTGGTCAAAAACAATACGTGGGGCTTGTGAACAAACTAAAGCTAATGAAATATCTCGAAACACGAAAACTTCTTAATGACCGGCAGTACTGTTTTCATAGCAACAGGTCCACTGGTGATCTGATGGCATGTCTCACCGAAAAGTGGAACCAAAGCGTACGTCAATCTGGCGAAATCAAGATAGTTGCACTTGATATTCCTGCTCTTCGGCTGTAGAACGGGAACGGCAGCATATGTTAAGTCCATTAAATTCTGATATTACCAGCATAACTAATTGGGGAACCACTAACAGAGTAGAATTTAATACTTAAAAAACACAATGCTGTCTGCTGTCGTTAAAGCGAAATTTAAACACCCAGCCATTATTCATGGATGGCACTTGCATCGTCGAAACCGATAAATTTTCCATTCTCGGTATGTGTGTCAATGACAACTTAGGTTGGAATGACCACATATTCGGTTTCGTCAAAAATGCTGCGAAATGTCTAGGTTTCCTCAAGCGATGTAAGAAATACTTTACCCCCTCTGATCTGGCCTTAATATATAAGGCATTTATCCGCCCGAAATTGGAGTACAATGCCCACATATGGTCAGGTGCGCCAAAAACATTTCTGCACCTGCTAGATTGGATCCAAAACCGTGCGATAAAACTCATAGGTGATTCTAATATCACTCAAGCAATGGACACCCTCGAACAGCGACGTAATGTCTCGTGTCTCACTCTGTTTTATCGCTATTTCCACCTCCATAGAAATCGCCAGGAGGATTCCGCCCCTATGAATGCTCATCAGTATACCCTCAAGCCCACTTTCGGACGTACTCTAAAATATCGTGATTCGTTCTTAAGCCATACAACTCGCTTATGAAATACCCTGCCTACCTCTTTATTTCCTAGTCATTATAACCTTCAAACATTTAAAACCAACGTTCATCGGTACCTCTCCTTCCATCCTCCCTGATTTTCCTTCGCCCGCGCTGTGTGCAAACATTTTAAGGGTACTTAATCCCTTGAGTGCGCGCAAATTATAAAACAAAACAAAACAAACAAAAATCGGTTACAAATGGGTTTTTACAACGTAACGGAAGGCAGATGGAACTATTCAAAAACGTAAGGCGCGTTTAATAGCTCAAGGATGTTTTCAGAAACACAACGTGGATTTTTCGAAACATATGCACCAGTTGTAAGGCATCCTACAATTCGATTTATTTTGGCGTTGGCTGCGCAAAACAAACACCTAGTGAACCATATCGACATCGCAGCCGCTTATCTTAATGAAAGTTTGGACGAAGAGATGATTGTAGATCTGGAGCAACCGGAGAAAGTTTGCAAGCTAAAAAACTCTTTGTATGGCTTTAGGCAAGCTGGTAGGAACTAGAACAAGAAAATCAATAAGGTACTTGTGAGTATTGGATTTAACAAATGCACAGCTAATATGGTATGTTGAAGACATGATAGTAGCATGATATTCAAAAGTAACTATGAACAGTATCGTAGAAAATCTGAATAGACATGTAGAGGCATGGAAATTGAAAGAAGCGGACTACGTGGAAAAATAGATATACCCCAAAATCGATATGTGAAGGAATTATTAGCTCACCGGGGCATGAAAATGTGAAAGCCTGCGCTTACACCACTTGCTAGTGGAACCGTATTAGAGAAGTGTATCATTGAGGACTGCTCGCCAACGAACATCAAGGAGTAACAATCACTGATGGCTGCACTCAATATCGAGAACTCACATAGCATCAAAGCTATCACAGTTTACTTCTCATCCACATAAGGAAGACTTTATGGTAGCTAAGCACGTACTTCGATATTTGAGAAACGATTCAAAGTGGTCATGTCTTTTACTTTGGTGGTAGTGCAGTGGGTTGGGAATCCAAGAAGCAAAACGTTATCGCACTCAGAATAATGGAAGAGGAGTACATTGCTACGTGTCAAGGCACGAAAGAAGTTGTGGTCCAGCGAAATTTGTATGCACAATTGAATTTTGTGCAACATACAAATAAAGCAGCAATCATATATTGTGACAACCATGTTTTCTTACTAACAATGACATAACAAGTAAAAGAAGTAAACATATCGATATTAAGTATCACTTTTTAAAGGAAAAATGTACGCAATGTGTAATATCAATTAATTGTGTACCAAGTAATGAAAATGAAGCTGCTATTTTTACAAAATCTTTAAATAAGAATAAACATGTAAATTATTGGACAGCATTTTTTAACAATTAATAATATTTTTTGATTATGAATTTTTATTGAAGTGGAGATTCAATTGAGATATAAAGGGACACTTATCAACCTACATGTAATCAAATTAGCACAGTTCAGTATCAGTTGAATAAACGTAGTCCTCGCGTTAGGTCGACTGCTTGATTAAGGACTGAAACGAATAAAATCTGTAAATTTTAATACGGGCTATACTTCCAATGCGTAAAAATTGCAATCCCATTTTGTACCCAAATTAGCCTGTATATTCTCTAGTTTCAGTTTGTTATTGATTTTAGTTCGGTGCGGTTTAAAATATTTATAAAATATGAGTCAAGAGGAACGCCGTAAAAAGATCATCGACAAATGGCTCGAAAATACTTCGTGTCCAAACCATTTCACCGCAAAAAATTTAAACATAGCACGCAGTACAGTGGATTCTGTTATTAAACGATATTTGGAGACGTTGACAGTTAAGCGAAAACAGAAAAGTGGAGCACATAATACAAATTTGGACAGGAAAGTAGTGGGTACCATAGTAAAAAACTGGACTATGTCATCCAGAGATGTTGCTCGGAAATGTGATACCAACCAAACAATGGTAAAAAGATCTAGAAAACGTAACGGTCTAAAAACACGAAAAAAACAAAAAATACCAAAAGTTACTGAAAAGCAAAAAAAAAGTCATAAAAACACGAGCCCGAAAGCTATACAAGTTGATCGGCAACAAGAAAGCGTGCTTGGTTTTGGTTGACGAAACATATGTCAAAGCCGACTTTACTACTCTTCCAGGTGCGCAGTTTTACAACTCGTTTGAAGCTGAGATTCTTCCGCAATCAACAACATCGATTGGGATGGAAAAATTCGGGTCAAAATATCTCGTTTGCCAATGTGGACACAGAAGCTCATCATTTATTACAACGGGAACAATTAACTGAGAAGTGTACATTAACGAGTGCCTAAAAAACGGTTGATTCCTTTCTTAAACAAACACGAGGGTTCAACATTATTTTGGCCAGATTTAGCTTCAGCTCACTATGCTCATGCGACGTTGAGCTTTCTTGTTGCTAAAAAGTCGACTTTGTCCCAAAAGACATGAATCCACCCAATGTTCCACAGTGCCGTCCCATTGAAAGGTATTGGGCTTTGGTCAAAGCTAAATTGAGGAAAAGTGAGCAGTGTGCAAAGGACGTAAAAGATTTTAGTGCTAAATGGAAAAGAGCGTCTAAAAAGATCACGGATGTAACTGTTACCAACCTTATGAAGGACATTCGAAAGAAGTTGAGGAAAGAATGGAACCCAAATAATTTTTTTTATTTTTTGTAATTGTGAATGAATTTAATAAAAACAGAGTTTTAAAGTAAATAAAAAAAATTTACATGAATTATGAAAATATTTAGTTTTTTACTTTGAAGTTTCCAAAGTTTGTTTCAGTCCTTATATATATACATGCTTTGTCGCTTCTGACTCTCAACTAACAAGTAGTATCAAAATGCTACAACAGCAAACACTTGACATAAAAGCCAAACAAATAGCAAGGAGAGAAAGGAAGGAGCAAAATCCCTAAATGGAGCAATCCAAAAAATAACAAGAGCAGCAACACTGATTAAACCGAAATTATTAAAAGACACAACGACGGAATTTTTCTCTTTCACACCGAAGGGTGAAAAGCTGCAAATGGGGTTAGAGCTGTGTACCGATCCGGAGGAGTTCCTCGTACTGCTGAAAGAGGAAGAGTGCGATGAGCTCATTTTCGTAGGAGCTAAGCCGTTCACCACAGTCAAAGCCAAAAGGGAGAAGCGCGTATTACCGTACTTCTCGGTTCAGCTCACTTCCAATAGCAAAGTCTAAGGAGTATTAAAGTTTTAGACACCGTGCCGTACCACACAATTAGAGAAAAGATTCCTAAAAGGATCGTATGGCAATACGAGAAAGCCAATTGGAGTGGACTTAACAGCTTCTTTAGGAAATTTGACTGGTCGTTATGTTTCCTCGATAGCGACGTGGATGCCCTGCCGATATGATCACAGACACTATCAGAATCAGATCCTTTATCGAACATCGGATGAAAAGTATCAAACCAAAAGAAAAGGCATGGTACGACTCGAGCTGTAAAGAGGCTGTCAGGGTTAGTGAAATGTTTTTTCGGTCCTATAAGACCAACTCGCCAGAGGAAAAGCGAAAAAAGTTCAAACGAACCAGAAATGACTGCAACGTCTCAAGTGTGTAAAATTTCACATTCCATTTCAGCTGTCAGCTCTTTGGGCAAGGCCAATCTACTTACTGCACACTTTGCGGCCCGCTCAACACTTTCCGATTGTGCTTTGTCCCTGCCTACACTTGAGTGAGTCGAATCTTCAATGGGATGAATCCACGAATCCACGAGCAGATGGAAAACAGCATTTGTCCAGCCCGTCCTTAAAAAAGGCGAATCTTCTTCTCTCTCCTCCTACAGGCCCATTACACTTACGTCCCTTCTTTCCAAGGTCATGGAAACGCTGATAAACCGTTAGCTTATGAAATATATCGAATCACGAAAACTTCTCAATGACCAGTAGTACGGTCTTCGTAGCAAAGCAACAGGTCCACTGGTGATCTGATGGCATGTCTCACCGAAAAATGAAACCAAAGCGTACATCAATCCGGCGAAAACAAGATAGTTGCACTTGATAGGCATTTGACTGAGTTTAGCATCAGGCTCTTTTGTCGAAAATGATCGATGCGATTCATCGATCCCATAAGATGAATCTCTTCTTCAATGAATTAGAAACTACCTTTCGGAACGTTCAATTCAAGTTGTCTTGGATTTGTTTAATTCTGATATCCATAAAATAAATGCTGGTGTGCCCCAGGGCTCCGTTCTGTGTCCGACACTCTTTCAAATTTTCATCAATAATCTCTAGTCCGCTCTTCTAATCCAATATATTCCTTTGCTAACGACAGTAAACTTTGCTTTTCATATGTTAATTTAATGCTTCCAAAACACAATGCCGTCTATTGTGGTTATAGTGAAATTGCCCATGAATGGCACTTCCATCGTCGATAACGAAAAACTTTCCATTCTCAGAATGTGTGTCAATGACAACCTACGTTGGAATGACCACATATCCGGTGTCGTCAAAAATCCTGCGAAATGTCTAGGTTTCCTCAAGCGATGTAACAAATAATTCACCCACTTTCAGTACGTCTGAAAGCCCTTCAAACATTTAAAACCAACATTCATCGGTACCTCTTTCTATCCTCCCTGATTTTCCTTGCACTGTGTGTAAGCATTTTAAGGGCACTTAAATCCCCTGAGCGCGTGCAAATTATAAAAAAAAGAAAACAGGTTTTACACTGAGAACAACTAAAATGATGATTCAATGATTCATTAATTCTTATATGCTAGATAAGAAAAAGGCTTAAAAATTAGCTTAATTAATTTAAAATTATCTTATTCTAACTTACTGGCCGCATGCGGACCATAATACTTCAACTATGTCTTTCGACGTTACAGTACATATTTATTTTATATTATAAATATAACTTTATTACTATTAAAACTAAGGAAATGATTTTTGTTAAAAAAAAAATTAGTATACGGTATCTTAATTAGCGGCACCGATAATCTTTTCGCCTCATGTTCTTCTCCAATTCCAGCTTTAGAAATCAAAAAAGTGTTTCGAGCTCTGAGATAAATAAGGTGGATTGAGTAGCCGTAGGTTTATAGACAGACAACATGTATAACCGTTTTCCACTACGGAGATGGATATACACGATGCATGTTTCCAACACCTGGAACCTACGTGCTCGTACTACGCAACTGTATATTCTTTTAAAATGCTGTCCTTTTCTTACAAAGATCGCAACGCCTTCTCCTTGAATGGAGTTGGGTCGGTTTCTTCGTATTATTTTATACCTTCTGTGCCTCATTTTGTCTCTTGGTCTTTGCCTAGCATTGCTAACCAAAAGCACACCAGCGATCCAGTTCTTTATTCTTGGTTTATGGCACTCTGGAGCCATTCTCGCAAATTTAGAGCCCAGAGTGCCCTCAAGTCCGCTTTTCTTGTCTTAATTGTGCCAGCTTATTTTTAATATGTTTGGTGTACACGGGTGCAATATGTAATCAAGTGTCGTTCTTGCTTAATAAATAGTGTACATATATGAACACAGTGTGATTTGGATGAGCTTCTCTCATTGCGTTTCTCGTTCCGAAACCATTTCCTCCATGGCAGTCTTCGTATTCGCCGTTCCATTTAGCGACGTGTCCGTTTACATCTGCACCGATGAAAAGCATTTCCTCCTTTGACATTCCAGTTGATATCTTATCAAAATCGCACTAAAATATATATTTTTCTGATTGCTCACTTCTTACTTGTTGAGCGTAGGCGCTAACAATATTCAACGTTTCGTGTTCAATTATCAGTTTTTTTGCCATTAGTTGGTCGCTAATTTTTGATGCACTTATGATTTTATCTAACAGCTCCACTGTCAAGATGATGGCAACTCCGTCCTGATTTTGTTCCATTCCATAATAATACATTTTTTTTCCAACATTTCGCCACTAGGTTCCTTGAACACATATTAAATCCATTTTACGTTGCCGTAATAAGTGTGCTAGTTAGTTTGAAACGTTTGCCCGTCATTATGCCGACTTTCTAGTGATTTGTAGCTTATTTCTAAAACCCATCATAACCAACATGATATGGGCGAGTAACGCCCCCGGAAATCTTTCAGCTCTGACATGAATATTTCTATTCTTCCCGATATCACCCCTCCGCTGTGCAGTAGGAGTCCCCACGGGTAGTGTATGCATATACATATGCACATTCACTTCAATGATGCCGTGCTTTAATAATATACTATCACAGATAATAAAGTTACATGGAGGGTAAAAAAATATGTCACGTTTTCAGGCGAATGGGATTCTACGTAACAGTTTGATCGAACTCATTCGAATCGCGCATAAGACATGATATTATTTCAAATTTGGTTGGAACAACAAATTACTTGTTGCTTATGCTTATTTCTCTTTGTGTTTTATTTTTCATTATTTCGGTTTTTGTTTTCATGTAACTAGTGTGTTTGTTTTTGTATTTCAGATTCTGATTGTGATTCATTGGAAGGAATTTCTTGTTCAAGGTTATTTCCTCTTTTTTTTAAGAGCAGTGAGAGGGGATTAGCAGGAAAGTATATCTTGCAATAGCAAATTGGGATACTGCTTTTAAGTCTTGGGGTGTTGGTTTATAGTGAGGTCCCGGTGCCTCTTACTCTTGGGGTGCTGGTTTATAGAGAGGTTCCCGTGCCTCTCAGTCTTAGGGTGTTGGTTTATAGTGAGATCCCGGTACCTCTCACTCTGGCGGCGTTGGTTCAATTTTGTGATTGTTTTGCATTTCTTTTCCTGATAAAATTTGAATTTTTTGATTTTTACTGGTAATTCTTTTTTAGATTTTCCAGGCATAATTTTTTCGCAATAGAATAACAAGTGCAAAATAAAGAATTTCTTTGCGATGTTCACCAGTTCGAGTCTTCGAGTATATCTAAAAATTGTATGATATACTTTGAAATGGAGCTTACAAATATTGAAAAATTCATCAGTTGGTGCTAAGAGACTTCCAAAATCACTATTTTGGAAAAAATTCTTAGCAAAATGAAAAATTCTGACGGACATGTTATTTGTTCGTCACTTTTTAAAAATAATTTCGAACAATTTTCACACTTGTTTTTTAAAAACATTTTAAATGCTAGATATCCTGTAAAATAACTCATTGCAGTCGTTTCCAATGAAATTCCCTTTGTATTTTTGATTTCATTTATCACTTTTTCGAACAAAGTATTATCAAATACTGTTTCCTCGCGTGCTTCAGGTAATAAAAAAGTTCTTGATGTGTGCGGTTGAGCCTGGGAGGTATCTAAATTTAAAAATTCTACATCGTCATCATCACAATTACTATGAGGAGAGAAAGCAATTAAATTTGAGGACAGAATTTTTGACATTAAAACATTAAATTCGTACAAAGAGGGATTTTTGTTATTACCGCCTTTACAGCGAATAATAGAAAATAAATTTTCCAAAATATCTTTATGAGTTTTCTTTGTAAGTAAATACTCAACTTTCCCCAATAAACCATCACTTATATCTTCACTAAGTAATAAAACCCCGTTTATTGTCTGTACCATTCCTTGAAGATTAGTAGACTATTGCATTGATGTTAAGTAAGACAAGAATTGTTGTACTAAAGGTTTCCGTTGACAAGCGAACACTAATTTTTTTCAAATGCCTCTTTCTAAACTTAATATTTCTCTAAAAATATCAAAGGAAACATTGCCATCTGGAGTTAGCATATCAGATTTGAGTAAAACATTACGCATGGATTTTAATAAATCAGGAAAATCATAAAAACAAAATATTTTTTCATTATTGAAAATTGTAAAAAGCTTTTCTTCTGTAACACCTAACAATTGGTAAGCTTTCCTGTTGTTAGGTCCTTGGTAGCAAACTGTAGCTCACACTTTCAGATTAAGTTCTTGGCAAATTGTCAACTTGTTTTCTAAAATAGATTTCAGGTTAACCCCTTCGACAGAGTTTGCTGAAACAGAATAATTTTTCCAGCTATCAAAGAGGCCGTTTACCATGAAAACACAAATTTCGTTGCCGTACAATCCTTTTCGATCCACTCCTTGATCTTCAAATCCATCATTTTTGATATTGTACGTGGGATTTGAACGAATTCTAATTCCATCAAATATCAGTACCACATTCCGTTCCCATTGGATTAATGATGCAAACTTTGCTTTCAGAAAACAGTGGCCATTGTTTTGGAATTCAGGTTGTAAGCCTTCAACAGGAGCCCAACAATAAAATGTGTATACGTGGGGAAGTCTAAATCCCAGTCAATATCGAAGAAATTTATAAGCGTTGTGAAATCTGTAAAAAATGTTTTGGAAAAGTACTCTTTCGGCAACATTATATTTTTTGGACTTGGACAGGCCCATCAATAACCACAAAAAATTTCGAATGCTCTGAAATATCAAGCACTCGTAGAGCGTAATGCGTTTTAGTTCTAGAGCGAAGATTTCTTCTCAAGCTTTGAATTTTAAACCTGCGATTTAATATATTTTGTTTCAATTTAGAATTTGTTTTCTCCTCTTGTGCGCATTTTTCTAATAATTTATTGCATCTAACGCAAGAAATATTTGTACTTAAGTCTAAATTTAAATTACAATTTAGATTTAAGAAGGGCGCTCCCTTTTAAGCATTTTTCTGCCAATAAATTCCAAAGAAAAATGAGTTTGACAAACAAAATATTTTCCTTCGCTCTTAAAATCGCATGCTTTCCTCCACAAATTACTCAAAATTTCATTTTTTTCATTTGAAGGACATGCAAACATTTTCAGATCAGGAAATTTCTTTTCGATTTGTAAAAATCGAACAAGAAACGCCAGACTTCCTTTTACGTGTATCACAGATTGCTAAATATTTGAAAAGTATACCGCTGAAAAAAATCGCTCAATCATAAACCAAAAACCAAAAGCCAAATCCCTCGAAAGTTGACGGCGAATGAAAATGAATTTGAAAAATAAAATCGAACAAAAGCGGCATTGGCGTCCTTCTGAAAATATATGCATACATACGAATATGTACGATGTGTCTCCTCAATAAATATATACACACAAACACACCACAGTGCAGCGATCCAGATAAACAACAGCGACACAGTCAGTCATTCGAATATGTTCGTTTGCAAGATCGGTTGATACGTAAAACAAAATAAAGGGTTTCAGCAAAACGAAATATAAAAAAAATGTGTGTATATCGAAGTTACAACACACGACAGCAGACAGCATTGTGTTTTGGAAGCATTAAATTCCACTCTAATGATAGCTTTCCAATTGGTTATGCTGCTAAAATCGAAATTTAATGCTTTTAACATTCGCTGCCGTTCCCGTTCTACAGTTAAAAAACAGGAACGTGAGACCGGGAACGAATATGAGAAGCAGAGAGTACTGTCGTTAGCAAAGGAATATATTGGATTAGAAATAGCAGACAAGATATCATTGATGATGATTAAAAAGAGTGTCCGGCGGAGCCCTCGAGCACACCAGCATTTATTTTGTTTATATCAGACTTGAAACCATCCAAGACAACTTGAATTGAACGTTCCGAAAGGTAGTTTTTAATCCATTGAAGAAGAGAGTCGTCGATCCCAAAACCACGCATTTTCAACAAAATAGCCAGATGCCAAATAGAGACTATCTTGCTTTCGTCACATATACGCTTTGATTCCATTTTTCCGCGAGACAATGAGGAGTTTTCGTCTTTCGAGAAACACTACAGAAATAGTGATTCTGTAGCAGGTACATTTCGCACATTACATGAAGACATAATCGTCCATTTGAACGTGCTATAGGGAAAACTGTAAAAAAAACAATTCGAAGAGACTGGCTCTGTTATAGATGTTTTAAGGCCTATCCATCATCACGCTCTATCCAAATCTATGGATTTCACATCGAGCACAGCATTTGGGCTTGTCATACGGCACATTATGGTGCATTTTGCATTTGGATTTGCATGTACATTTATACAAAGTTCAACTCACTCAAGATTTGAAGCCAGCAGACCCGGCAATGCGTAGAATATACGCCGATCTGGTGCTTGAACATCAACGTTTGGATGACTAATTTTCACACATTTTCTTCAGCGATGAGACTCATTTTTCACTCGGTAGATACGTCAACAAACAAAATTGTCACATATGGGGAAGTGAAAATCCATATGTTACTGTCGAAAAACCACTCCATCCACAAAAGTTCACTGTATGGTGTGCAATTTGGTTTGATGGTGTCATTGGTGTAGAGGAGTAACTGCCACCGTCAATTCTCATCGCTATAGCCAATTGTAAACCGATTTTTTTTTGGCCTCAAATCGTAAATATGGATGTGGAAGACATGTGGTTTCAACAACACGGCGCCACATCTGACAAAACATCCGTTTTGGTTTTGCAAGAAAAATTTCCTGGACAAGTTATATCGCATTTTGGTGATGTGAAGTGGTCACTAAGATCGTGTGATTTGTCGGCGTTGGATTTCTTTTGTAGGGCTATGCAAAAGACAATGTTTATGCACATAATCCGCAAACTGTTAACGCTTTGAACACGAATATTCGTCAAGTTATGGCCGAGTTATTACCCGATATGTGTCGAAAAGTCATTGAAAATTACCTTGTCAGAATCAAGTCCTGCAAGAACTGCAGTGAATAATGTTATATTCCATACATAAAGGCAAGATCCAAACAATACATTGAAATAAAAATTTGATCGAAATCTAAATCATAAATGTGTTTTATTTAAATTTACCTTCGGAACCAAAAAATGGATGGCCTTGTATTTAAATCTCTTTAAGTGTTAGTGAATACATCTTGTTATCTTTTTCTTAGTGGAAAGTGATGGTTGTTATCATTATGTGTATATTCGTTTATATGGTATGATTAACAATTTTTTGGGAGGTTTTGTTTTTTGTTTTTTACTTATTGACATACGTTGCTATCAACTTCTAACAACAAAAGTCTAGAAGTTTAATGCACACAATGAATAACAGAACTACAAATTTCAAATTCCAATCTACATATCATTTCATTTCAGCGTTTTTGTAATGTTTATACTCATAAAAAATAAACTCTTTTTATACGCAAACCGAACAATGTGGATAGTTCATAAATTTGCTAACAACAATTTCTTCACCAGCTTATTTTTACTTTCTTGTTTAATACAAGAATTCTAAACGTATAAACGTTTACGTTTATTTCTTGTAGTTGCAATCGTTTTCCACGTAAACAATAATTGATTTAAAATATATTCAAATTGTAGTTGGGTGTTCTTTTAAGAGTTTTAATTATTAATTGTTTATTAATAATAGTTTCCAAGAAAATAGTCAATGACATTTCATATTAACAAAATATACTATTTTGCGAGTAGGCATACTGGAAAGAATATATATTTATACCCTTTGTCTACTAATCTTGAAGATTGTATAGAGAATTCTGAGTATAATGGTATACTTTTATTATACTTGGGTATAAGAACTTACCTCGACTTCTTGCAAAGTTTGAGTCCATGAATAATTAGGCAAATTACAACCATTGCCTGAATTGGGCATAAGCTTTCCCTTTTCAGACTCTTCTACATCTTCGGAATCTTCTTCAACCAGTTTCGAAACATTCGCTTCTTCAGAACTCATCCTTTTTCTAATTGAAGTTAGATTGTATATATGTATATAATACATTTTAGAAAAGATGAAATTAACTACTTCTCTTTTTCTTCCTTAACTATTTTCTCCGCTTCCTCGTCAGTTATTTCACTTATTTGAGATTCATTTGCCTTTCGTTCTGCCTCCTGTTTCCTTCGCAAATTTTCTTGACGCTTTTTTTCAGCTTCTTCCCGATCCCTAATTTTCTCCTTTTCTAAACTTTCAGCTTTTTCACTTGCTTTCCGAAAAGTTGTTAATAACATCTACGATTATAATTCAATTTCGTATTCATTAATGAAATTGCTAAATGGTTAATGAAGAATAATTAAAGATGTATGTACATACACTCTCCCATTGCTTCTGAGTTGCTCCAGTGAAAAAGTCGGTTTTCCTGGCCAAAAAACTGGCTATCGTACCCAAAAACTACTCAAATTTCAAATATTTTATAATTTATCAATTTTCATACTAGGAAACTAACCTCTGCTACCCCTTCTCGATGTTTTTCGGCCATAGCCAAAAGTATGGGATCATATTGAGTTTCGTCTGCTGCCATAGCTCCTAGTTTAGTTTATTGTTCAAACAATTTCTTTTTTTCTTTAAAATAATTTCAATACCAATATAACAAGTCAACTAAACGTGCAATGCACCAACAAATCGGTTTCCTTGGAAATGTGAAATTCGCAAAACGTCAACTGTCAAATTTGATTACAATAGAAACTAAACTCTCAAATGACACTATCTCCATCTACTGAATAATGTTCTCACAAATATGAAGAGTTCACAAATTATACAAATCTAGAGAGAGTTGTATGACACAGGCCAATTTTGTTAGGTTGCCATTTTGGTTTGACTGTCAGTTCGTGGAGAGTCATTGATAAACATTTATTATACAACTGCATAAGGACTGCAACAACGTGTAGAAATTATTGAAATATTTTATTTCAGGAAATGAGTTTCTCTGCTCTGGCAGCGGAATTGGTGCAGCTTTGTGTAGATGTTTGTGTTGGGGAGCGTTGTTTGGGCCAGTGGGTGGTGATAGTTGGCAGCAGCAGCAGGGCTATACAATCAAACTTCATGGCATACGGTGGGGCCTTGTTTGGAGCTGTGTTTGGCCAATTTATTATTCCTGGTGGTCAAATTGATTCGCAAGCAAATATATTTAGAAAATAAAAGTCCAAAGAAGTTTTTAGTGTTGCGTTTAAATCAAAATCGGACTACAAAAAAAAAAGCCTTCTGCCAGCCCACAAAACGCCATTATCCTCCCTTGGCATATTTTGAGAACGATCTTCGTCTATCCCGTGGAGTATCTCGTTCCTCGCCACTAAGGCTTGCGCAGGAGCACTCAACAGATGTTACTTCCCTGATGAAATCTGTTCCTTCGGAAGCCTGATTTTCTGCTTCCATCGCCAAAGCGAAGGCAAGTGCCTCAGCAAGCGCTCTCGGTCATCCTTACTACTATCTGTGGCTTTGAATCTGCGATTCGCCTAATAAATGCGTCCTTTGCCATTTCGTCGATAATTTCCTGGCCAGCGGTGAGGTATGGATAAATGTGCACTTGTAAACTTCCTGCATGTGGCTATCCTCAAACCGTTTCTCAATAGCCTATACTAAAGCCGTATAGTCTTTATGCTTTTTTATGACAATTTTTTGCAATAGTTCTGCTGCAGGCCCGTGCAAGGCCATTGTTAAAGTAAAGCAGTTCTCCTCATTGACACAGTTGTTAGAAGAGGCAGCCATTCCAAACTCCTTATAAGTAGACCATGAGGTCAGGGCATCGAATGAGGGAGGTCAACTCTTTTCTCCTTGGACCGCTTAAAGTACATTCTCGCAGTTTCGGCTTTCGTACTGTGTTAAGCTCCTTTGCCAGTTGCTCGATGTCTTCGAACTTTTGCTGTAGAATGTTCTTTTACTCCTCTGGCTTTTTTCGAGGCTAGTCTTTTGTTCGTCTAGATTTTATTTTGTTCCTCGAATTCTTGCTCAATGCTGTTCTTCTGTTCATCTAGATTTTTCTTTTGTTCGTCTAGATTTTTCTTTTGTGCTTCCATTTTTTGTTCGAGGCTATTTTTTTGTTCTTCCAGACTTTTCTTTTGTTCGTCGAGACTGTTCTTCTGTTAGTCCATTTCTACCGAGAGGAGTTGCACCATCGCAGCCATGTCGCTGCCGGTACTCATTTGTTCTTCCTCGTCAACGTCAAAGGAGTATGTATCTGGACCACGTCCCTCGTTGTTCACTAGTATCAACCGCAATAGATTTCAGTCCATTACAGCTTTTTAAAACAATCGTAAAACACTTTTTTTTGTTTTACGCACAATAAGTCCGATCCCACCCCTGACACCAATGTAAAACGTTTGTGTGGATACAAATTACAAATGATTGAACTTATTCCTTTCAATACAATCCAATACAGTTAGAATTTAGAATTCAATCGCTTTTCTCAACCCCTTTTACTTTTCCCTATGTTTTACTTCTCCCATTTCTGGAGAACATTCTGTACCATCCTGCGTTTCATACAAATTCCCATTTTGCTAGAATATTCGATAAAATTTTTCAATATCCATTGGTAGAGTCTTCTGCTATTTAAATATGGAAATCTTTTGCAATTCAAATATAGATGACGCTGTTCACATTCAATTTTGATAGCCTGTACTCTTTATAATTATCTAGAGATCGTGTTTCGTCATTTTACTATTTATGTTATAAGAGTGGAAGTAATAAAGTAAGAGCAATTAACAATTAAATAGCACTTTGCAATGTTTTTGAATAGAAAATTGATAACCATATTTACTAGAGCTGATCTGGTTTACGAGTTTTAAAACACGCGTATATCACCAGTATTCGATTTATCACGATTTTATGAACTGAAATCTTATCAATTATGAGTTATAACGGTTCAAAGTAATGGCAAGCACCTAACGAATAGCATGCGGGTTGCAGGTTGTATGGGGAATCTTCTATGACAAACTATTTACAGAAGGAATTTTTACGGAAGAAATACATAAACAAGCGCCTTTTATTGTAGCAAAAGATAGTTTTTTTTTTTGACAGATGAACTAATTATCCCCAAAGGTGAGGTTGGGTTAGATTGAAATTGTCGGCAAAAAAAACCGACACAGTAAGATCACTATTTTCTAACATGTAGTCTTATGTGAATCAAGGAGAAGTTTTCTCTCTACTAACGGGTGACCAGATAACAATATACTCTTCGAATTGTTATGTTTCAGCAGCTGTTAAAGTTACCAATGACATTCAGCTGTCAAAATATTCAGAAAGGTTTGCCATTTCATCATTCATCGTTTTACGCTTTCCGAATATGCGGAAATTATTAAAAGATATTATCCAAATTCCGGCTCAACTGTAAATATGGAACATGAATTTTGTCATGAGGTCGGTCATCATCATGGCTTCAGTGTGCAGGTAATTCGTCGCACCGTGGAAAAGTTTGAGTGTGAGCACACTATCTTGGATCTTAAGCCACCAACCAGACAGAGATTGGTGCGAAATGAAGAAAACATTGCTACCGTAGCGGCCAGTATCGAAGAAGACCCAGAAATGTTAATTCGGCGCCGATCAGCTGAATTGGGAATCGTCTTATTTTGCGGTTAGGTTTGGCTCTACATAAGATTGTGCTGACGCAAGGATTGAAGTCGGATGAACATAGACAACGCCATAAGTTCTCTAATTGGGCGCTGGATATGTTGGCAGGAGATCCGTTTTTGGCCAAAAAATCTTCTTCCGGGGCGAGGCCCATTTTTGGCTCAGCGGCTATGTCAACAAGCAAAATTGCCGTTATTGGAGCGGACACAATCCAGAAGTCTTCGGCCAAGCATCAATGCATCCACAAAGATTGACTACATTGTTCGGTTTATGGCATGGCGGCATCATCTGATCTTCAATGGTCTCAGGTATATAGCGATATTAACCGACTTTCTGTGGTCAGAACAACATCGATATATCCGAGCTGTGGTTCCAACAAAACGGCACTACATGCCATACAAGCGACGCAACGATCAAACTTGTGAAGGAGAAATCATGGCGAGCGTTCATCAATTGGCCGCATCGTAGCGATCATGTGATTTGACACCACTCGATTATTTTCTCTGACGCTACGTCAAGTCCTTAGTCTACACTAACAAACCAACCACTTTGGATGAGCTCGCGACATCTCTGATGGCTTTTTGGCAATGTTGCCACTGGTCTTGAATACTTGATGTTAGCGGCATAGGACCTCTTCAGAGATTAAGGAAGACCCGTTCGGAAAAGGATTTGGCGAAATGAAATAATTCATATTTGTTGGATACCAGGACATAAGGAAATTCCAGAAAATTGTTAGGCTTTGTCAAGCAAAGATCTGGACAAAGCTGGCTTCGAAACGCATTAAGAGTTTGATCTCTTTTATACAGTTGGTATTGTCACCATATCTCATAGGCAAGTGTGCAACAAGGCATACCATATTTGTAAACTAACAAACGTGTTATGGAATAGGATGCCTTTCTTATACATATCCCGCTCTCTCCCAAAAGAAACTCTATCTATGAGCTTTCAGCTATATCGATGTTAATGATTTAATAATCAATTATTTATATTTTTGGGTATTATCAATTAAATTACGCAAATTGATTAAATAAATATGTATAGGTACAGTAAGATTTTGATTTCATTGTGTAGATCAAATAAAATTCTTATAATTGTAGTTTGTAGTTTGTATAGTTTCAGGGGCATTGTAAGGAAATATAGGATAGCGTATATATAGGAGAGCGTTTGAGATGAGAAGATGACAGAAAACAAGGATGTGGACAGGACTGGGAAAGGCAATGAAAAGGATAAAGGTCTTAGAGTGCGGAGAGTGGCATGCTTGCGAGGCACGGGTTGGCCCGCCAGATGAGGCTGGTTCTTGTCCTCAGTCCTTGAATCCTTGTGTTGACCTACTACAACACAAAAAACATAAATCATGTCGATAATTTAAAAACACAAACCATAATAAGGGACGAAACTTGCGATGCTGTGGGGCGCTGTGGTATTGATCCCTCCCGACATAGTTGCCGACATTAGGATTTCCCCAATGGAGCGGATATCCCTATGACACTCCCTGAAAGTTACTTACAATTCCATGATAGTGGCTTTTTCTCGCAATTAATTTCATACAAAAAAAAATATTTCTCCTCTTTTATTGTTTTTATTTAGCGTTTATTGCCTATTTTTCGGCTCTGTTAGACCTATAAAGTGTACTTATTGTTTCATCCCTTAAATATGAACAGCGCCATCTACATTTTAATAACAGCTGATTTCAACCATTGGTAAATGGACAATGGAATCGCGGACAAGTGGAAATTTGTATGGAACGCTGGATTTATTGGAGTATAAATTTCAGCATCCCCAAGGTATGCAAGGTATGCATCAGTTGCATTTGAAGTATGAATTTAGAAAACTGATTACGTGGTTTAAGTAAAAACTAAGAAAAGTAGTTAAGAAAGGCGATGAAATTGTGGATTGTACATGTTTTGAATAAAGCGATTGTATAGAAAGAAATAAGTTTTATCACCCCCAAAAGTTCGAAGAATAGAAAAGAATATTGTTTACAATTTTGTTAGAATAAAGAAGAATGTTGATGAAAAATTCGAACAAATGGACGACAAAGTTGAGCAACTGGCAAAAGAGCTCGACCCAGTGCGAAAACATTTATCATACCTCACCGCGGGCCAGGACGAAATGGCAAAGGACGCATTCAGCAGGGGAATTCCGGATTCGAAGCTACAATCAGTAGTAAGGATGTCCGGGAAAAGAACCCTTGCTGAAGTACTTGCCTTCGCCCAGGTGATGGAAGCAGCCAATTAGGCTTGCAAAAGAACAGATTTCGGCGCAAGACTTAGTGCCGAGGAATGGGATACTCCACGGGATAGACGAAGAATACGCTGCTAGAACTGAAATAAAATAGGACATCTTCAAAGGTAGTGTAAAAAACCGGTGTGACGAAAGGGCTGCCCTCATTGCGAAAACAAGCAAATAGAGGAAGAAACCGGCTGAAACGGCTATCAAGAAGCTGGTCAACCATTCCGAAGCTATCAGTCGGAAAATGCTTAAGCACCAACTTAGCGGGGTAGAAGTTGGTAGCAGGAGTTGACTGCCCCAGGACCATCATCCAAGTCTCGCTAGCAGAACGATTCAATAAAAGCCTTCTAGTAGAAGTAAGTCAGTGGAAACGAAAAATGGATGGCAACAATAAACACCGGTGCCACGGTCTCAATCATCAAGAGGGATCTGGTACAGAAATCCTGGTTGCACAGAACCAGCAGTTACAGCTGGAGAAGAGCTACGGGAGAAACGGTTTAGGTATATGGTGAAGTCCGCATGAAAATTCACCTGGCCGGAATAGTTTGCTCTCATGTTTTTCTGGTGGCTGACATATACCACGAGTACAGTAGAGATTTCATGCAAAAACATGGACTAGTAGTGGACTTTGGGGCTCAAACCCTGAAATGTGGAAACATGGAGATAACAATGATATACGGAAACCCCAACACGTCAGTCTTAAAAGTCTTCATCTGCAGAAATCAGATTCTAGAGCCTTCATCGGAAGTAATTGTTTGGGCAAAAGTGGAAGCTGGTCCTGGTACCCACCAATTCTATTTGATGGAGCCAGAAAATAGGAGTGACTTCCACCTTAGTGGAACCAAAGAACAACATGATTCCAGTAAGGATTCTAAATCCGAGGACATTCAGCGTAAAGGTGAAAAAGGGAAGAGAGTGGGAAATGTGTACTATCTGAGGCTACATCGACCACAACAGAAACAAATCGTGCAACACCGGTCGCAACAGTTCAGAGCATAAAAATCAAGAACAAAATTCTCATCCTCTCAGAGAGATCAGAACTACTAATCGGTGAGTACGCTGATATTTTTGCTACACAAGATGGAGAATATGGACATACGCAACTTGTTCAACACCACACCGGAGGCGTCCGAGCAATCCGTCAGCCTGTAAGGCGTCTTCCACTGGCAGAACAAACAGAAGTTGCCGAAATGGTGTCGAAGATGAAAGTTGAGAGATTGATTGAAGAATCGCAGGGAAGAGAGCCGGCAGCACGAGGTTTTGTGTAGATAACCGACGTCTCAACGATGTAACTAAAAAGGACAGCTACCCACTTCCGAGAATCGACGACACTTCGGATATGCTTTTTGGAGCGAAATGGTTTTCAACTCTTGACTTGAAGAGCAGTTACTCGCAGGTAGAGATTAATCGTAAGGATCGTGAGAAAACTGCCTTTACTAGAGGAACCGGTCTCTGGTAGTTCACAGTGATGCCGTTTGGACTGTGCAATGCTCCGGCCACCTTCGAGCGATTAATTGGAACGAACATTGCAAGGGCTCTCGGGGAAAACGTTATCGTCATAGGCAAGACATTTAGATTAGATTTTTAGATTTAATTGATTTATTTTTCTTATAACTCATTGTACAAAATAATTTAAAATATATAAACATTTCAGAAATTAAGAGGAGAATCAAGAAAATTTAAAATAAGTTTTTGAGAAGCTGCGAAGTGCTCATTTGAAGCTGAACCCAAACAAGTAAGCCTTGTTCCAGCGGTAGGAGTAAGGACGGATCCTGACAAAACCGAAGCGGTGAAAAGTTGGCTTATCCCAAAAGATAAACACCAAACGAGAAGTTTCTTAAGACGCTACTTGGCGAGCTACGTACTGGAGATAGTCCGTAAAAGATTTTGCTGGTATTGCAAAGAGCCTGCATCAACTTACGGAAAAAGGCCGACAGTTCAGGTGGTCTGGAGAGTGTGAAAAAGCATTTCAAGAACTCAAGCGGTAGCTATGCAATGCATCCCCGGAAAAATGTTCATCATGGACGCAGACGCTAACAATATCGGGGTCATTGCTGCGATCTCCCAAGTTCATGATGGTCAAGAGAAAGTGGTCTCATATTGCAGCATGGTACTCTCCAAACCTGAAAGGCACTACTGGGTAAATCGACGCGAGCTTCTAGTTTTAATTCTAGCTACGAAGCATTTCGATAAGTACCTTTATGAACAAAAATTCATTCTTCGAAGAGACCGCACAGCCCTGAAATGGCTACTACAATTTAAGAATCCTGAAGGCCAAGTTGTGAGATGGATCGAGCAGTTGCATTGCTACGACTTTGAAGTACAACACCGCAGGGGAAATCTCCACTCAAATGCTGTTGCTCTCTCTCGTCGACAGTGCGGGGTTTAATGTGAACATTGCAACACTAAAGAAGCTAAACAAAAGGCCACCATCCAAATTATCAGGACCGTTGGAGTACAGATGGAATCCGTTCCCCCTAACAGGCAGATAATGACATCGAACCAATATTGGCCTGGAATTAACGCGAGGAAAGACCAAGTTGGCAGGAGATATCGGACCGGAGCCAAACAAACAACAACTCTAATCTTGCTGCGGTTCAGAGTTAGCCAAGTACTTCATGAAATACAAGACGGAATCTCAGTAGGCCATTTAGGAATAAACAAAACGTTGGAAAAGGTAAGGGAACATTTCGATTGGGTAAGCGCTAAACAAGATGTCGAGAATAGGTGCAAAAAGTGCATAATGTCCGAGCACCATTCGAGCGAATAGCCATTGACTGGGCCGTTCTCCGAAACATTTAATTGCAACCGATACACCCCCGTGGTCATGGATTACTTCATTAAGTGGCCGGAAGTGTTGGCCTTCCCAAATCAAGATTCTCAGACCATAGCAAAAGAGATACTCAACAACTGGGGTTTCAATGGAACTACACTCTTATCAAGGGCGGAACTTTGAATCAAAAGTCTTCCAGGAAGTGTGCCAATATCTGGGAATAAGGAAGGCAAGGACAACTCCACTACACCCTCCATCTGATGGAAAGGTCGAGTGATTCAATTGGACCTTTAATGAGCTTCCATCTAAGGTCATCAGCAACTGCCAGCGGGACTGGAATCGGCACATACCCCCCTTCTTAATGGACATACATTATCTGAGATCTTATTTGGTCCAAGTTCGGCTGCCAAGTAAAACAAAATTTGCATCCCCACCTACGGAGTCCACGGATGTGAATGACTTGCGCAGCGGGGTTCGTAAATTGCATGAAAGCATCAGAGGAAATATGAAGCTAACGAGCAACCACATGAAGACTAGGTACGATATCACGGCAAAATTTTCCGGCTTCAACGAAGGAGATTTAATCGGCGTAAGAGAGGCAAATCATCAAAAATGCACAGGATTGCGAAGGTCCATACAAGGTGGTAACCCGCATTAAGGACGTTGTCTGCCGGATCCAGCATGGGGATCGAGGAAAATTGAAGGTGGTCCATTTGGACAGAATGTGTCATTTCAACGGAACGACGAGTGACGAATTTGTTCGGGACGAACCACTTTAGGGAGGGAGCAGTGTGATGTTCTTTAAATGCAAACAGCGCCATCTACTTTTGAATAGCAGGCGATTTCAACCATTGCTGAATGGAGAATAGAATCGAATTTTCTATAATAACAAAATGGAAATTTGTATGGAACGCTGGGTGGCACAGATTGCTCTCGAAATATGTAATTCAAGTATAAATATCAGCATCCTCAAGGTATCATCAGTTGAATTTAAAGTGTTTTTTTTTTTTTATAAAAGAACTCAACACTCAAGTGGATATGAATACATTTATAATGCCTCAGCATGTGTTAAATTTTTTGGAAAATGGAATAGAGAGAGAAAGAAAGATTTTGGGCTCAGTGGTTATTTCGCTCCATGGGTGGCATCCAACATTTAATGGGAAGACTAAATTCTTAGTGGAAGTTGGGCTTGATGTTGATTTCTAGTCAACTACTCATCTTACTTGATTTTCGTTAACTGAAAAAATGAATATGTCTTTCGGGCGAGGCTGGGATTCGAACACCGGACCTTCCGGTGAAAGAGAAGAGAAAGAAAGATTTTGGGCTCAGTGGTTATTTCGCTCCATGGGTGGCATCCAACATTTAATGGGGAGACTAAATTCTTAGTGGAAGTTGGGCTTGATGTTGATTTCTAGTCAACTCATCTTACTTGATTTTCGTTAACTGAAAAAATGAATATGTCTTTCGGGGGAGGCTGGGATTCGAACACCGGACCTTCCGATTTGGAAGCCAGCCCACTAACACTTAAGCCACTGCCACCCACAAATTATGTGAATTAAGAGAAGCGATTACGTGGTTTAAGTAAAAGATAAGAAAAGTATAGGTGGTTGAGATATGCGATTAAATTGTGAATTGTATTTGTATTGAATAAAGCTCTTACAATGCATTTATATATTTTTATTCTATTTTATTATTATTGTATTTTTTTTCTTTTATTAAGTTACGACAAACAAATTATGTAGACAAAAAAAAAATCTTCCTTGACCTATGACATACCACATGTATATTAGCCTATTGTCCATTTCGGGACCGGACATTTGAACTAACCTGCCTACCTAATTTGAGCTCAAATTAAAGGGTATTGCAACCATGTTGCTGCCTTCTATAAGGGATTATTAGCGATTACAGATCATTGACAGACATTAGTTTTTTTTGCTAAATTTATAGGCACGTACGCGCTATACAGAATCAAAGAAATAAAACACATATATATGTATATATATTTATATATATATTATATAGTGGGGCACTAAAAAATATCACTCAAATAATCGTATAACAAAGGATACAATACTTAAATATAACCCTTAAATAAATTATAACACTAAACAAATTTGCATGATATTTCGCTACGTTTCTATACGAGCACAGCCAATTTACACCTAATTAATAATTTTCATAAATTAAATAAAAAAAAGGTTAATCAACTTGATGGCGGACTTAGCTGCTTCTTCTGTCGGGTGGAGATCAACTCCAAGAAAGGGAAAGCATTGAACTTAACATTGTTAGCACTTACAAGTATCCTAAATTTCCTTTCTATCTCGAATATGTTCTTATAATTGCTCTTTTTTCTTATTAATATTATTTTTTTTTGTATGATAGTTTTGCCTTTTTTTTCTGTTTGATTTATTTCACCTTTTTCTCAATTTTGACACCTTACCTTTTTCTTGAATTAATTTACTTTTTTTCTCAATTTCGGCGCCTTCGCACTTGTTCTTGACTGTCTTTATTATTTTTTTAATTTTTGACCTTTTACTTTTCAGTCAAAAAAAAATTGTTTTCCTCTCCCTAAGGGAGAATCACTGGAACTTGTTGCAGTCACGGCAATTTAGTCTCTGGCGTGATGCATTTAGCTGTGCCTATCTCACGGTTTTTTTTTTTTGCCATCATATAGCTACCCGTTCCCATTAATACATGCATATTAATTATAGGCAATCGGTGTTTTCCTTCTGGATAGCTTACTGGAAGTTACTTGTTCTCTACCTTATCCAATACCTAAAATATTTTGATTGTTTGTTTGTTTTGCTGGCTTTTCACCAACTTCTTATTTTTCTTCGAAAATCGAAATTCCTTCGAAGATCGTATTACTATCCCCATCATCTTGTTGCCGTGTTTGACAGTTGTCAAACCAACTTTATTCTTCAAATAGGAAGAGGATAATTTAGTAAGTGCGTGGGTAGTCCGAAGCATCCGACCTAACAAAGAAAACGCAAAAAAAGTGGAAAAAAATATGTTTATTTCTCTACATAGTCTTCTTTTAGTTCATTACACTTTACCCTATTTATACTGAGAATCGTCGAGTTCCTTAAAATAGCCATGAACCGCAGACTCCACCTCTTTACTGTTGACAAATCTTTTACCACCGAGCCATTTTTTTCAAATTCGGAAACAGAAAATAATCCGAGGGGCTAAATCTGGCGAATAGGGTGTATGGGGAAGCACTTCGAACTTTAACTTATTGATTTTGGTCATTGCGATGACGGATGAGTGAACTGATGCATTGCCTTGATGAAACAAAACTTTTTTCTTCGGCAAAAGCGGGACTTTTTTCTTGATTTCATCTTTCAAACGCTGCAATAAGTTCGCATAAAACACGACGTTGATTGTTTTTCCTTTCTGAAGATAATCAATGAAAATTACCCACGTGGATTCCAAAAAACTGACGCCTGACCTTTGGAGCCGATTCTCCCCTTTGAGCCCATTGTTTCGACTGTTCCCTCGTCTCGGGTGTGAAGTGATGGTCCGAAGTTATGAATCGCTTCATTGCTTTATTGCTTCGCCAAACACTCGATTGAAACATCCTCACGACGCTATTTTTTTTTCCATTTCCGCGAATACTCACGGCACCCATCTTGCGCACTTTTCAGTCAACAGGCGATGTACAGTGCTTTTGAAAATGGCTATCATATTTGCTAGTCCACGCACTTTCGATCGACGGTCATCCAATACCATTTTATGGATTTTTTCAACATTTCTAGTGAACTCACCTCATTTGGTCGACCTCTGTGATGTTCGTCTTGGCAACTCGTACTGCCTCGCTTAAACTCTGCCACTCAATAATTTATTATCGTTAAAGAAGGAGCAGACTCCCCCAGAGTAGAATCCAGTTCCATTTTGAAGCTGGTTGGATTGAGGCCTTTCAAATGAAAGTATTGTATCATGTAATGATGACCAATTTTTTCCATATTCAAAAATTCATTAAGAGCGTTCACTATTGATGCTTGCCGAACAAATAATAAAAAACATAGCACCGTCAAACTTCAAATTTAAGCTTTATAAGGCTGGTACTTTCTATAATAGACATTCTTTTTAAACAACAACCGCCATCTATACGTCAGGTCGGGTACTTCTGGGACTACCCTCGTATTTAGGAGATTTTTATTAATTTTTCACATATTTTTCTCTTAGAGGGAGATGTAAGAAAAATGAGCTTTACAGAGTACTTATGCCGGAAAGGACAGAGGACAGCAATCTGGATTGGAACAATTGGACATGGTGAAGAACTCCACGCTGTGATTAGCCGGGCACACAAAACATTGATCAACATGTGTTCATTTCTGACTACGTGCGTTAGGGCAATGAACTTTGCAAAACTGCTGTGCGAGTTCTTGGTCTGATAGCGACGTAAGTACTCGAAGATACAAACATATGTGTAAACAAACTATATTACATAAAAAAAAACTGGATGATAAATAAATTTCTGGGCGTAAATATTAAATAATAATATAAATAAATAAATCTATAAATAAATATATGTATAAATAAATAAATATTGTATATAAAAAAGAAATATATTGTATATAATACAAAAAAAAATTACTTTCTATACAATTACATACATGAATAAAGAAGTACCTAATCCTACTTCAGTCCATATTTATACTTATAGAAATAATTAAATAAATAAATTAACAGGGAAACGACTTTTCTAAATTTATGACTGCATGGATACTTATTTGTAACTTTACATTGCTGTCATTGTCTTATATCCTTCGGGTGATAAACTCCGATTTCTTTTCCGACTAGATTTTCTAATTCAAACAAGTTTCGACCAATTACTCTGTTAACACGACATTTAACATATTTTGGACACCGTTTAGACGTTAAGCACTTGGACGTGCCACTTAGAACAAAATTTTTACTGTATACCTCTTGGCCAGGTATCGGGCCATTCGTGTCCTTCTGTTATATATTTTAGCTCTCATTTCATAGGATTTGTTTTATTTTGTTTCTCAAGCACTGCAATCGATTTTGTTTCAATAGTTCTCCGTTCTCCATAGCATTGAGTCGTTGAGCCAGTTCATAGCAGCTCCCGTGTGTCATCATATTTATGCCAAACAAGGCAAAGTATGGGGACACACCGATTGAGCTATGAACAGAACTCCTCAACGATCCAGCTATGTCACTTAAGTGAAGATCCCAATCACGTAGGTCATTCGTGATGTAAGATCTTATGGCCGTGATTATTGATCTATTTACCCTCTCAGACGCATTCGATTGAGGCTAGTAATTTGTGGTCCTCAAGTGTCGAATTTGTAGTTTTGTCAGAAGATGTGGGAAATCCATTGCCAAGAACTGCTTACCGTTGTCCGAATGTATTATGTCTGGTACACCGAACTTGTTAAAATCAACTTCCAAAAACTGGACAATACTGGATGAACTTGTATTTCTAAGTGCTTTCAATAAAACAAACTTTGAAAAAATGATCGAAACCCACAACCTTTTTCCAGATTTTGATCTGGGGTATGGCCCCAAGAAATCTATATATAGTTTCTGGAATGGACGATATGTACAAAAATTTCTTGACATTGGCGACGACTTACAAGGTTTACATGTAACACAATTGGACACATATCGACGAATTTGAACTGTTATATTTGGCCAATAAAAGAATTGCATGATTCTGCGTATTGTTTTTGCAATACCATCATCAGCTCATATATGAGATGCGACGGGATCCATAACTTCCAGTTGTGTTCAAACATGGCAACAACCGCTTATACACGAAATCTTCTATTCAAGATCCTCTTGGTGTTGTGGGATCGTTTCTATCAGTTCTAAATATTCCTCTGACTTCAATGCGTCGGAATTTAAATCGGCAAGCGGAGCGATGTCTCCTATCTTGTGGCTGGCGATTAGTGCACGGAACAGAGTATCTAGCACAATAGTTAGCGAACCTGTCCGATGTTCGATTTGGGAGGTATGTATATTTCTGCAGGTCCAGACTCCATCTTCTCGATAACGATGAGACTTATCATCTAGTCTATCTCAACATACAGAAGATCTTGTATAGTTGGGGAAACAGGGTAGTAACGTTGCTTTACAGGTTCCGCCTCTCCGGTGTTGATGAAATGCACCCATGCTGGATGAAACAGCAAAATTTTTTTTAACTGCCTCTAGTCTGGATGGATATTTTACTGATAATGGATGAGAATCTGCATCACTTATATTACCTGGTAGCGTAATTGAACGTATTATTTTAGGCGTTATTTGAAAAGCCTTCCAGAAATCAATCCCTAGGTACAACTCCTGGTCAAGACTTGGGACTAGGAAAAAGGTTATTTTCTTTGTCGCACCTTTATACTCTACTGGTGCAGTGACTCTACCGATAATGGAATGGTTCTTATCATCGGCCAGAGCTATTAAAAGAACTAGAAGAAAAATCTATTTTCCTAACTAACTGTTCACAATGTTTCTCTTATATGCTTATGGTGGCCCCGCTATCCAGTAGATCTAACATTTCCCTTTCTTCAATTTTTATTTTCGCATAAGGTTTTGGATCAGAGGATATGTCGATTATAGTTGACGCTATTGCCCTCCTGAGCCTCTTTTTAATTTTATGTCTCTCCCTAGCTTTTAAAATTCTCTCAGTTACCATCTTTTTTCCACCTATAATTCTATGTTTTGCTTTAACATATTTGTGTATTCTTACATGGAGTGGTTTCAATTTGTATGGCTCTTCAACTTGTCTTTCATCTTGGTCCCTCTTTAGTATCCTAGTCTGCCCATCATAGTTTTCTATTATCTGAATGATGGCACATCCTTGATTCTTTATTCGGGGAATTGCCCCCCGGCATCACGTTCCTTTGCCTGTTTTCCGGGTTGTACCGGCGACATTTGGGGGTTATCATTTCTTCTTTTCCACACCTGTAGCAGGATATATTTACACTACCAGAGGGACAATCCATAGAGGTGTGGCCCTCGCCCCTGCAGTTCCAACAATATAATTTTCTTGGCTCTGCAAAATTTCTTGTCGGTTTCATCCACTAATCACCATACTGCCCGGCTACCATCTCCGCAATCTGCGACATGTCATCTTCCAAATTTTCGTAATATATGCTACTTAAATTATTTTTAAATTAATATTTTTCCCGGATCGGAAAGGCATTCTCTACACCTTTGCAGGCGTAGCTCAGTTGGTCCAAGGTAAAAATTAGCATAGGATAGACCAACTTTCCAATTGTCTCGTTTACATTTGTTTTAATTATTTTATCCATTTCAAACTCTGGGGCTTGAATGGTCATTTGTGATCTGAGTTTAGCGATTGCTGCGAAAAATTCATCGGTCGACTTTCCGGCACCTTGCCTGCGGTCCATAAGGTCTCTCATTATCTCGAAGTCCGACTTCGCATTGCGGAATTGATGTACCAGAGTAGAGGATGTAGAAGTCGCGCAAGATCTCAGACCATGGACACTGGTACTGGCGTTGAAGTGTTTCCAGTCGAAAAATTAAATCCTCCACAGTTAGCGAATCCAGTTTTCCTTCGAAATAAATTCCCAACTTGTCGATTTTTATCGGGCCTCTTATATTCGTGTGGTACTTCGGTCGCAAGCTGCGGAGGGCTCTGAACCATGCCCAGAGTTTAGCGCAGTGGTATGGGAGGTGTTTGTTGTCTCTGCTGGTTCATCCCATGGTCACTTGAACTTGGGAATTGAGTTTTCCTTTTTTAGAAATGGTTCCGACGTTGGATCTAGGACCACTTGGCGTGGTTGATGATTACATTGTAATTGTATATTTGGATTGTACGAGTATCTCCTTCTATCCTCATATCTCTGTGGTGGAGCATTCGGTCGTTGATTGTATCGTTGTGGTGTAATTAGTGCGTCAAACTGCATGTTCGCGTTATCGTTGTATATTGTACTTACAATTGCATATCCTTTGGGTGGTGACTGTACGAGTATAATGTGGCACTTATATATTTGTTGTTGAATCCTGTGATAAATGTACGGACTGCTTCTTGATTAGCATATTCTGACATGGATGTAGATCCCTGTTCTCTTGACATCTCTATATTTGAGAGTGAAAGTTTCAATGCTTTACTGACTTCGCTGTGGATTTCTGATAGTCTGCATCTTTGTTGTGCGATTTTTTTCATTTCTTCGCGAAGTATTGTACATACATAAGTGTAGTCAAGTCTGTTGATGATTGAATAGAAGTTCAGCTTGGTTTTGTGGTTAAATAGTATGTCTGCTGCTTCCCCAATCATTTTTGAATGAAGGATTGTAAAAGCTGTGTAGTAGTTCGGGTGTTTAGAGAATTGTTTCGAATGTTTTTAAATTTATTTGATTCGCATCTGTAATGCATCTGTACTCGTGAGGGGTTCTCTTTGTAGTCAGGAAGCTTTTGTTTCACTTTTATCTTTCACTTCTGCTTTTCTTCAAAGCCGTGGAATTTTTCTGTAGTTCAAGGATATTTGGCTGCAGTCAAGAGTTAGACCGGCTTAAGCCCCCAGTTAATGTTGGTGGTTGAGTAAAAAGATTATTTATATTATGCTACGGCCAAATGCGTGCCCTTTATTGATATTCTTAAGATTATGTTTGATACTTTTGAATGACCACCAGTAGTAACGCCATCAATACACAGAACCATAGCTATGGAGATATAGGGAGAGTTGCCATCAATGATACTACTTATACCTTCCATTCCTTTCTCGGTTTAACAAGTGCATTTCATACTTTGTAGTAGAAGTATTTATCCCCAGTCAACGTTATATCGTTGTTAGCTTACTCATTTTCTTATTTTATTTCAAATTTTTTCTTAATTTATTTTTAAGCTTCATTTTTTTGACACAGAATGAGGAATCCATTGCTTTAATCTCTCTTCGGGTATATGTGAAATTACTTATATAATTCTGAAGAAATGTTAAAAACAGTTTATAGTCTATGAAGCATTACCTTCCGCATGAATTTCCTCCCAGGTTTCAGAACGTAGTTCGATATTTAGCAGGTCGAAGAAACATTCGTTATATTAGGCGACAAAATATCGTTAGGAGTTTTCCTAGACTTTAACGTACTAAAGAAAATGTCCGTGATGCAGCAATCAGCAATGCGGAGATCAAAATTAATACCACATACATTATATGGATATATTCATAAGGACTGAAACGAATAAAATCTGTAAATTTTAATACGGGCTATATTTCCAATACGTAAAAATTGCAATCCCATTTTGTACCCAAATTAGCCTGTATATTCTCTAGTTTCAGTTTGTTATTGATTTTAGTTCGGTGCGGTTTAAAATATTTATAAAATATGAGTCAAGAGGAACGCCGTAAAAAGATCATCGACAAATGGCTCGAAAATACTTCGTGTCCAAACCATTTCACCGCAACAAATTTAAACACAGCACGCATTACAGAGGATTCTGTTATTAAACGATATTTGGAGACGTTGACAGTTAAGCGAAAACAGAAAAGTGGAGCACATGATACAAATTTGGACAGGAAAATAGTGGGTACCATCGTAAAAAACCGGACTATGTCATCCAGAGGTGTTGCTCGGAAATGTAATACCAACCAAACAATGGTAAAAAGATCTAGAAAACGTAACGGTCTAAAAACACGAAAAAAACAAAAAGCACGATTACGATAACTTCGGGGCCAAGAATTGATAACGGTATTTTGTAGAGGAGCTAAAAACTAGCAGTTTTTTACTACGGGAGGGGGGTCTATCTCGTCCCGTTTAGGAGTTATGGGCAATTTAAAAACAAATGACTTAAGATGGGGAAAAAATTATTAAAAAACAACCGTAACACTTACAATAAAGTACTATACACAATATGAAAGCCCGAAACTTGTTCTTTAATATAAAATTTACATCAGATTATTCGTGTGAATAGTTTTTGAATAATTCACATTCAAACTCAAATTCTTGGTAAAAAATTTAAAAAAAAATTTTTTTTTAACAATATTACTCAAAATTGTGAAATAATGTGCCAAATTGGTTTTGTATTCAACGCGCGTATTAATTCTGAATCGAACACAAAAAACTGCATGGCTTTATGTCCTCTAGTTTTTGAGCAAATTGAAATTGAAATTACTACTTTAGTTTTGTTTTTTTGGCATTTATGTACGTAGTCTTACTTTGAATAAGTTAATGAGTATTATTTAAACATCTCGCAGACACCTATATCGATAGTTTTCTTAATTAAGAGTACACGAGTAACCGAACAAACGTTTGGCTTTTATACCCTTATTTCTTTTTGTGATATTCACAAAGATCACTCTGTGTTCAACCGTAGTGCGAATCCAGTCATATTTTTTGTGAATAAGCAATGACTTCTAAGCATCCTCTAATCCATCTTAAACTAAATAACTTCTCAGTGTTTTGTTCGTTCGGAGATTTGGTGTCGACCAACGAAAGAAGCATTGAATTTTTAGAAGAATCAGGTTTAATTCCCACTAAAACATCCATTCCCCCACTGTGTTGCAACTTACCTATGAAGGTAGAAAAGTGTAGAAACGTAAAGTTCGGTTGGATGTGGCGATGCTCACAGAAAAGCTCTAAATAAAAAGGTGACAAAAATTGTAGAAATACAATCAACCTATCTATCGGTACATTTTTCCATGGACTTCAATGTCGGCTAGAGATTCACGAGGTGCTTGCAATAATTATCGCTTTTGTTATCAAAATTCCTGTGAACACGGTTTTTCAGGTAAATTAATTAAACCTTAGCTACAACCTAAGGATTTTTTAAAATTATTATTTTAAAATTAGCATATAATCGCCTGGCGCCATCAGGACAATAAAAGTGAGCTTAGTAAATCTACTATAATAGATTACTATAACTATTGTCGTGAAATAGCCGAAATAATAGCAGCTCACGTCGATGTTAACATTGGCGGCGAAGAAAAAACTGTACAAATCGACGAGACCTTTCTTACAAAAAGGAAATACCACAGAGGCCGTGTAACCGAAGAAATGAAAATCGTAGTGTTGGGGTTATTTTGTAAAGAAGATAAGGTCGGACGCTTCTTTAAAGTGAACTCCAAAAGTAAAGAAGACTTGTGGCCTTATATACACAAATACGTTAACCCCAACAGCAGTCGTATTTGTACCGACAGCGCACGCCAATACATAGGTATTGAGAAAATGTTCCCTACTTCTACGACTCATGAAATTACAAACCACAGCAAAGGCGAATATTTTGACAAGACCGATGCAACCAATACTATAAATGATCTTGATAATCAGAACAAGCTTCTGAAAAAATCAATTTTATGCCGCAATACAACGCAGCACCTTCACCAATATATGGCACTTTTCTTTTACTGGAAATACTGCCTTGAAAAAATCATAAGGACGACATGGGCTCCCAAACCACGGAATTTTTAATTGACGTAAAAAAAGTGTACCCAGGTTTTGCCAAAGGTAGAGAAAGTGTGGGTTTGCAACTGAAGGACTTCGACCCTCCGACCGTTCACAATGAGCAGTTAGAAGGTATTTTACCAACAAAACAACCTCGGCTCTTCACCATCATCGACGAACTCAACAAACTCGACATTGACACCAGTACGGACGATGACTTCATTGACGAAATTTACATACCTTTTTAATACTCGTATGTACTCGTACATTAAACATTTAATTGAATACTCTTAACTAACACCTAACTTACTCACAAACTGACTGACTGGGACGTGGAATGCAATGCAAATCTACCTCCTCGTGGTGCATTCTGGGTCACGCCAAATGATTTGCTGTACTTTATAAAGATGACCCTATCATCAATATTAATACTCAAAGTGAGATCACCATAAATACCAAAAAAAAAAACGTCTTATAAAAAATAGTTTTAGTAATTTTAAATTTTCTCAAAAACTAGAAGATATAAAGCCATGCGGTTTTTTGTGTTCGGTTTAGAATTGATATGCGCATTAATGCAAAAAACCAATTGGGCAGATCATCTCACAATTTTGAATAATATTGATTTAAAAATTTTTTTTTTCATTTTTTACCAAAAATTTAAGTTTGTATGCGAATTATTCAAAAAATATTCACACGAATAATTTGATGTAAATTTTATATTAAAGAGCAAATTTTAGGCTGTATAGTACTTTATTGTCAGTGTTGCCGTTGTTTTTTTTAATAATTTCTTTCCCATGTTAAGTCATTTTTTTTCTAAAATTGCCCCTAACTCCTAAACGGGGCGAAATAGACCCCATAAAAAATGCTAGTTTTTAGCCCCTCTACAAAATACCGTTATCAATTCTTGGCGCCAAAGTTATCGTACTCTCCTCAAACAAAATATACCAAAAGTTACTGAAAAGCAAAAAAAAGTCATAAAAACACGAGCCCGAAAACTATACGAGTTGATCGGCAACAAGAAAGAGTGCTTGGTTTTGGATGACGAAACTTATGTGAAAGCCGACTTTAATACTATTCCAGGTGCGCAGTTTTACAACTCGTTTGAAGCTGAGATTCTTCCGATGGAAAAATTCGGGTCGAAATATCTCGTTTGCCAATGTGGACACAGAAGCTCATCGTTTCTTACAACGGGAACAATTAACGGAGAAGAGTACATTAACGAGTACCTAAAAAAACGGTTGATTCCTTTCTTAAATAAACACGAGGGTTCAACATTATTTTGGCCAGAATTAAGCTTCAGCTCACTATGCTCACATTGAAAGGTATTGGGCTTTGGTCAAAGTTAAATTGAGGAAAAGTGAGCAGTGTGCAAAGGACGTAAAAGATTTTAGTGCTAAATGGAAAAGAGCGTCCAAAAATATCACGGATGTAACTGTCACCAACCTTATGAAGGACATTCGAAAGAAGTTGAGGAAAGAATGGAACCCAAATAATTTTTTTTATTTTTTGTAATTGTGAATGAATTTAATAAAAACGGAGTTTTAACGCAAATAAAAAAAATTTACATGAATTATGAAAATATTTTTTTTTACTTTGAAGTTTCCAAATTTTATTCGTTTTAGTCCTTAAAACCACCAAATACATATATTCACCCTTATTTTGAGATTCGAATTCTTTCGATAAACTCTATTGTTTCGAATGATTTTTTCGTATTTTGACATCGAAGGAATAAGTTTCATTAACAAAAGATTTCATGAAATGAACTGAAATGAACTGAAATGAATTTTACTTCGTTTGACATTTCTATTTTTTGTAGGTTGACCATATATCATTTTTTCAGTGAGGAGCCACTTTTTGTTATTTCATTAAAATTATTTACATTTTCAAAATTGGATAAATTTATTGAAAAGTATATGCTAAATATTACATAAATATGAAATTAGAGAGTTTGTTAAAAAATTGCATACTCATATTATTAAAATCAAACATGCAAACAAAATAAAGGAAACAATACATTTTATTGAATAAGAAGTTGCTCCATCGATATGCCCAACACAAATCTGGTCACACCTTTGAATTTGAGTACCGCCAAAATTAAAATAGATCGGCCATCTACTTAGAGTGAGAGTGGTTAAAAATTATAAATATAAAGTTTTAAGAGAAAATAAAAGGCATGGCAGTTTTATTTTTAGACGATGAAGAGCGCATTAGTAGGCGCAGTATAATGGATGGATTAAATCTATTAGAGCTTGGAAATTCCAAGTATGTGTAATAAGTTTTTTTTCCAATACTTACAATAATTTCCATTTGTTTAAATATTTGTTCGGAATTTTCGTTTCAATAAACATGCATTTAAGTCTGTGTTGGACGAATTCGTTGCTGTAGTATCCATTCCTCCCATCATAAATGCTAGCGACTACCCTTCGATTTGTCGCAGAAGGCGGTTACCAATTTGGACTAGGGAAAGATGCAGATGTGAAATTTTCCCAATCATCCGTTTCGAAATGCATCAAGATCTGCATATCTGCACTCTCCGCCAGCTTCTTCTTCGTCTTGAACTTGTAATCAGCCCAAACCTAGAAAGTGAAAATTATTAAATCATGTTTAAAACAAATGGCGATTTTAAACCTTTTTCCAAGTAGATCCGTCTTTACTTCGAGGTCCGTGGCTATTCAGCTTTTCTGCAGCATACTTTCAAAATCGCTCTGTGTCCATTCTGTTGGACGAAAATCCTTGTGCGATTTCAGCATTTTCCTCCATCATCTTTATCAAAACCTCCTTTTGCCCCTTATTTATCCAATTGGAATGTGACATATGTTTAACAGTTACATCTTGGTTCTATTCGTCCGGAAAATTGCAAACGTATAAAAAATGACAGTTCTTTCGAAGGAATAGAATATCAAAATACGAACGATAATGAACTTTCGTTTAGTAAAATGAATTTTCATTTGGTTAATGAACTCTCTATTCCTTCGAATGTCAAAATACCGATCGTTCGACTTTTTTTCATTTTCAAATGAAAACGAATCTCAAAATTAGCTGAGAGTTACCTTGCGGCCAAAATCTACTTGGGACTTTACGTTCTTATCAAGCAATTCTGTGTACGCGTAAATGTTAGCCGAGATAATGCTGCTGCTGAATTTGTCTGTTTCCACGTTTGCGTAAGGAAATCCTACATCTCATCCTTGCTCATACTGTAGCTTTGTTATAAATTAATTTAAAAGTAAAATAAGTTTAGTTGTGATTTGATTGCCAACATATTCAGTATTTACAATTACCACGAGTTTTGTTGAATTATTTTGCGAACAATTTTGGCGACCGTGGCAGGACATAGTAAATGATTTAGTACCCTGTCATCAATCCTATATTAAAATTAAACCAAATTCGGTATCACCAGAAAAATTACAGCAACACAGGAAAAAGTTGGAAGATTTATCGGACTATTTTGATTCTACTGATAGTGAAATATGAGGAAAAGGTCACTCATGAACATTTCGTAAAAGGATTTTTCCGGGAAAACCGGACAAAATTTGAGCAATCATTGGACGACACCAGGAAGAGACCCACGTGGGAAGAGTTGCTTGAAATTCTGTAAACAAGTTTTTTGATACTGGAGACAATCAAGGACGAGAGGAAAAAACCAGCGACCGTGGTCGCAGCAAATGAGCACTGCTTATACTCAACCAGTAGCCTTTCAAAAAGAATACAAGTCATTTCAAAGGGAAATGACTGTATATCCCCAATCAAAGTTAAAAAAATTAACTCCATATTCCAATAAAAGTTGATTCGTGTTGGTGGAATTCTAGTGATGCCAAAAATCAAATATTATTATCAAAAAATATAATAGTCGCAAAGACTAACTAGTCTTACTGCATTTGCACAATACGAATATGAATGTTCACATAGACCGCTTATAGTATTTCTCGACAACAAAATTGGATTTTGAGCGTTGGAAGGGCCAAAATAGTAATAAGAAATTGTATCAGATGTGTCAAATCCATTCATTGCTAATTCTAAATGCATTTTTATTTAATTCCTTAGTTGACACTTACAAGCTATAAAAAAGTCCTTAAAAATTAGCTTAAATAACTTAGAAATAATCTTATTACAACTTATTGCCCATTCGGGTACTCTAGGTTAAAAATAATGTTTAGAAATTATGTCTTTCAACGTTTTTGACGTTTTTATTCTTATTTTTATACTTATAACAATGACAATTTAAACAACAATTTAGTAGAGTACCCATTCCTGTTTTCTTTTTCTTAAAACTACCCTATTCCTGCGTAAGACTATGTAAGCCGCCCACGGCTAATAAGTTAGACTGATGACCGACTTTGCTTCCTAGTGAAGCTATATTGTACCAGAAGAATTCGACGACGAAGCTTCCTCTCTATTGGAACGGCCATGGGAAACCTACCCAAAGATGGAATTATACCCTCACGACCATTTCACTACACCGGAGTTGTGTTTCCTGATCCGATAAAATCGCGCTATAAAATACGAGGTAAGATTCCCTGAAAGTTTATGTGTTTTTCAACTAAGGCAGTCAAAATGAAAGTTGTTGAACATCTCGCGTCAGAGTCATATATCAATTCCTTAAAGAGATTTATTGGTAGGAGAGGAATGTGCCATAGAATTCTAAACGGTTCAGAGTTTAATACCAACCGTGCTCGAAAGACTTTTTTCCAAGCAACTAAAATCTCGTGAGACGAATGGTTGCGTAAATACAACATCAAGTGAATTTACACTAATAATTTAGTCTCGCCATTAAATGTTGGATGCCACCTATGGAGCGAAAAATTACTGAGCTCAAACATCTTTCTCTCCCTCTCTATCCAATTTTCCGAAAAGCTTAACATATGCTCCGGCATTTTAAGAGTAGTCACATACCCTCTTGAGTGTTAAGCTCTTTAAAAAAAAAAGAAAAAAGTTGGAACAGCTATGCATCTTGTTGTCAAATTGAAATCAATCGGAAATTTATTCTTCCATGTTCACTTAACTTTGTAAGACTTTGTGTACCAGCTGTAAAATCGGCCAAAGGGTTAATGAGTCTACACTTAGGCGAATCTCTACTAAGATATGAGAAACTAACGACAGTAACAGTTCAAATAGAAGCGATAATGAATTCACGGCATCATCTATCATCTAATCCTAATGATCCAGTGGCTCTTACCCCAGGTCATTTCTTGATAGGAGCTGCACTTCTAGCAATCCCTTAACCGGTTGTTACCGACATATAAGTAGTCTAATTAAATATTGATAAATCCAGTACGTGCAACAATCTTTATAAATTAAATCCAAGTCATGTACTTTTAAAATTATTGGCATTCAAAAAAATTTAGAAATCTGACACCCTGTGACGATCTCTCAAGTACTGTGACCGAATATCTTTACTTTTAGTCGATTTTTTTTTCACGTAACCCTGAGTAACTCTTCTGTAAATTACTGTCCAAAATTGAAATATAACTAAAATATTGCTTTTTTGCCCATTCATATATCTGAACATCATTATTCATCCAACTGGAACTGACTGTACTGACAAAAGCATGTACTATACCATTTTGGAAAGTAACTTTAAAAGATGGCGTTTTTAGTCTGGATTCCAAAATGCTATGACACTTGCTAGACTAACGCTTAATTGAGGACAAAAAAAAAATGTTGTTAAAGAAACCCGATTCATAGTTAATTCTTTTTATTAAGTTAAAATGAGTACCAAGTGTGAGCGAGACAGACAATGACGCCGTGATTGAGACGGATAAACACGCCATTTCGACTAGTGTGAGTGAAATAGATATGTTTTTGTCAGTACAGTCAGTTCAAGTTGTGTGATTAATGATTTTCAGATACATGGATGGACAAAAAAGCAGTATTTTAGATAAAACCGATATAGTTATGTTTCAATCTTGGACGGTGATTTACAGGGTTGCGCGAAAAAAAAAAATTTAACAAAAGTAAAGATTTGCGGTCACAGTACTTGAGAGATCGTCATAGGGTGTCAAATTTCTAGATTTTTTTTGAGTGTCAATAATTTTAAAAGTACATGATTTAGATTTTTTTTTTATAATTTTGTGATAACCGGCACCACTAGACCTACGAGGGCGGGTCAATAAGTCCGTGACTTTTGGATTAAACATATTTTTTGATAAAAAAATAATTTTATTTTTCAACGTAGTCTTCCTTGAGCTCTATACACTTTGTCCAACGCTTCTCCAATTTTTTTATCCCTTCCAAAAAAAATGAGTGGTCGAGGTCCTCAAAATGACGAGATGACTTCATCATTGGAGTCAAATCTTTTTCCACCAAGCCATTTCTTCAGGTTTGGGAACAAGAAGTAGTCGCTCGGAGCCAAATCTGGAGAATAGGGTGGATGAGGGAGCAATTCATAGCCCAATTCATGGATTTTTGCCATGGCAACTGCACATGTGTGCACCCTTGCATTGTCTTGGTGGAAAAGAACTTTTTTCTTGGCCAAATGAGGTCGTTTTTTTTTCAAATCGTCATTGAATCGGTCCAATAAGTTGGCATAATATTCCCCATTGATTGTTCTTCCCTTTTGAAGGTAGTCAATGTGGATTATCCCGCGTGCATCCCAAAAAACAGTCGCCATAACTTTATTGGCTGACAAACCCACCTTGGCCTTCTTTGGCGCCCATTCACCCTTAGAAACCCACTGTTTTGACTGTTGTTTGTTCTCTGGTGTGTTGTGATGGATCCATGTTTCGTCCACGGTTACAAAACGGCGCAAAAACTCCTCCATATTGCGATTAAACAACGCCAAACCTTCCTGTGAAGTTGTTACACGATTGCGTTTGTGGTCGACTGTGAGCAAACGCGGCACCCATCTTGCGGAAAGCTTTCTCATGCCCAAGTGATCATTCAAAATTGAAACCACTGAGCCATGCGAGATCCCTACGGCTTCCACAATCTCTCGCACTTTCAATCTTCGGTCGGCCAACACCATATCGTGAATTTTTTCGATTGTTTCGGGTGTAGAGACCTCAACTGGGCGTCCAGGACGTTCGGCATCTTCAGTGCTTGTACGGCCACAACGAAATTCAGTAAACCACTTTTTTACCATTGAAATCGATGGTGCAGAGTCCCCATAGTATTTATCAAGCTTAGCCTTGGTCTCGGTAATGGTTTTTTTTCGCAAGAAATAATGCTTAATAAGCACACGAAATTCACTTTTTTCCATTTTCTCCTCAAATTAGTGAGTAGTCTGATAAAAATAGCTGTCAAACACAAACTAACTGACGCAGCAAGTTTAAATTTTGACAGGAGTCAACTGACAGATGCCTGTTGACAGGAGCAGTATATTGTATATTGTACTACAATTTTTTTTTTGATGTATGTATTACCGCTTACTATGTAAAGTTGTATTGTATTTATTTTTTAGAACAAAAAAAAATCTAACAGTAGGTGTTTAAATTCATCAATAGTTAAGGTAAGAGTAAATTAGTGACATTTTTTATTGGGTATATAACGTTATATTCGTATATTCGTGCGGTTTTTTTTAAATTTGAACGTTTATTTAAGAAAAACATGTACAGTAGTATTATTCAAAGTATTTCCCATCTATGACTTTTTCCCATCTTTCTGGCAATTTGTGGATCCCATCCCAAAAGAACTGCGCCGGCTTGGCAGCCAAGAATGAATCAAGCCAAATTTTGATATTCTGCTCTGATGTGAACCGTATTTCAGTGAGGGCGTTCTGCATCGACCGGAACAAATGGTAGTCAGAAGGGGCAAGGTCTGGGGTATAAGGCGGGTGGGGTAAGATTTCCCATCCACTGTTTTCCAAATAGTTCTTAACAGGAATAGCAACATGGGGCCGAGCGTTGTCATGATGGAAAATTATTGCCTCGTGTCTGGTCGCATATTCCGGGCGTTTTTCGGCCACTGCTCTTTTCAAACGGGTTAATTGTGTTCGATAGCGTTGTCCATTGATGGTTTCACCCGGTTTTAGCAGCTCATAATACAGCACACCCATCTGATCCCACCAAATACAGAGCATTACCTTCGCGCCATGGATATTCGGCTTTGCCGTTGATTTGGCTGGTTGGCCGGGTTTCACATATGATTTTTTGCGCTTGGGGTTGTCGTAATGGATCCATTTTTCATCACCATTAACAATCCGATGCAAAAATGACTTCCTTTTGTGGCGTTCCAGCAGCATTTCGGACTTGCAAAACCGCCTTTCGACGTCTCTCGGCTTGAGTTCATGTGGAACATAATTTCCTTGCTTTTGAATATATCCTGCTGCTTTTGAACGTTTTGAAATGGCTGCTTGAGTGACACCCAAAGATTCTGCGAGCTCTTCTTGTGTTTGGCAACAATCTTCATAGAGTAACGCTTCCAGTTCTTCATATTTAAACTTTTTTGGCTGCCCAGGACGTTCATCGTCTTCCGAGCCAGAATCACCACTTTTAAATCGTGCAAACCACTTTTAGCACGTTCGCTCAGCTAGCGCATGTTCACCATAAACCTCCACCAAAATACGATGACTTTCGGCAGCAGTTTTCTTCATATTAAAGTAATGAAGAGAACTCCCCACAAAAACACTTTTTCATGCACAAAGTTCGACATATTTGAGTGAAAAAAAATTATTGTTGTTTACTCTTCAAATGAATGACATATACTGAAATGACGTATAATGACAGTAGCTTTCCAAAGCATGTTCCAATGGAATAATATAAATTACGTCATGTCTTAGCAAACCGCACGAATTAAGTTATAGATCCAATATTTTCATTATAATAGCATTAAATTTCACTTCAAACCGACAAAAGCTAGGTATCCATACACAACTTCAGTGAAAACTTAATTTTTAAACAGGTTAAAAAAATTAAATTCTTAATTGTTAATTATTATTAATCTTTAATTATTAATTAATCGATTAATTATGGGATGAACAAAATTCAAAAAATAAAATAAGTACAAAAAAGGAAAAATCAAAATGTTCAATGATAAAATTCAGTTAAATATTGTATTTAAATTTTCAAAATAGCAACGAAGCAATAACAACAGCGGAATAAATTTACATCTATAAATAATAAAGGACAGCAGAACTTCAATTTCTTCGTGATGGAAATCAACAGCCACATTTTTAGTTTTTTAAAAAAAATAGACGGAACTCTGAGGCATCGTATATCTGTATGAAGCTTATTAAACAATTTACAGGACGTAGTCGAATAGGAGTTTCTGAAATGAGTGGTGCGAAAAGAAGGAATGCTGACAACAGACTCAGAGGTACTGCGTAAATTACGGGTGTCAGAGATGGAGCTTTGCATATAGCCACTTCTCATAAAGAAAATTTTCAAGACTTTGCAGTAGTACAGATGGTTAACTGGGAGAATTTTCAATACCTTAAATAGCTCCATTGGCCGAGCTAATCGTGGCGATACACACTTTTCCACAGCACACATTTGCAAGACTATATTTGGCTGAATTTTCGATTGATAAGCGCTTCCCCAACAGCTTATTCCGTACTCTAACCTAGATGGAAAAATTCCAAAATACACCATTATTCACAAATTTTTTAAGGCAATAAAGACTACGAATGGAGGAGCGCAGATATTGTTTCAAGGTTGAGACATGATCAGACCAATTCATGTTATTGGTTAAATAGAATACCCAAGTATCAACATGAGTTTGGAACCGGCTGCATTGCATGCACAATATACGAGTATATCACAATGTCGAGCACAATTAGGAGCATGAAAATATAAGTAGATACCAATATGAGGAAACTGCAATGACTTCAGATTAAAGTACAATAAATCAGTTTGGTTTTTTCACTGACTACTAATTTGTATTCTGTAAACCAAATTCGCAATATGTAAACATCGAAAAATGTCAGCAATTAAGTTTAAAAGGTTAGCTGAATCATATGCACCCAAATCATCTACAAAAGCTTTAACCTTTGCGACAATTCATTGTGAAAAAGCGAATTAATGTAAATAAGGAACACGATAGGACCAAGAGCACAACCTATGCCCCATCTCATTTGTTCGTTTTTTTTTTAGTTTTTTTTTGTAATTTTTCGAGTCAATTTAATAACGAAATTGTCCACTTTTATTAGATTCGCCCTACTGTACAAGACCTCGTTAGTATAGAATTGTATATACTCAGACTCTGGTGTTCTCTATAAGCGAAGACATGCCCTAAGGCAAGCCCTTTCAAACACCCGAATCTTTTTCAATAAACCCTCTCTTACATTTAACCACACATGACATCTAACATTCACCCTCACATCGAGTTTACAGCCCGTATTTTGTCGTTCCATTACAAACTTACAGAGAAGCCAATACACTACCACTTGAGCCATGGCTACGCACAAATGACATTGTAAAAATCCAGGATGGCATCGGTGTTAACCAGTGGTTAGCATCCTTTATCTTATATTTAAACTGAATTATCACCAATTTCAAACGAGCGAAGATATTTTCCCTGATGTAATACTTGGCCTAAGTCATTAATCCTCATCTATTCACTCCGAAGCAACTTAATGAGCGGTTGCAGATGATTCAAGGAAATCTCCCTCCGACGTTGAGCTGGCCCAGCGTGTCAGTGCTAGACATGTTCAAAATGATAACGGTCAAAAAGCGTACTTTAAATCGTCTGTGAAATGCCTATTCCGCTGGACAAAACCAATTCCCATTTTTCACAACAAAACAAGTTTTTTTAGCTAGCATATCTAAACCTTATCTAGCAGTGACTCTAGCAAGATACAAATTTTTCGCATTTAGCGAAATGGAGTTATCAATTTGCAAGGCCATAGCAGCCAGAAGTTACCTGTTCTTACAGCTTGTTCCAACTCAATTACATCAGGGAAATCAGAAAGTTTGTGAAATGGCACTTTTGAATCATGGTGAGGGCGTATTGCATTTTGAATGAAGTACCATCACAAGATAGATAGACGGGATTCAAAAAATCAAACACTTGGATCTTTTCATTTGTATCCAATAAAACAGGTGATCTTATTTGACAGGGAGTTCCCAGCAACATTGCTTTGCCTGATAGTGGAATAATTAAGTTTAAAGGAATTTGCATTCTTAAAATCGGGAGCACAGTGATAAATAGTCGTATGGCTTACAATACCACCACAGCTTACTCATTCATTCCAAGTATCAAGCTTCTCAACTATATCACAGCATGCACCATATCCAGGGACTTCGCCAGTCCATCAGAGGAATGGGATATTGATTAAAATCTATTTGATAATCTTAGGAAAAGGATTGACAATTACAAAACTACTACAATATAATGTACCTCCATGACTATCATCACTACGCTTCAACTTATCTGCTGTTGGCTGCTGTAACGGGTGGATATTTCTTAATTTCTACCATCTTAAAAGGCCAATACCATCACGAAGACGCACAACCTCTCGCTTCGAAGGTATATTTTAAGTTGTATTATTAGAAACGCTCAAGGAGGGGGAGTATGTACAAACTTAGATTAAGTTTTATTTGTAACGCACTTTGCGTTCTTATCAAGCAATTCTGTATACGCGTAAATGCAAGCCTAGATCATGCGGCTGCTGAAATAGTCTTTGTAAATTAATTTAAAAGTAAAATAAATTCAAGTGTGACTGTAATTACCACGAATTGGTTTAATTATTGAGTGAACAACATTGTCAAGTCAAGTCCTTGAAATTGGTCTAGCAGTAGCAAGATAAAGGTCAGAAATTAAAATGTCTGTTCATTCGCAATTCATTAAAAAACACTTGAATATCATAAAGTTGTAACCTGTATACCTACGTAAACAAATTTCAAAACATCATCTTTTGTTACCGGGACAAATAATGACGAATTTACATAAATCATTCATTGCATTTCCAGTACTTTTTCTTTGGTTCTAGACTTGAAAATTACAGACATGAAAAGTACACTAATTTTATCACTATGCTCATTGTTGTTGTTCCATATTCCATACCTACACACTTGATGTAGCATTTTCGGATATCAGTAGGTAACAAGGAGACCTCCAACGTCTTGCTGAAAATTGTTTGGACACATTCTTCTGCATTGCCGTTGTTGACACCAGGCACACCAATAACCTCGATGACATTCTCAGCACCCTTTTGCTCTGTTCTGCAATGATGCAACTTACGTTTTTAGCTCCTCGTTCTCTTCTTTTAGCTGGCTAATTGTGCTGAGGAATTCACAGTTGAATTTTTTTTTAAATATTATCTGCTCAAAGAGCATTTGCATTGTACCTGTGCGGTTGTCGGAATGTTGTAGTAAGTCGAATTCTGTCAGCTGTTGTTGTCCTTCAACAATCATCTCAGTGGGACTCTGTCATTTAGCGGTTAGTTGCTGATTCCGCTTTGGCCTCTCTTTCGTAATCGATGCAGCTGGTACTGCTGTTGTTGCAGAAGCTATCGATACATTGTTTCGTTGCAAAGATTTGCGCCGAAGAACTACGCACTTATCGAATCGATATATACCATTGTGTGTGTAGCATATTCTACAATAGGCGTGTTGTATTCAAAAGTGCGTATACACTTTTCCAAAAAACGCTCCAATTCACTTCTATACTCACTTTTATCTCGCGGCTATGTTCGCAGTGTTGGTTTCAGAGTTGCTTTTTCCTTAATATTTTCTCCGATAAACAGGAGTCTTGGTGGCATTTTGAAAGCAAATACGCACCTTTGCACACACTAATTTTAAAAAAGGTTCCTTTTTGGTGGAAGAAAAATAATTATTTTTCCCAAATGTAAAAAGCCCAAAAGAACGTTCATTATTGACTTGCTCTTCCAAAACATAAGTTGATGACGAACACATCCCAGAACCGGGAGAAATGGTTGCCAACTATCAGGAAACGAATAATTGCCCCCTAGTTGTATGTCACGACATCTATAATTCAAATCTTTCGTAAATCTATCCTCACTTCTGAAAGTGAGCTAAATTATTCCCACTTTTGATTTTGTTTTTTTTTGTGTGGAAAAGTGGCTAAGCACTTTTGAATAAAACACGCCTAATATATCCGGCGGATTTAATATTGCACATAAACAATGATAATAGCGTATTAAATACGATATACAAGATGCTATCGTTGTACCAATGGTTGGACAGATTGGGAGTTTTATACCTACGACAATTATATCGTATGTTTGCACATGTAGTGTATGTGAAGATAAGCACTGGCTTAACACAGAGAGACATTCGTAAGTAAAGAGAACATTAAGCTTACTTTCCTGCTCCGTCTAGTGCGTATGCCAAGGTTGAGTAATCACACAATTGGTGATTGACTCTCGGTGGGCGACCGACGACGTGCGCCGGCAAGCAAAGTACAATACAAGTGGCGACGAGTGCAAAAATGTGCTGAGTGATAAATTGGCTGAAAAAATATCTTCACTTAAAATGTTCACCATTAAATTGGAAAGCAGGTTCAAACAAGAATACCAACACGTGGTGCACTTGATTTGGTAAATATGTACTGTCTCCATTAAATTGGAAAAAGAACTTTCAAGAATAAACGTGTACGCATGAGTACTAATGTACTGCAGTGCATGGCTTACTCTTATTAAGTTACGAGCAAATTTTTTATTGCATTAATGTAAGGTAAAACAATTTATGCAAAAAAAAACAACTGTGTATGTATGTATTATTATTATTATAAATTTATTAAAATGTAAATAAATTACAATAGTAATACTACTTAAATTTAGCGCTAGCTGCCAGGGCTTTCTGCTGTATGTGTATGTATGTTACTTGGTATAACAAATAAGCACAGGAATTCACGGAGATCTGAACGGTTAATGCACAATAAGTAATAATACGAGGGCGGGTCAATAAGTCTGTTACTTTTGGATTAAAACACAGATTTTTTGATAAAAGAATAATTTTATTTTTCAACGTAGTCTCCCTTGAGCTCTATACACTTTGTCCAACGTTTCTCCAATTTTTTTATCCCTTCCAAAAAAAATGATTTGTCGAGGTCCTCAAAATAGGCCTTTGTTTGCGAGATGACTTCATCATTGGAGTCAAATCTTTTTCCACCAAGCCATTTCTTCAGGTTTGGGAACAAGAAGTAGTCGCTCGGAGCCAAATCTGGAGAATAGGGTGGATGAGGGAGCAATTCATAGCCCAATTCATGGATTTTTGCCATGGCAACTGCACATGTGTGCTCCCTTGCATTGTCTTGGTGGAAAAGAACTTTTTTCTTGGCCAAATGAGGTCGTTTTTTTTTCAAATCGTCATTGAATCGGTCCAATAAGTTGGCATAATATTCCCCATTGATTGTTCTTCCCTTTTGAAGGTAGTCAATGTGGATTATCCCGCGTGCATCCCAAAAAACAGTCGCCATAACTTTATTGGCTGACAAACCCACCTTGGCCTTCTTTGGCGCCGATTCACCCTTAGAAACCCACTGTTTTGACTGTTGTTTGTTCTCTGGTGTGTTGTGATGGATCCATGTTTTGTCCACGGTTACAAAACGGCGCAAAAACTCCTCCATATTGCGATTAAACAACGCCAAACCTTCCTGTGAAGTTGTTACACGATTGCGTTTGTGGTCGACTGTGAGCAAACGCGGCACCCATCTTGCGGAAAGCTTTCTCATGCCCATTCTCATGATCATTCAAAATTGAAACCACTGAGCCATGCGAGATCCCTACGGCTTCCACAATCTCTCGCACTTTCAATCTTCGGTCGGCCAACACCATATCGTGAATTTTTTCGATTGTTTCGGGTGTAGAGACCTCAACTGGGCGTCCAGGACGTTCGCCATCTTCAGTGCTTGTACGGCCACAACGAAATTCAGTAAACCACTTTTTTACCATTGAAATCGATGGTGTAGAGTCCCCATAGTATTTATCAAGCTTAGCCTTGGTCTCGGTAATGGTTTTTTTTCGCAAGAAATAATGCTTAATAAGCACACGAAATTCACTTTTTTCCATTTTCTCCTCAAATTAGTGAGTAATCTGATAAAAATAGCTGTCAAACACAAACTAACTGACGCAGCAAGTTTAAATTTTGACAGGAGTCAACTGACAGATGCCTGTTGACAGGAGCAGTGTTGCTGTTTTAGTAAAGAGGTCAGAAATTCAAAAAGTCACGGACTTATATGGAATGATATTATACAATATGCACAATACATATGTGTGCGCATGTATATAAAATGCATATAAATGCATAATAAATTCCAGGTAATTATTCTCTGCGTTTCATAACAAAATATGTCAAACAATACGTTTACGGCTCTAAATGCGATTGTCACAGATGGAGATGTTTCTTTGGTGGGGCTTAGATGCGAAAAGTGGAAGAGGGTATTGTCCATCTACCCAGTTTGGTCTTCAGGAGGTGTATTATAATTTACCGGGTGCCGAGGCAGATCCCTCAGAAGGAAAAGATGTTTTCAAAGCCGCTTTAGAGAAGTTGGACAGTTTCTTTTCTCCGAAACAAGGTAAAATATATGAAAGACATTTATTTAGGCTTCTAAAGCAGGAAGATTGAGAAAAATTTTACAATTTTTTGATTAGCCTTAGGAATCAGGGAGAAAGGGGAGAGTACAATAACTTAGACGCCAAAAATTGATAACGGTTTTTTGTAGAACAGCTCAATACAAGCATTTTTACTATGAGAGGGGGGTCTATCTCTCCGCGTTTAGGGGTTAGGAGCAATTTTAGAAAAAAATACTTAAAATGAAAAAAAAATATTAAAAAACAACGGCAACACTTAAAATGAAGTGCTACACCGGTTTTGAAAGCCAGAAACCTGTTTTTTAATCCTAAATTTAAATTAGATTATTTATGTCAATCGTTTTTAACAAATTCGCATGCCAACTCAAAATTTTGATAAAAAAAAAGTTTAAACACGCTTTACCATTTGTTCGGCTTTTCTGCGTACATCCACGTCTGCAAATACAAACCAGCTGTTTTGGCACTTAGCGAAACACAGGTAGTTCCCTGCCGACACCTCTCAGACCACTCTGATCTGAAGCTACCTGGCTACGAACTAGTGTCATTATTCTTCTCTCACCGCGGTCTCGCCATTTACGTACGTAGTGATGTAGCTTACCAAACTCCACCACAATGTAGTCCCTGTTCCAATCCGGAATTTCATGTGGTTAAAATTCCATATCCGTAAGCAAATCATCCACTACTGCTTTATTTACAGAAGCCACAAATTGGACAGCAATTCGACTGAGTTCGATGCGCTGTCTGACTCCATTCAAAGAATTGTATCCCGGTATCCTCATACTGAAATCGTTATTACGGGCGATTTCAATATACACAATTCAGGGTGGCTTCGACATTCTGGACAGACAACAACCGAAGGACGGTGTGCTGAGATCTTCGCTGGGGAAAATAACTTAACCCAGCTTGTAAATGAGCCTACACGAATACCAGATGTTGACGGTCATACCGCTAAAACACCCTGGACTTGTTTTTAACTTCTCACCCTGAAAATTAACATATACCGTTGATGTGCTCTCCCTTCTATGCTCGTCGGAGCATTGTGTCATATAAGCTAATTTCTCGTACACCGACCACACAGTTAGATAAAAGATTCCTAAAGGAACCGTATGGCAATACAAGAAAGCCAACTGGAGCGGTCTTAACAGCTTGTTTCGGAATTTTAACTGGTCGTTATGTTTCCTCGATAACGACGTGGATGCCGCTGCTGATATGATCACAGACACCATTCTCTTTGGAATGAGAAACTTTATCCCTCATCGGATGAAGAGTATCAAACCAAAAGAAAAGGCATGGTACGACTCGAACTGTAAAGAGGCTTTCAGGGTTAGAGAAATGTTTTTTCGGTCCTACAAGACCAACCCGACAGATTAAAACCGAAAAAAGTTTAAACGAGCAAGAAATGACTGCAACGTGTTTCTCAAGCGTGTGAAATTCCAATACGACCAAAACCTGAGGCAAAAAATACTGCAATGTCCCAAAGGCAGTAAAAATTTTTGGTCGTTCGTCAAAAACAATAGAAATTCTGCCTCATCCTCCATTCCAACGCTCATTTACAATGACATTCCAGCTGTCAGCTCTTTGGACAAGGCCAATCTGCTTGCTGCTCAACACTCCCAGATTATGTTTTGTCCCCGCCTACACTTGAGTGTGTCGACTCTTCAATGGGACGAATCCACTTTCGCACTCGTGTAGTAGCAAGAGTATTTAAAGATCTTAATATACATAAATCAGCTGGACCAGGTGGTATATCTCCCCTTCTTCTGAAGAGTTGTTCTTCCTCGCTGGCGAAACCACTGCGTAAGTTTTTCCTTCCTTCCCTTTCTCCTTTCCTTTCTTCCTCTCTCTTCTCCTACAGACCCATTGCACTTACATCCCTTCCAAGGCCATGGAAACACTGATAAACCGTCAGCTAATGAAATATCTCGAAAAACTTCTTAATGACCGGCAGTACGGTTTTCGTAGCAACATGTCCACTGATGATCTGATGGCATGTCTCACCGAAAAGTGGAACCAAAGCGTACATCAATCTGGTGAAAGCAAGATAGTTGCACTTGATACTTCTAAGGCATTTGACAAAGTTTGGCATCAGGCTCTTTTGTCAAAAATGCGTGCTTTTGGGATCGACGACTCTCTTCTTCAATGGATTAGAAATTACCTTAGAACTTAAGCTGGAATGACTACATATTCGGTGTTGTCAAAAATGCTGCGAAATGTTTAGGTTTCCTCAAGCGATATAGAATTACTTTACCCCCTCTGATCTGGCCTCAATATATATATAAGGCGTTTATCCACCCGAAATTGGAGTACAATGCCTACATCTGGTCGGGTGCGAACAAAACGCCTCTGCACGTGCTAGATAGAATCCGAAACCGTGCGATGTTTTATCGCATCACTCAAACAATGGACACCCTCGAACACCGACGTAATGTCTCGTGTCTCACTCTGTTTTACCGCTATTCCCACCACCAGTGCTTCATAGAAATCGCCAGTAGCATTCCACCCCTTCAAACTTTTAACGGTAACACCCGTCTCGCGCGTACTCGGACGTACTCTAAAATATCGTGATTCGTTCCTAAGCCGTACAGCTCGCTTATGGAATGCCCTGCCTAACTCTTTATTTCCTAGTCATTATAACCTTCAAACATTTAAAACCAATGTTCACTGGTACCTCTCTTTCCATCCTCCCAGATTTTCCTTCGCCCGCGCTGTGTGCAAACATTTTAAGGGTACTTAATCCCTTGAGGGCGTGCAAATTTAAAAAAAAACATTCGAACATGTGAATTTTCTATAATGCGAATCAACAAAACTTTGTCATTAATGTGAATTTTGTCATTTTGGAATGAGTACTGTAGATGAAGAGTATTGATGTACATAGGCGCCTGCTTGACGAAAAGCACCTACCCCAAGTGGAGCAACGAAGTTGCGTGAACGGGACCTGCCGCAAGAGAGTTTAAAATCCTTAATCCCGGGTATTGTTAATTAAGAAAACTGTTGATATAGCCGCCTGCCAGACGTTTAATCTAATATTCATTCATTTACCTGAAAGGAAGGCCACGTAAATGCCAAAAAAGCAAAATAAAAATAGTAATTTTCAATTTTCTCACAAACTAGAAGACATAAAACCATTCGGTTTTTTGTGTTCGATTCAGAGTTGATATAAGCATTGACCACAAAAAGCCAATGTAGCACTTCATTTCACACTTTTGAAAAAAAAATTGGCCTAAACTTTTTTTTTTTAATTTTTTTTATCAAAATTTTGAGTTAGCATGAGAATTTTTCAAAAACTATTGACATAAATAATTTAATTCGAGTTTAGGATTAAATAACAGGTTTCTGGCACTTCATTGTAAGTGTTGCCGTTATTTTTTAATAACTTTTTTTCCAATTTAAGTAATTTTTTTCTAAAATTGCCCCCACGAATTAAACGGGGCGAGATAGACCCCCCCCTCCCATAGTAAAAAATTCTTGTATTGAACTGTTTTATAAAAAACCGTTGTCAATTTTTGACGCCTAAGTTATCATACTTACCAGGAGAAAAATGTCAATTTGAAGCCATTGAAGAATCAAGGAAAAATGCATATCAGATGAATTGAGAAAGAGAATTTTAAAAATAGGTGACGTCATAACATTCGACAGGATTATTGTAGAAGCGAACACGTTAGAGGTGGTTCAACATCAACTAGGGGAATATGAAAGCAAGACAAGATACATGACATAAACAAGATAGCTAGTAAACAGAACGGCAATAGAGTTCCAAGTCAGTATCCAAAAGAAATAAATCCATGCGGAAGGTGTGGAACCAACAGAGATTCGTCACCAAATATACAATACACTTTGAAATCCATTTTTTGTGTATTTTTTTAATTTGCAAACATTTTCTTGATAAACTGTAGGTATAGTTAGGGTCCCCAACTTCCATAATCTCTCTTAGTAGAGATCCCAGTTATGACTGAAAGCGGGAGCGAACTCCGGGACTGAGGAGTTTAATATAAATGTGTACAATGGAATGATTGAGAGGCATAGGTGGACACGGGTGCACACACTAGCAAATCTTGCTAGTGTTGTAGCTAATAACCCCGTAGTTGGATCCGCTATAGCCAAATGAATGTGGGACTGAACGTGTGTGTGAATGTGTGTGTGAGTCTGTCTGGAGTTGCGGAACTCAAAAGATCAGGAAGTCACTTTTGTGACAGCCAACATTTATTGAAGGTCATATACCTAGTTCTGTTACAAATATAAAACGCTATAAAAAAAAAATAAATGTAGTAAAAATATTGTATTCAAAATTATTTCATTTATTAGATCACAATATTGATTATTAAAAAAAATTGGATTCACTCGAATTTTTGTCGTTTGTCGTTTGCTTTAACACAAGCTTCCAAACGGTGTGGCCATTGAGCTATAGCGGCGCGTACGGTTTAAATGGAGGTCGTGGAGCTCTGGTTAATCCTGTTTTAAGGTAGAGTTTTTTCGTGCGATTAATTTTTTTTTTATTGCGAAAAGCTGTCTTATCTTTTGTAAAAGTAAAGCAGAGCTGATATAAATTAGAGTTGGGAGTTTTGCGTAGGCAGACAAAAAAGGAAGAGGAAAAGGAAAAACGGCAGGGGAAAGGAAAGACAAAGGGATAAAGGAATAGGACCGACGGATTAAGGCATGTGTCAGAAAGGAGCACAGGCACCGTAAAGGAATAAAAGCAAAGAATAGTGTAGTTAAATGCAGAATAGTGAAAACCGTTTTTGTTGTGAAAAATTGAAACTTCGGTTTTAAAGGTGAAACATGCGACCCGTTACAGATAGCGTTTTTCTGTTCGGGACTGTAGAAATAGCGGGTCACTCTACTGACCGTTCCGCTAATACCGAAAAACAAATCGTCGAGCTGCAACAGAAGCTTTATAACGTCGTTGATAATCCGTCATTAATTTTTTTTCTTTCCTTTTTCTTTTTTTCCTTTTATTTTGGGTTTTGCTTTGGGGAAGATTTTTCTTTTTTTGAATCACTGTTTTTCATTTCCTTCAAATCGCAAAGGTTTCATGATTAATGGGAAAAATGAGGTGGCGCTCAACTTCGTTGGCTTTTACTCAGGTCCAGCTGCAATTAAAAGTGCCTGTTCACATTGGCGTGGGCAGAAAGATTGTCGGAAAGGGAGGGAACGCTTTTTATTGAAGTGGGAAGAAGAAGGGTTACTTGCACCGAAAATCCATTTCTAAAGTGGATTCTCGGGTGAAGCACGTCGTTTTTTTCCATATCGTTCCATTTCTGATATTTTGGTTTTGATCGCTGATGTGCAAGGAAGTGTAAAGAAGAGGAATAAAGGTATGTTTCAGGCGGACTGCTCAAATTTAAAAATTAGAAATGCTCCACTTCAAGTGGTCCGCTTGTCAAAGAGTCTTTCAACACCATGAAAATGTGAACACGACGTTCATGGTGTGGACTTTCATTCCCTCGCCAATCTGAAAAGGCGACACAAGCTGGAAGAACCCACAATTCCAGAGTTATTTTTGATCCCGGGCAATATAACAACAGAGCATTCAAGCAAAGAACTAGTCCATTGTACTCCTTGCAAGTTCCGTTTAATGGAATCTTTCACTCTTCCAAAGAAAGATGAGTAGCGCTTCAGAGGTAAAGTGCGTACAGTACCTGAACCCACCACGTCAACGTCGACTGCTGAATATCTGTAGCTTGAAGCGAGCGTAAATCGGACATTCACAGAGCTCGTCATAACTTTCACAATCGCAGGATGTTGTGCACTTATGACCATCATATTTAAGTGCTTAGCAAAAGTGTAGTAATCCGTCACGGCGCGAGTTAGCAGACTGCTTTCTTTCCTACTGTGGGCCAGCAGGAAGGCCGCTGACCTCTTCAAGGCGTCGGCCTTGAAAAACGCAAGTTTTTCTCACTAGGAGTGAAATCTAGTGCTGTAGTCCTCCCGAAAGACACTAAAGCAGCATCCTAGACCAGTTTTAGAGCCATTCGTGAAGACCTGACTAAGAAATCTCCTGGCTCAGATTCCGAACGAAACCAGTTTTCAGCACAGGGAAAGTCGATTTTGTATTTTTTCAGCTGGAGGAGTTCTGGAGTTATTGCGTGTTCATTAGACCAGAATCAAAAGATAGTCGGAAGATGGCTTGGTGATATGAATATCATGGGGAGGGAGATTCATCATTGCGTCTAGAGCGGAGTCAGGAATGCTAAAAGCAGCAATGACGTGTTTTCGTGAGAGCGCCAATTATATACAACACTGAATATTTGAGTGGGTCTTTCTTCTCACGTTGCCCATTTGGATGAGTTTCCCAGCTGCTCCCATTGGTCAACTCACGGTTATCATTTGAGTGCTACTGTAGGCCGTCCTAAGTGATTTATTTGTCAATGTTTTTGCTATATCGGTATTCATAAAGGTCGCTAAGATTGCATTAATTATGTCTTCTTTTGTGGTAATCCCATCAAGATCTTTCACCTCTATGTGTTAATGATTCTTGTGTTAAAATTTTCACATCCGCTTGTTCGACTAGGACACTTTTTACCTTATTCTCAAATTTTGTAGCTTCGGGGTGGATCGGTTTACTACGACTTTTGGCCCGTCACTTCGTTTTAATCCAGCCAGGTTCAATTTTGTTACTTTCTTCCGACAACTGGTCGGTGATTTTTTCAATGTTTTGGTCGATCAAAATCTTTTTTTCTTTCCAGTGCACCTTTAAAGACGGCTTTTTCTTTTTTGGATGGTGGGAGTAGATTGAACGTTTCAAGGTTTTTTGAAATTGGAAGTTCTTTTTCTGTTGCCAATGATGGTGATCACATAAGCATAGTGTTCTTATGGAAAGGAATTGAAGTTAACGAGAATGTTCCCTTATCCTCGATGCTTTTAATTGTTTCTGTATTGTTTTTGTCAATCGTGTTCATTTCTCTTGGGTCCCTATTCAAAGACGCTATCTCCATCTGGATGTGTGTTCACTCTATGATACTAATAAAAAAAATCACTTGAACAACAACAAAATAAGTTTTTTTTGAAAATGGAAGCAGGATAACAGGAAAGAGGATAGCTGAAGATTTAAGAAGTATGGAAACAGTGCAGCGTCTGATTGCAGAAAAGAAAGATAATAACAGATGTACTCATCATTGGCAGATTGAATCAGCTAACCATGAATTCAGCTTCCTCAGTATCCCAAAACCGTTAAACTGAAATGCTTCCAATAATTCTCAAAGTAGAGGTGTATTTGAATCTGAGCTATCTCAATTTCGCTCTTAAATCATCAAACATAAAATTAAATTCAAAACAAATGTTTATTAAATAAAGTCTTTATTAGACACACATTGTTCGTTAAGTAATATATAAGAACATTAGTGTCTGTTTCCAATAAGGAGTCGTTAAAATACTTTGCAATACGTGTTTAAAAACTTAAACATTGCAATGAAGGAAAAGTTGATTTTCAAAATAAAATATGTGATTTCTTAGAAATACGTGTTCTAAAACTTAAAGGAAAAGTTGATTTTCAAAATAATCACATATTTACAGCAATGAAGGAAAAGTTGATTTTCAAAATAATCACATATTTTATTTTGAAAATCAACTTTTCCTTCATTGCTGTAGCACTCCTTGAGTTTGTTTGATATTGGTTTTATTTTTTCTTGAGACGGTGTTTTAGTATGTAGATCATCATCATCTCTTTCTGATGCCAGGTTCCTGGATGTACAACACAATTTTCGAAATCTTCACGATCTACATATTTGTTGATTAAATAAGCAGGAGATTAATCCCTTAAAAAATTATATAGCGAACAACAGGCATCAGCATGTTCTAAACTTGTTTTTATTGGTTTTTGAAAAATTTTAAATCTGAAACATGAAATCCCAAACCTGTTGTCTACCACTCGGCGAGCTCTACTTAACCTGGAATTTAAATTTTTTTTTCTTTTATATTCCTACTTGAGAAACCGTTTTCTGACGGAGGTAATTTATGTGTATGGCTTTGCAACTTCTCATAAAAAATATATTCTTAAATATTTACTCGTATGTAGATTTCTTTCAACACGGTCGCTTTATTCAAAATCACAACACTACAACAATTTATAATTCAATCCAATTTATTCCAGCTATTAATGATTTTTATCTATCACTTTACTTTACTTTATCTTTTACTGAAACCACTTTATTACAACTCTTGACACACTTTTCAAAGTCAACTTTAAAACTGTTTGACGCCGGTATTTATCCCCTCTGCCATATTTCGAGAACTTTCTGTACTATCCAACTTTCCATACCTACTTCAGTTCATACTTCCGGAGCTTTCGATATTAGTTTCCAAGGAGTATCCATTATTCTTCCATTGGATAGTTTTCTGTTTTTGGTTAACAGATAGCGCTGTTCACAATAAGAGGTTAAAACACCGCTCCCTCTCAATAGTTGTTCGACCCGAAGAACATCGTTATTTATCATTCCCTTGAAGTGGCATATTCTCACATCTCTACGTCATCGATGCGTGCTATCACCTTGTATATACGGACCTTCCCAATCCTGTTGCAATTTTGGTGATTTGCCTTTCTTACGTAGAGGAATATACAGCCATACCAGGTCTTCTTCGTTCAAGCCGACAAATGCTATGGACCGCATTTCGGTAGGCCATTAAAAAAGAGGTATGTGACGATCCCAGAACAGATAGCACGACCTTAGATAGATGCTCATTATATCGGATTAAGAGTGTAGTGCTGTTATCCTTGTCTTCCTTACTCTCAGATATTGGCACACTTCCTGGAAGTGGTCTGATTCACAGTTTCGTCCTTGATAGTGTAGCTCTATGGGGACCCCAAATCTGCTCACCCAGTTATTGGATATTTCTACTGCTACGGTCTTAGTATCTTGATTTGAGATTTCGAACACTTCCAGCCACTTACGGCTTCGGTAAATGGGGCAGCGATGACAATTACTATTTATCTGAATGGCATTGTATTGTTGTATTCTGTGGCTTAACTTTTGGACTCTTGGTAGCTGTACACGTTATGTACTTTTTGCACCAATTTTCGACATCTTGCTTTGCACTTAGCCAACAGAAGTGCTTTCTTACCTTCGCCAATGCTTTTTTATTTCTCAAGTGGCCTCCTGCAGTTTTGTCAAGTATTTCACAGAGCACTTCGCCGATTCTGGACCGTAGCACGATTACCTACATACGCTACGTTCCATCTGCATTCTTTTAAATTTTCTCTTCAGCAAATCATCTTGCACAGAAAGCGCATATTATGACAAAGTCAAAATTCGATGTTTAAAAAAACAAAAAACATTTCTCATTTTTAATAACGGCAAGAGTACGATATAAGTTATCCGCAAGAAATAATAACGGTTTTTTGTAGAACAGTTCAACACAAGAACTTTTTACTATGGGAGGGGGGGGGGGGGGGGGGTCTATTTGGCTCCGTTTAGGAGGTAGGGGCAATTTAAAAAAAAAATTGTTAAAATGAAAAAAAAAAATTATTAAAATTGTTTTTTAATATTTTTTTTTTCATTTCAACTCATTTTGTTTTTAAATAAATGGTTCTATTGAACTGTTCTACAAAAAACCATTATCAATTTTTCGCGCCTCTTCCCATAATAACTTTTGACATACTAAATTTAAGACAATATTTACTTCGAAATAATTAAAGTACTCCTAATTACGAGTCCAACGATACCCTATGTATCACCGTACACTCATAAATTTGAAAGATATTGCTTAAAACCTCTGTATCTCAGAGGGGATGCAATTCCAATTTTTTTCACAGAACACCATATGTTACCTTACAGTACACCTATTACTATAATTCCAGTTTAAGTACATATTAAGGGGTTCTCAAAAAGCTTAACCATATAAGGAATTTCTGAAAGAGTTAAATAACGTCCTCTGTTTGCAGAATTGGTAAATTTTGTTCAATTTTCTTATTAGAAACTGTCACCTCTCGTTGTACCAACGTGTACTTTATGGATGGCATATAATTTGTTTATTTATTTTTCAAAGGATCGATACAAATAAATTAGTAAGGTCCGTAATTTTACGCTGGGGTACATAACTATGCCTATGTAGCGTTTTTTTTCAACAGCACGCGGTGTACCCAGTTCCCATGTGGTCCACCATTTAGGTACTTACAGTGAGCTACAAAAGTCTACGTTCGACCACCATTCTTGCAACCTAATGAGTTCAAAAGCATTATGAAAAAATCTAATGATACAGTTTTGTTTCAAATCTCTTTTTACTAATAATATACGAGTACTATAAAATAAATAAATTTAACAAAAATTTAACAAGCGAAAAATAAATAATGACAAAAGTGTACATACGGTATATTACCTAACATAAACATCTTTAATCCATTAGGTAAAACTATTGTAAATGATAAATTTAATATTTTGTAGGTCCAACATGTGCATCTAGAACTGCCTGCAAGCGCCTTTGCATTGAAGCAGCTAAATTATTTAATTCATTAGCTGTTATGGCTTGCCATTCTTCTTGGAGCTCTTGTTTTAGCATTGATGCACTACTTATGGCATATCTTCTTATCTTCTTGCGTTCCAAAATCTCCCATACATGTTCTATGACGTTCAAGTCCAGGCCTTGGGGTGGTGTGTGTAGTTGTCTTGGGGCGTAGTAAATTAGCCAATCTTTGACAATTTGAGCGGTGTGCTTGGAGTCATTGTCCTGTTGGAAGATCCAACTCGTGACAAGATTTAAGCTGTCGGCGGATGCTTTCAGGTTTAGTTCTAAAATAGACTTGTAATGATAGCGATCCATATTATCTTCAATAAAGGCTAGATTTCCTACGCCAGCTACAGCAACCATCACGCTGCCACTACCATGCTTTACCGTAGAAACCAAATTTTCTGAATTCATTGCTGTGTTATTTTTTATTTTTTCTCTTTTTTGATTCGTCAGTAAATAAAACTAGTTTCCAGAAATCCATTCCTTTTTCAATGTGTTTTTGGGCAAATTTTAAGCGCAATTTTCGGCTTTTTTCACTTATTAAGAGTTTCCTGCGTGGAGTTCTGCTGTGGAAGCCGTTGTTATTGAGAGCCCTTTAAACTGTGCGTGGATGCACAATTGTATTTTATCTTTCTGCCAACCCTTTAGACAGCATTGTGGCATTCACTCTTGGATTATTGCCTACTTCTCTCATGATAAAGCTGACATCTCGGCGATTCAGCTTCTTTGGGCGGCCACAACGTCGTTTGTTTTCGACGGTACCGATGTTTTCGAAGTTACTGTGTATTGATTGGACTGTTTGGACTTGCTTAAATCCAGTACATTTGTAATTTCACCAAACGATTTCTTTTCTTTTTAATATTTTATTACTAAATTTCACACTTCAACCGCAATTTCTCTTCGAGGGGTCATTGTCACAGGTAAAACTTATTGAAGCTGACCAAACTTCAACTGAGAGGCACAAATCTGATTTTCACAAATGGAAAAATTCAAATGCGGTACTTTTCCGTTATCCTCCATCAGCCAATAACAAAAAAAAAACATGGAATGCCGGGCGTATGTAGACGTTTGTCATTATTTATTTTTTCGTTTTTTGTGAATCACTTGTTAAGCTTTTGTTAAATTCATTTATTTTATAGTGTATTATTAATAAAAAGAGATTTGAAACAATTAAATTTTTTCATAATGCTTTTGAACTGGTTAGGTTACAAGAATGGTGGTCGTACGTAGACTTTTGTCATTTACTGTACCTCGCCCAACACTGCTTGATCTCGGTGATCTAGTGGGAACCGATGCTTTCAGTGTGGCGAGGCCGTTGAACCGTATACATTATGTTATATTCGTAAGTTGAAAATGGCTTGCAATGTACACTTGACTGAAGGTTTTGGAAAACCCATTAACAAAAATTTTAATATATAAGCAAACAAATAATTATACATACATACCTACATATGTAAGCTATTATCATTAGTGACTTTTATGCTAAAACAAAGCAAACAATTCCATTTTGCGATAATTGTATTACTTTTTTATCTGAGATTTTTCTTAATGCTAATAAAACTTTCGAAAGATAATTATAACATTCAATTTAATGCTAATTTACTTCACAAATTATCAGATGACCACCTTTAAATCTGATGAATTTATTTAAAGGATCGAATAAATTTTCAGAATGAATTTCCTCTGATGAATTCTAACATTTCCTCGCAAACAAAACGCATGCACTCGCGCCAGTCCAAAAACTATAAAAAGCTTTCATTTGTCGACTCCTTACGTATTCATCAGCGCCATAGTTTGTGAAAATAAATAAAAAAAAAACATAATATGTACCTAGTACTAACTACAATGCGTACGGACTCGACAATGATATTTATATCAACTTGAATTAAATAATTTATTATTAATATAATATGAGGATATATTTATTATCTTTTTACGAGTATGCTCATTTTATATACAATACTTGAATTGACAATTATGTGGTACTTTATTGTGAGTAACTGCATATCAATTTTATGAATTAAAAACACAAACTTGCGGAAACATACATTCATATATGTTTACTATAATCGTTTAGTCTTGTAGTAGCGATCTTGTAAGTATGTAGGTGCATATATACGTTTTCGGTAGGTACTATGAAAGATAAGCGGTAACTCGGACACCAATTTAGCGCCTGTTGTGTTTACCAAAAAATCACATGTGCATTTTTTTGTAGCTGCTTAGGTGAAGCTTGCCATTGCATATAACTAATTATTGTACATCCAAATGTTTATTGCGCCAATTGAATTGAATTATATTATACGAGTAGTGTTCCCTCTCCGGCTTGTTTCTTGCATCTTTCTCATTTTTTTCCAATAATTTGTAATCTTCCTCGTGCTTCTCATTGAATTCATTTTCGAAACCATATACATACATCATGTATTGATGTAAGTACATATATACATTTTTAAAATGAATCAGTGCTTGAAAGTTCTATTGTAGCTTCTAGCTAAGCACAAACTTGCTTTGCTTACGTTCAGTTTCATTCGGTCTTCGGTTAATATAGCACGTCGGTTGGGCAGTAATTCTGCTTTGGAAGAAGAGTGAAACAAGTAAAAGATGATTTAAAATTTATTTATTTATTACTGTGTTTAGTGCATTTATATTTATTAATGTGGTTTTATTGATTTTTGACTGGATTTATTTTTATGAATTCATTCATTGGCAGAACTTTATTTAAAGATAAAGTTTAAAACTAAATAAAATTAAATTGATTTATTACAGATAAACGTTTTGAGAATTGTGCATTTATGTATGTATTTTTTTCAAAAGTTATTGCAGTTTACTGTTGAGAATTTCGTTAAGGTCATATAAGGGTGATTGCTTGTTTCGCAAAAGTTTCTTGGAGATTTTATGTAACCAAACATACATATGAGTATGTAGATACATTCAGTATGTATCGAAGCAATTGTCCTTATACAAAATTATTTCCAAATTTTCGTAGGTAAAACTGTTCTGGAATATTCTATCCATCTTTTTAATTTTTTGTTTTTTTTTTTTTTTTGTTTTTTTTTTTTTTTTGTTTTTTTTTTTTTTTTGTTTTTAGAGCATGTTTTATTGGGAAAAGGTTTAGAGTGTAAAACAAAAAAGCAGTAATGAAGAGAGTATATGAATATATACCAATGTATGTACACGGTATACCTACATACATTGTGTATATTTAGTGCAAATTTGTTTTACGTTAATTATTGCTTTTATCTTTGACGCAGCAAAATTATTGTGCATTAATAAAATGTGTAATCTACGTACATACATACGTATGTAAAAATTAATATTTTTATATCTCTATGGTCTATGCATGCCTAGGGTAAGCATTTTTTTAAAGGAAAAAATAAAGCCTGCGCACAATATGAACAGTTTGTTCTTTTATGTAGGTACATATGTATGTGCAAGGATTTGTATTACGATTTGTGTGGGTTTATTCGCTTATTGTCAAGAAGTGTAGAAACAATGATGTCGAATATATTCTACTGTATGAACATACGTATGTATGTATTTACTTAGTTAAATACGTAATTTTAGAGAGCTCTAAAATAAGATTAATGGAAAAAAAACAAACAAGAACAGACGCAGCATTTTTAAAAACCGGGTATGTTTACATTAAATGCGTATGCATTTATTGTACATGTATCGTATTTGCATTCAAAACAATGTTCCTAATTGGTTTCGGGTAATAGGACCCTAAATTCAAACAAACTATTTTTTTGCGTCAAACGTTCGTGCTTTTGTTTACACTTAAATAACAATTCCTCAGATAGAAATTTCATAAACAAATATTAAAGTCTTACGTAAAACTAAATATGTACATATACATACATCTTATACCTCCTTTCTGTCATTCGAAACATGTAATTATGTAGAGTGCTAAAATATGGGTACACGTCCATGCAGATAGGTATATACATACGATATGTACAGTGCTGAACACAAAAATAATAGTAGCAAAAGATAAGGGAATAACCAACGATTTTCCAAACTGCTACTTTATCTTGTAGCTTGGTTCCGACTTTTAAGCACAATATTTAGTGTTTCATTGATAAATACAATTATTAGAAAATAATTATTTGATTGATACTTCTGCAAAATTGAATAAGAAATAATATTGAAATAAATTATCATGTAAGCATAATAAGAATTATCGTGTTAATAAGTTTTAATATTTTGAGATATGTATTATTAACGCAACTCACTTGTGTAATGGTTTAAAGCGCATAAATTACCTACAATATTTGGGTGCTACTCATATATGTACGAGTACATATAAAACACAGGTCGCTTCGCATAGCTCGTTTTTGGTTTTTTTAATTCATAAAATTGAATCTAAAGTTCTCGTAACAATTTAGATCATATGACTGACTGGTTAATTCAGTACATGACTCCCAGTGAGATCAAACAATTTAATTGCCATCCAACAGAAATCCCGCTTAAGTGGAGTTTTCTGATTGCTCTTGAGTAGATATCTCATTGGTTGATATCCTCACACACTCATTTTGGTAAATTACTCTGATTAGTTTTTGGTATAAGTATGTTAGCTAATATTCAACATTCGGAGGGATCGTAAATAGTGCGAAAAATTAGTTTCTGATACTTCGGTACATTCTGACCCCATCTGGTACAAAATATGTGTGTAAGTATTTCAGTATTTGAGGTATTTTATTTTAAGAAAAGGCCTTTTTCTTGACGCTTATTTTTATGTTATACCATACAATTTTCCTTTTTGCTTCAGTTTTAGTGACATTAATGTAATTCAAGCATTGTGTTTTGGTTAAAATACATGGTACAGATTTGCTGGCAACTTACATACACTGGCGATCACTAGGATGAGGCCATACATTTTGCAATCGATTTTCACTCTTTATATCTGTTTGGAATTTTGTACCCGCAAACTTTTACTACCTGTGAACAAGTACATATTTCTCAATAGGAAGTCATAAAACTAAAGGGTAAATAAGAAACGACCGTTGGAATTTCCCAAGATCATATACTGAACTTCTTGAAAAGTGTATAAAAAGATGCGCCGCTAGGATGAGGCCACATGCAAAATCTCCGAAAGAAAGGAAAAAAATTAATAAAATGCTTACATTTTATGGTTTTAAAACATTTATTTATTATGTTTTTCTACATTAATAATGAGTATGGCCGCCATTTTTCGATATGACCTCTATAAGACGGTTTGGAATACTCGTAGAATCATGCAGTTTTTTTTTTTTAAATAATCGAGAGAAATTTGGGCCCAGGCATCACGAATAGCTTCGATTAAAGTGTCCTTGTCTTCAAATTGTCTGCCGCCTTCATACACTTTACGAGATAACCATACCCAAACATTTTCGATTATGTTTAAGTCCGGTGAATAGGGCGGCCGTGGCAAAAGTTCCACGTCTTCTGATTGAATCCAACTTCTAATAACCCTGGAAGCGTGGATGGGGGCATTGCCTTGTAATATCCAAGGCAGGGGTCCGAAAATGTTTTTCACTCTTGGAAATGACCGTTCCAACAAACATTTGTAGTTGTTTCCGTTCATTGTTGTGGACAAAAACTCCAACTGGATTGTGCCATAGTAGGTAATAGTTCCAAACACCATTACATCTGATGTACGGCTGTGGTATCTTGCCAAGATAAGCTCCTCCTTTCTTAGATCATGGTTGTAACCACAGGGGCCGTCAAGGTTAAACTTTCTTTCATCCGAAAAGACAACGCGTTTCCATTTACTGCTTCAAGCGACATGTTCTCCTGCTAAATTCATTCGATGCTCCTTGTGTTCTTGCCTCAAAACAGGTTTCTTTTTACGTTTTTTTCTCTGTACAGTACCACTTTTTCGTATTATCCTTCGGACCGTTACTATGCTGGCGGATACTCTGCTTTTGGCCCTTATTTTAGTCGCTGGTAGAATAGAATTTGAGGCACGCAGTAGAATTAACCGCTTTTCTCGCAATGTTGTTATTTCCGTCGTAAGTCCTTTTTGATTTTTCCCATAGTTTTGTGGATCCGCAAGATAACTGTTTACAACGGTCTTAAGCCTCCTTGCAATTTCTCGGCCTGAAAGCATCAATTTTTCCTCTTTCCGTCGCTGTCAAATACTTTCCGGAACCCATTTTTTTTTAAACTAAATAAAAACAGTTCTTTTCAACGCTTTTTTTTAAATGTTCTTAACAAAACTTTCAAAAAATCGCTGATTTGAACTCCTGCAACGAAATATTCGCTATGGCCTCATCCAAGTGGCGCATCTTTTTATACGCTTTTCAAGTAGTTCATTGTTTGACCTTGGGAAATTCCAACGGTCGTTACTTACCCTTTAATTTTATGACTTCCTATTGAGAAAATATGTACTTGTTACAGGTAGTAAAAGTTTGCGGCTACAAAATTTCAAACAGGTATAAAGAGTGAAAATCGATTGTAAAATGTATGGCCTCATCCTAGTGATCGCCAGTGTATGTATTTTTAACAAGACGGCAAATTGAAGTTGGACTTACATATACAGATGTATATACAATTTGTAACATTAATACACATTATTTTAAAAAACTGTAGGCGAAATTATTGTCTACTCGTATATATTTTCGAAATATGTACCTATTTATTTTTTTTGAAAATGAGGAAAAGTTTTTTTAAGTTAAAAAGTTGAATGATTATATACTTTGAACATAATAATTACTATGATATTACATATCTACTATCAGGTCTTTATCCCCAATCGGATATTCAATATACACACACATTTTGGAATATTTGTTTATAATTCCATACATACTATATATGAATAAATAAAGTCCGCCGTCGAAATGCCTGTGATTATTCAGCAAAAATAGAGTTCATGCTGTTCGCGAAAAGATATGAGGTCCCACAATGGAAATTGATTGGAAGTCGCTAATTTAGCACATGGTTTTAAAAGTAGCATCTCTAGTAGTTTAAGGTAGTTCACTTGATATCCTCAGCAAATGTTGCACCCATAGTTATCCAATGCATTTTACAAAGAGAGTAAAAATTGACGCAACTAATTATAGATAAAAATACTCACTCCAGGATTCAATATAGGTACCAGGTAATATAAAAAATTCCTAACATGATGTTAACAGTATGATGCTGTTATATTGTACTCGTAGTTTCTTCATCAAAATTTACTGGGAATTTTGTACAACATTATTCCGAAGAAATGTAAATAATGACGGGTTAAATATGGATCATGGTACTTCGAGTGTAGTGTGTTCCGATTAGTCTAAAATCTACTTTGCCATTAAACTACCGGAACATTACCGCCACACAAACAGCGACAGAAATAGCAGATAACACATAACTTTTGTAAGATACTTTTGAATAGTTAAAACTGCAACTGAAAAACAACAATTACTCGTACTTTAGTGACCGAAAGCATGTGGACTTTTCCTAATAAATGCAAAATATAGTACCTATATAGTATAACAGTACCGATTAGATAGATACAAAGGTAGAAAGAGATTTATTTCTTATCATTAGTTCATAATTCTTTGATTAATTAATTATTGGAATACTAAGATTGGTATGCAAAAGTTATGACATTCTGTATTTTTCGTTCACATATCTAAACAAATATAAATACAATTAGATAGTAGTTTAGACTAACAAGATAGAGTGCATAAATTCTGTTTATTAAAGAAAAAAAAATGAAATATCCATAAAAGCGTACAAAATATTAGAAAACAAAATATTAAAAATTCATTCAGTTAGGTCTTAATATTGTCTTAATTGATTTCGAAAATCAATTGAAAAATAGATATATGGTATATGACGACACAGAAAAAAAATTAAAAAATTCAGTGGTGTAGAAATTGGGTAGAGATACTAACGGGTGTACAGGGGAAAATTTAAAATGAAATGAACAAATAGAAACAATCTGGAATATTTATTTGAATTAATTAAAATGACTACCGTTTCGTTCAAGTCACTCATTAAGACGAACATCTACATTCGCAAGTATGGATGTTTTCCCGTAGGGTGTGAATCGCTCGAAGATTGTAGTGAAACTTCGACTTCAGATATGCACACAAAAAAATCGCATAGTGCATGTTCCACCGCTGGAGGAGGGCAGTCAATATCTCCCTACCCATACTTCTTAATTTACTCAGAAAAATTGTCTCTTCCCATCGAAATTTTATGATTATTGTTATTTTTTCCACTATTTCTTTTAGATTCAATAACAACTAATAATAAACTTGAAATTGGGAGAAATAAAAGTGGCATTTGTGATACATGTGACAATGCCACATCAAAGTCTTAATGAACACATAGGTACACTGATGTTGATGAGAAAGTTACATATTAGTATGTAACATATTAGTATGTAACTTTCAAGTCAAAGCCGGCATATAAAATATTGAATCATTACAGAATTCTAAAATAAAAATCTCCTTCCCTCTTTTTGTCGGAGGCAAAAGGCAATTCTTAATATGTTTTAGAAATTTTATATTACAATAGATGTTACTTCTCTGATACATTGCGGTAGATGCGACGGTGTAAAATTTTTTGAAAGCTGTTGTGTGAAAAATGGGTACAAACATATACTATATACAAAAATTGACACGTAAACTACAATATAACAATCGATAGTTTGAAATTACGATTTACCGGTTTTGTGAAAACAATTTTATCACTTTATGACAAAACAAGTGGCGGACTGAAATAGTTTTTGGTTTTTGGAATAGGGAGAAACTTGGGGGTAAGCAAGGTATCCGAAATTTTTTTTCTAAGACATGCTTTTGAATGATCAAAAAAAGCTGAATTTCTTGAAAAAAATTCCTTTCTCCACAACATATTGTAAACTCAAATAAAAAAATTCCATAATATGTTAGATCTTAACCAACTGATCTAAGGGGAAAACCTTACTAAACTATTAGATGTTTCTAAGAGTGCTACGAGAATAGATGCTCAGATTTTATGTGTCTTTGAAGAAATTCATCTTTGAATCAATGATTAACCTTAAATATTTAAACTGATTAACGGTCTCGATTTGAAAACAATTGTCACTGCAACTAGTACGATGGTCAACGAAACAAGATGTTATCTGGACGGTGCAAGAGCTGCACCCGGGTTTAAATCTCTTACATTAGGATGAGTGAAAGTGGTAGTGTATTGGCTTCCAAATCGGACGGTTTTGAACCCGATACCAGCCTCGCCCGAAAGACATTCTTTTTTCAGGTAATTAAATTCACGTAAGTCCAATTACACTACTAGTTTAGTCTTCCCATTAAATGTTGGATGTCACCTATGAGCCCAAAAGTCTTTCTTTCTCTCTCTGTCCCATTTTCCCGAAAACTTAACTCGTGATCAGGCATTGTAACTGTAGTAAGATCTTAAAAAAAAAGTCAGTTATCCCTCGTAGAAATCGTAGACCACATTGCGAATTTTGCACAGTGTAATCATTATTGGTAGTATTTTCTAGATTTATTGAGACCCCAGTAAAGCATGCTTTGATAATTCGCGTAACCATCCATGTGAAATTGTCACCAATACTGTTATGATTCCAAGGAACTTAAATTTTTTTTTTCAAAACATTGCTGCAAAATTAATAGCGATTCAACTTTTATTTGAAAAAGACTTTCCTAACATGCGAATCCATATAGAATTGCAGATTCCATTACAAGTTTAATTGATAGGAGGAGCATAGCATTGTAGATTCGATACCTAGAAGTAAAAGAATTCAGCAGTGGAAATAAAGCCACATTTATGCGATTTGCTCAACAAAATTTGATGTTTGATGACTTAAAATAGTCTTTTAGTAGCATTTGTATGACTGCGTAATAATTTTTATTATTAGTTATATCAGAAAGAGCAATTCGTTTTGCTTTGAAATTTTGTAAAAGTATATTAATTAACCACTCAACTAATGCTTAACCCTAGTGTAAAGAACCGCAATCTTTAACAACGTTCAATAACCGGTTTTTCCGTTGTAAGCTAGATCCATTGCAGATATTTACCAGTGTATCCTTTGTAGACTATTCTATTATTTAATCTGAAATTGTTCGTTTGATAATGTTGTTGTATCAATTGATCAAATACTAAAAAAAAATTATCAAAAGGACAGCCATTAGTATTTCTTTTTTATAATATCTTGGATAGTTTTGCTCTTGCTATATTTATGTCATATTATATGGTATATTTGAAAAATACACATCAGCTAGAGATACTGGAAATGAGAAAACGAGGAGCGACTCGTGCATACAATGCTATTGGTAAACTTATATATATATAAGTTAGTAGTAAAGTGTGCAACTTATAATCCATAATAAAATTAATTTATGCATAAAACAACCACTATTAAATGAAATACTAATAATGAATATTATCTTAAAAATATTAATATATATTTGACTACTAGTATATGGTATTTGGAAATACTACAAGCTTAATCACTCATTGTTAAATGGTGAGAGTTTTCTCTCTTTTTTTGCCACGAAACAGCATTGTATAATAAATCCGCTGGTTTTGTTAGCTTTCATCTTTGCACAAGCTGGACTTTATATGGGAATGCGTGCTACAATGCAGCTAAAATCCTCGGAAAAAAACCCTTGCGGTAGGATATTGTCATTCATGTGTACCTTACCTGGTATCAGAGAGGTTTTTTTACTGATCCTTCTTGCTGAGAGCGTGTAACCACAAGATCTACTGATGGCATTGTAGGCCGATCCGCGCATCCTAATTCGTCAAGGATAATTTGGGAATTGATTTTTGCATATTGTACATTCTAAGAAAACACTTGTTCTACAGTAAGGGTCTATCTTCAATGTTGACACCATTTATCGAGGATTTAAGAAAAGGCTAACTTTGATGTACCCTGACCGATGTTAACGGAAATTGCTCTGTTAATACTAATGGTAGAAACTTCGTTTCGAATTTTATTTTTAGAAGAAATACTAGCCTTTGTAACTGCGTTTAAATAAAGCTGATATATTGTTTGGGTCTTCAGATGTCCAATTTCTAAGCCTGTTTCATTTTTCTTGCCTATGTTGATTTTTGACATTGAGGTCACTTTCCTCCAGTTAATGCGTAATACGCATAACGTTTTGCTATTTTTTCTTATGGATGTAAGAACAAAAATAAAAAAAAGTTTGCAAAAAAACCCATAGATTTTATGATACTCGTACTTTAATTTAAAAAAAAAGATTTTTTGCTTTAAGCTCTGAAGGCTATGAATAAAACATGATTTTTGGGTTTAGATAATTTTTATCTTATGTGTGTACTAAAACAGTTATAACAGGTGCTCAAAGTGTCCTCCTTGGTTTTGTATGCATGCTAGAGCCCGTTTTTGGATTTCACTGCGAATGTTTATTGATGCTAACTGCTGCCTCACTTTTGATGACGCTTCGAGAATACGCTCTTCCAATTCATTTAAAGTTGCTGTTTCTGTTGAATAAACAAATTCTTTCATTCTTCTTCATACAAAAAAATCCAATACAGTAAAGCAGGCCAGTGAACTGGTGCATTTCTTTCTATCCGACGATTACCATTCTCTTCATCTAGCAAATTGTTAACCATCTCACGACCATAGTGAGCTGGAGCACCATCCTGTTGGAAATATGATGAAGCTGGTTGAGTCAGTGGAATATCTCCAATAGTTCTGCTAAACCATTTCGCATAAATTCCAGGTAGTTTGTAGAATTCCGCCGATTAACTCTTTCCAATTACACCTGCAAACATATTGACGCTGTATGTGGATTTTCCGCAGCCCATGTATGAAGATTATGAATATTTGTGATCCCATCTCTTGTACATTGAGATTGGTCCGTCCAAAGAATTCTGCTAGTAAATTCGTTGTCATCCAAGCTCCGCTCCAGCAACCAGTTAGAAAGCACAAGTCAAGCACAGGTGTATAGTGGTATGGATAAAGATTTTCTCCATGCAGTACATTAGAAATTTTATGTTTGGAAACATTGAATTGCAAGGCTAAGCGTCTGATGCTGATTGATGGATCAGTTGTAACAGCTTCCAATGTTCTTTCATCAGCCGAGATTCTTCTTACTTGACGAGCTCCCGCGTTAGGCTGTGTATTTGAAACTGATCCCGTTTCTCGAAGCCTTCGATACGTACTTCTAAATACTCCTTTGCTAGGAAGTCGTCGGTTAGGATAAAGTTCATGGTATCTGTGTCGCGCACTAGTTGAATGTCCATTGCACAGCCCATAAACGTAAATAACCAAATATTCTTGGTTTGCAAATGCAGACATTTCAAATAGCGTTTCTAAGCAACTGTAACCTTAGTGTAAAAAATTAAACAGATGAATTATTTTTTTTTCTAATCTTTTATACCATTTTTGTTTGGTAAATTTTCAAATAGGCTATTATACCCCAAACATAACCCTTTCCGAGAACTTTTAAGAAACAGGGTAAGAAAACGGGGGTTTTGACTGGTAGCCAAATAAACGCACACGCTTTAAAACTTCTTAATAGCTATGCAATTTTAAAGAAATTATTTGAAAATTATTAATTCTTGGAAAACCTCTCTTATTGTCAACTGTTGCTAGAAACGTAGGTAAAAAATCATAAATTCGTTGTTTTACCTGTTGCAGGTTTTCCTATGTATTATAAAATCTATGGGTTTTTCTGCAAACTTATTGATGATTTTTTTATTATTGTTGTTAAGTTCATGAGCAAAAAATTGTTAGACGTTGCATAATAAATGCACTCATTTTCTGAAGAAAAGTGACCAGAAAGTCAAAAATCAGCATTGGCAAGAAAAATGGAACAGGCTTAGAAATTGGATATCTGAAGACTCAAACCTGATATCAGCGTTATTTAGACGCAGTTACGAAAGCTAGTATTTCTTCTAAAAATAAAGTTTCTACCATTATTCTACCATTAATATTAACAGAGCAATTTCCCTTAACATGGTTCAGAGTGCACCAAAGTACGCATTTTCTAAAATTCTCGATAAATGATGTCAACATTAGAGATAGACAGACCCTTACTGTAGAAAGATTTTTTTCTTAGCATATACATATACAAGAATCATTTCCCAAATTACCCTTGACGAATTAGCGAACATTCTGTATAAAATGTGCATGCTGCGCCAAGTAAAATTCTGATCTTTGTTCATTATTCATCACATAAAAATTCACCGCTTATGTTATTTGACAAAGGCAAAGAATAAAAATGTGACAGGCAACATAGCTTTTATCTCACGGTGCGCCAGACATGAGACGAGCCATTCTGGTCTAATGACAGTATTATGTATATGTAGGTAGGTACTTTGAATTAGAAAATTATGATCTTTCTGAGTCAAATTTTTTATTTTCTTCAAAATTTTTCTATTTTCTCTGGATCGTGATTGTCAAGACTCATTTATTTTCAGAAAAAAAAAATATAATTTTTAATTTGGTAATTGTGATATTCACGTAAGCTTTTTAACGAGTATTCTTAATTTGATTTTCGTATTTCTCTTTTGCGTTAATATAATTTTTATCCCGAATTACGCATGTATGTACATGTGCGTCAAGCCTTTATTTCATTGGCAAGCAATTGCTTGCTCAATTATCATAAATCAATTTATAATGCGCTCGTTTTCAAGACCAATGAACACACTAACATAAATGTATTTTGTAATTTCTTGATATAACAAACTTTAGTTAAAAGAAATTACAGACTTTATCTAAAGATGTGCAACAATCACAGGATAATAAATATATATTATACGAGTATATTCGGAGCTATCAATGAATGTTTAAATATTCTATTTAAAGTCGTTGCGTTGCGTAGATTTTATTGATTTTCTATATGGGATTGCGTTCCTTCATTAATGGAAGTGGATATTAAAGTGTTTTATCCTATTTATTTTAAATACTATACACATATGTATGTGCATAAATATGTGATCTGAGGTATATCTTTTTTTAATTTTGGTATTGATTTATACACTAGTACTTAATTTTGCCATTTGGATTTTAACTCAAAACCTGTAACGAGACTATAAATTTTAGAATAAACCAGACAAGGTCTTTCAGTTCAAGGTTTGAAATTTCGCAATGTCAACAATACGAGGAATAGTAATTAACTATGTATTTACTAACTGCGACTTAGGATGCCAATATTTTATATGCAATGGCGCTTTATAGTTCTAAATAATTGATGAAAATTAAGATTTATTACCAAATTAAGAATTACAAATTAAAAAATCGTATTATAATATTATACTATGTTTGGTAATTCCTATATATGTAGATTTTAAGCTTTTAACAAAACTTATAAATAGACGATAAAATCAAACAATACCTACATTTATTACCAAGAAAATAATGAAAATTAGAGCATATTTAAAGATTTTCGTATCTATTAATCAATGGCGCAAATTGTAACGACATGCTATTTCGACAAATTACTACAAAACAAATAAGATAAGCTGATCAAATTGATGCATCCTGTTTTCTTTTTTAATACACTTATTAGATTTACTGCATGTTGTAAATTGATAACTCGATGGGAAACAATACGCTTACTATCATACTTATTCAGTTATGAAGATACGATATTATCAATGAAAATGGATACAGCTCTTACTGAAAACAAACAATTACGAGTATTGCATGAAATTTAATAAAATTATCTATACCTTATGTATGAATATATCATATTCATCCATGTGTACATATTTGTATGCGAGTACATATTCGTATTGAATGTCCACCGCAAATCCAAATAATTATTTGACTATTGGCACTTATATGTATGTACATACTATTGCAAATTATTCTTTATGTACATGAACTGATTTCACTTTTATATGTAGTGTCTATTCATTCTTAATTGTGCAGTCAACTGGAAATGCATCGCAATAGACTACCCTTGAGAGGTTATCTCATTACGAAGTCTCCCGCAACGACATCTATTTACGTGCGAACTTATCTGAGAATACGATGTAATTTCTGACTTGTTACGAAACAAATTGTACAAATATATGTACCAAATATGTACGTCTAGCATCTTATTTTCAAATATGTATGTAAATTAATACGATTGTATCGTATATATGGTATTGTAATTGATTCATGGGCAACTAATGTAATAGAAATCAAATAGGAAGTGCACATTCAAGTGCAATGCATTTTGTTTTCAGTTTAAGTCGTGTTTTGAAGTAGAAACGCATTAAACAACTTCCTACATACTAAATTCAGTTTTCGAAGAATAAAATATTACGGTTCTTTATGCTTTCTACTACAAATTTGAGTGTTCAGTGTAGTAAAAATCTGCGTTTTTATACAATATTTGATTTGATTTGATTTGATTTTTGGGTCTTTTGCACTTTTTGCTAATTCTTTAGTTGTATACGTATATTTTTGCAATATTTACTATTTCTATTACGATATGATTCTAATGATCGACAAACAGTTTTAGCAACAATATTACCTCAATCAGTTATTAATGCGCAAATCTGTAAGTCGTTTACTATTATTTAATCAGAAAAATTAATAAAAAATGTCGGTGGAATTTTATTTACTCGCAAGTCAAAATCTTTGTATCTAAAATCAAACTTTTTATATGTATGTATGTAATTTGACTTGTTTAAATAACTTAGTACATATTCCCATTGACAAGACAGAATTTCTTAATTTATTTTTAGTACTACTTATGAATGTATGCGTGTGTTCATGTATGTACATACATATATGTATAATGTTTGCGTGCGTTCATAATTAGTACAAGTTTTTTTCTTCATGCCAAAATTTCAAACTTGTGCTATAGGTGGATATGCATTGCACATCCGAGTATATATGTATGTATATATATATACGAGTACATTATACGGACGAGTAGTTTGACATGCTAATGGAGCTTAAAAAAGTGGATCCCAAAGTCCATTTCTATTGATATGTTTGAATGTTTCTTTATATATTTACATCCGACATCTGCTAGTTGACAGCTTTATACTTGGACATACGTACAAATATGTATGTATGTATATACATGTCTTGCACAGCTTTGTAAATACACTACATACCCTGATATTTTTGACAGCATATAGCGATCCATTCCATTGTGAAAGTGATGAAACGCTGGCGATGCTTGGCATCAGTTAACAAAATAAAATATCGCGGCTAGGAAAGAATCAATTGATGAACCTTACTTAACCGATTACTATCTGGTGTTGGTGACTCCAACGCTTTTGTGTATAATTGTAATTTATTATAATTGTAATGAGCCTGTTCGTGGGAATATCATTGTATTGATCAGCTGGTTTCAGGTTAGTTTCGATAAGTATGGCGAGCAGATGTAATAGTGCAGGTTGGGTTTGAAAATTTGATGGTACAGGTGTAAAGTTGATAGTTTGGATGCAGATGATCGACCATGGCCGCTAATGGGTCAAGGTCTTGCAGTAAATGATAGAAGTGTGTTTCACAAGGGATAACACGGAAGTACGGGTGTGGCATGCTATATAGCTTTTAGGTTCTAATCCTTCCAACCTGTAGGGTGCGGAGCTTCAATTTAAAAGCACTGTAGAAACTCCGCTGATTAAATCAGTGTACTGAATCATCTGAATGTCTGCGGATAAGTAAAGTGTCTATAAAAATCCTACTATTGTACTTATATCCAATTTTTGCATTTTATTTGAATTCTAAGATGATACATTTTATTTTAATCGCTTAACTAGGTAAAAGATAAAAAAAAATGTTTCTTTGAAAATTTAAATAAAGCCAAAAGGACTCTTAATAAATAACATGAACCGGTTGCGCCGATCATCATTTTATGTTAAGGGCTCGCAAATGCCGGTGGAGAAAGACAGCTATCCAATAGCAAGGCAAGAAGGGAAACAAAAATCACACTGATCAAGAGTGGTTCTCTTCGAAACTGTTGCTCCTATGGTACGATGTCAATTTAATGAATTTTGGCTACATTTTTTCGTTTTATTCAAATTCAGTTGTGAAGGGTATTAATTCGTTGCGATTGTTTTCGAACACAGAGATTTTCGTGTTTAAAAATTTATTTTTATTGCAAATAATTTTCTTAATCCGTTTAGAAATAGGTATAATTATTTAGAAGACCAATATCTCGAAAACGAAAGCGTTTATGGTAATACTGTTTAATTAGGAATTAACCATAAAGTAAGTGGCTATCATACGAGCCCAGTTTGGTTGCTCTAGGTTTAATATTCCCCCTCCCTCACATGCGTTTTTTTCATAACGTGAACGGATCATGAATCAGATCCCAAAATATCTGTATCCCAAAATATCTGTATCCCAAAATATCTGAATCCCAAAATATCTGTATCCCAAAATATCTGTATCCCAAACCGGACCTGAATATGTGATATGTATATATGTATGTACGTATGCCCATATGCATTGCGTAATAATGGATATACAATAATACCTGTTTTATATTCTACAATATAATTACATAAGTACAGTAAGTTTAGATTCAGCTTTCGCTTCCTTAATTCACTTGCACTCTAATATTTATTTTATTAAGCTATTACGTAAAATAAATAAAAAAAATCAACATTATCAAAAATCTTGAGGTCCCACTGATTTTGAATTTTGCTTTATCACTTCAATTTTAGACCCTTCCCAGACTGGGGTACAAAAATCACTTTTCTTTTAAGCTCTTATCTACATACATATGTGTATCGCGTGTCCAATTAGGTGTACAGTTATTGCGATAACGCTACCTCGTTTTTAGTCTTCTATTCTTATTAAATGTTTATAAACTTGATTACGCTCAAAATGAATGGCAAGGTCACATCTAAGTTGCTTTATTATGTAGATATTTCATGTATCATGAAATCCAAAGAAAATTACTTGCAACAGAAGAGAAATTTTGATTAAACTATAGAAATTTAATATGGACATGCCAAGTTTTCAGATATTCTGGAAAATGTTCTGTATACACATATTTGCATATACACACATCATATTATACTAATTTCGTGAGTTTGGATTTCTTCATTTATTAAAAAGTCCGCCATACACGTAATTTGAGTAGGTGAGATTTCAAATTATTATCTATTGTACGAAGTTTATGATAGATGGCTCAAGTGTCTGGCTGTGTTTTTTTATGAACAAATAAATTCTCCCAAATCTTTTTTCTTTACGATTGCCGTACAAATTTTCAATGGAGCGAATTGCAAGCTCATTGGTTCTGATCCCAAATCGTTTCACCTGTTTGCTCTCGACTCTGTCACCGAGCACAATTCATATTTTGTGTCAGGCCATGAAATTAAATATTAAATCTCCACCATTTTAATATAAGGATTACATTTCTATTGACCCGAATTTGTTTATGTGGCTTATCTTACAAATTAATAAGTACGAGTATAATAAAGATTTATATTTTGATTTAACATTCAATTTAAGCAACTACGCAGGTCTCTTTCACGTTTTGGGGCTGGTCTTCACTTCGGTCAGAATATTGTAGGCTAGACTACGCAGGGGTAGTGGGTTTAAAACTCCGCTAACATCAAAAAGCAAAAAAGGTAAGTTTTTATTCACCACCCTTTCGGCGGGCAACGGTAAACCTACAAAAGTACAATTTTCTGTCTATGAAAAATCCTCTAACTCTTCCGCCGCTCACAGCATAAAAATGGCAAGGCTAACAACAAGGGTAGTAACTCGCAGACTTTGCTCCATCCTGTCCAGTTAAGATTAGAAAAAGGTTTTACAGCAAATGAAAACAATTTTGTTCATTCAACTGCTATATGGGATTCAAAACCTTGAGATAAAACTTATACATAAGTGATGCTAATATCACACAATCAATTAAGACCCTTGAACACCGACGTAATATCTCCTGCATTACCATCGGGCATTCCGCCCTTTTAAACCTGCAACCGTAACACCTGTCTCGCTACAAATGCCCACTTTCGAACGTACTCTGAAATATCGTGATTCTTTCCTAGGCCGCATAACTCGCTTATGGAATGCCCTGCCGAGCTCTTTATTTCCTAGTCATTATAACAATCAGACATTTAAAACCAACGTACATTGGTACCTCTTTTTCTTTCCTCCCTAATTTTCCTTTGCTCGCGCTGTGTACAAACACTTTAAGGGTACTAATAACCCCTTGAGCCGCGCTATTTAAAAGTAAAAAAATAAAGTTTGTGATGGCAGGCGTAAGTGGTTTGCCAGCATCGAGGCCTACTGCCTTTACTGCTGCAGTGTGTGCTAATCGAATTTCTGTTGAACGTTCTCAACAGCCTTAACGTCGACACTACGTCATATGTAGATGATGTGCTTAGATATAATTTTTGTCGGATCACGCCCGGCGACGGTGTGCTTAGATATAATTTTTGTCGGATCACGCCCGGCGACGGTGTGCTCTAAAGCGTAACCAGTCCTAGACGTGCTCTACAACTACTTTACTGGAAATGGGTTTTATGTCAACCCCCTCATAACTGAGCTATTTCTCTTCACAATAACTGGTATGATTTTCTAGTACCACAAAGTATTTCCTGCGAAGCAAAGATATCCTGCATAATAAACTTCTTTGGACGAAGAATGTAGCGTCAGAAGCTCATAAAGGGACATAGGGCTTTCGACAAGTCATAACGCTTATTATCGAGAGTGGTATATGATTAGATCAATTATATTTTTTGGAACTCGTTTCCGGCCGGGGCAGTTAGGCATTCATTTTTTTCAGTCAATTAAAATCAACTAAGATGATAACAAACACCAAGTTAAATTACATCCATCCATGAATGTGTCCGGTCATTTTAAGAGTGCCGTGAAATAAGACCAAATGCACAAATTTGGTCTTATTTCGCATTGTGAAAGTGAAATAAGGCCAAACGAATTCACTAGTCCAAAGTGCAATCAGGCCAAATGATCAAAATGTTTATTTATCAAAAAAAAAATTGTATCGAGGTTAGGTTTTTTTTACTGTATTTTATTTCCTAACTTAACTTCATTTCAAGACCGACCTTTCAGGTGGTACCAAATATTCTATATTTCCTGTAATTCATTTCGGAATTGAAATCCCTTTTGCTGACAAAGCCGGCCAAGCAGGTACCTGTACGATATAGGTGCTCGCCTGACAGTTCTTGACATACCCGTAGTTGAACGACGAAATCGCGTACACGACTTAACCCTAATGTATTATACTCTACGACAGGTTTCGGGTAGAATCTGACCACGGAAAGGAATTTAATTGAGTCTTTTCTTACAACTAAGAAAATTTACGTCTGCCTTTCAAGCGGATGTATACGCAATTGTAGAGATTCGAGCCAAGCTGTCCTTACAGCCCTTTGACCATTTCGAAGGAAGTTTGAGAATGGGAGGCTTCGCTGTTCCGCTGAATTCTCTCAGTTTTGTTTAGGGCTCAAGTTGTAATGAGATGATTGAGGGAACGGAGATTGCCGATAAACTTGCTAAATAAGGAGAGATTCTCAAGACCCAAACTGCAGACTGCTTATTGTACAAACGAGTACTATGCTTTGCCAAAGCACTTTAGTGTTCTAGGCGTAAGTGACACAGTATTCTGCGACGTTCGGTAAGAGTCCGGCATATGCAGATTGCAGATACTTGACGCTAATATGGTAGTGGTTTCACCATTGAAGTCGTATACTCTACGAAATGTTGAGCAATTTCAATAATTAGGACAAACAGCACAATGAACTAGTTTTGCCAGTCTATTCCGGCAGAAAAACATAGCAATTAAATAATAACCTCTGGGCACGAGTTTGAAAAATGGTCAACACACATACCTTGAACCTTATATCATATCTTTTTTAGGTTGCCCAGAGCAAATTGTTTCTGATTTTCAATTTAACAAAAGAATCAGAAGTTTATTTTCGAACCTGAGAGCAAAAAAATGGTTTACTTTTGTCTAAACATAAAGTCTTCTTTCGGCATTAAACGTTTTATATCGTTTTCACTGTAAAGTTTTCTATTAATTGCATAGTTTCAGATTGTAATCTTTTGCAGTTTGTCGATGTTCCAGGCTTTGATAATTTTTTCGACGCTCCTTTCTCCAGAAAATAGACACAAAAAACAAGTTCTATGCCATTTCTGAAATTTTTTTTGAAACTGTAACATTGAATTTTGAATAAGGCTAGATTTCTTCAAATAAGAAAATCCTTAGAAGTTTGAAAGCTACGAAAAGATATCCAAATATTACGAGCCAATGTTATTTGTTATGTTGAATTTTGCTTTTTTTCGAATGTCAAATGTTTCGCTAAGCATTTGGAGTATTTTTTTCAATTTGGAGCCAAAACGCAAGGGTGTCGGCCGAAATCTTTTAAAATGACTTTATACAATAACAATTTAAAAGAAAACAAGAACATTTTTCCAAGAAAGGATTTAGAATTTCAATGAAAAATTATACAGGGTGTTCCGGATAATGCATCAAAAACTCCCAGTTTTGACTCCTATTTAAAATAACACCTTTCGAATTTATGCGTGTATGGTAGCAAGTGATGTGTCGTTGGACTCATAATTATGAGTGCTTTATAATCATATATGATTATTAATTTTGCCTTAAAATTAATGTGTCTAAGGTTATTAAAGATCAAAAGTGATTTTTTTTTTTAAAAAATTTAAAATTTTAATTTTGCTATAATTTTTTTCTGACCGTGACCAAATAGGAACTACGTTGCAGTCCCGTGTTTTTGACTTATCGAGTTCTTGATTGTCAGTATTAATTTAAACGTCCATCTGCCTTTTGTTGTACTAGTTCGACGGGTCTGCCAAATAGTTTTTGACGCTGTCTTTTCTTTAGTTTTAATCGTCTTGATGCCGTTGGCGTCATGCTAGCTCAAGGTTTTTCTATTGTTTATTCTTAGTGTCTCGTCTGCAAGGATATCAATGGGGACCATTCTAGCTATAACAAGCGCGCCGTTCTCTTAAAAAATCGCTAACTGTCCTTAGCGCTCAGAGTCTCTACGTTGACGATAGTCTCCTTTTAGACACCTTCGTTCATAATCCGTCTGCCCATACTGAGGCGGCATACAAAAGGATTTATGTTGTTGATCTTGAAAATAAAATTCTTATAGAGTATCCAGCTTTACTTTTTTTCATTTCATTTCATTTCTTTATTCGCAAATACAAAATAGCTAGTTACATTTTTTATTTAAGCAAAATAGAGACGATATCTCTTCTAAACAGTTTATTTTTATGAGGGGTGTACAAGCGGGATACATAAAATAAAAAATATTAATCGATTTTTTTATTTAAACTTACAGAATGAAAGAACAAGGTTACAATAATTATAATTTCAAACCACATTACATGGTGGTGATTAAAGTCAGCAAGCCACATTTTTATTAATTTTTTTAAACCCACACAGATTTCTTATTGAGCGAATTTCGAAGAGAAGAGCGTTAAAAAGTTTGTACACTTCAGTAGGAGTTTCTGTAACAGGTAGTGCGAAAGGCAGGAACATTGACAACAAGGTTTGCGAAGCTAAGTAGGCTCCGTATGTCGGAAATTGGACATTGTACATGGTCACCTCACCTCTTATAACAAATAATTTTGAGGCCTTAAAATAAAACAAATGTCGCAAGGGAAGAATTGCCATAACCTAAAAAGATCCATAGTGTGTATAAGACATTGACAACAAGGTTTGCGAAGCTAAGTAGGCTCCGTATGTCGGAATTGGACCTCCCATAAGAAATACAACTTTACACTCATATTTTATCTTAAATACGAGTATTTTTTAAAAAATTTTCGATATAGAGAACAACAAAGAAATTGGTCTATAGTTTGATACCCTTCTTAAATAATGGAATAACACCACCACAATTTAGTTCATCAGGGATCGTTCCAGTCATGATGCTTAAATTAAAAAGAAAGGGCAAAATGTCTGTTAAGTTGAGCGCAATGGAAATTTTATCATTACTAAGTGAACTTGAATTACTCGAATATTAATTTTTAATTATTTGATTATTCTTTATTAATATTTCAAATTCCGTAATGGTATCAAAAACAAAGCTTTTACTGTAGGTATTGTTCTGAGTATCAGGTTTAGAGCAACACCTTCAATAGACTTGCAGACTATTTGAAAAAGAAGAATGACCAACTGAAGCAAAGTATTTAGGTACTAAATTCGTTGACAACTGTTTCAGGACTTGCAATGTACTTATTACCGGTTTAAGAATAATGGAATCTGGAGTAATACAGGTCCAGCTGCCAGTAACACCATTTACAACTTTACACTCATATTTAAGATCCCCTCGAACCCGCCCAAAATGTCCTATCTTATATTTTTGCAGAGCGAATCAAATCGCCTTCGTAAATTGTTATTGAATGGATGTTTCCGACATTTTCTCTTAATTTGTGTTTTTAAGTTTTATTTTTTTCAAAAGAGTGTGACTAATCCAGAATTTCAAACGGCACCCCGATTATTTTCGTATAACAGCTATTGTAGATAAATGAATATGATGTTTTAAAATCATATGCTGTCGATGCGTTAAGCTGAAAACTCACCGGATAAAACAAACACACCGGCTCTGACAAAACGTTTTTTTGTTTCATAGTTAAGAAAACGTTTTTTTTTATTTCAACACACCAACCGAAACACAATGTAACAAAACAAATCATTTCGTTTTTCTGTTTCGTTTAATATAACTTAAGAAAAGACAAAATTGAGCTTGCGACTTATTTATTGTGAAATTTTGTTTCTGAAAAACAACCTCCCAGCCATCGACAACGAGACATGTTTTTCTGTTTCGTCTTGTCTTTTGTTTTGTCGCATGCAGTGTGAGCTGCGCCATAAGCAAGTGTGCAATAATCGACAACGACGCTAATTTGAAACATAAGAGTATTTGTTGCATTCGGTGTGTTTTGGTCGTATGTTTTCGTATGGCCATGTGTTTTCGACAACCAGTCATGAAACACATCGAGTCAAAAACATTTTTTTTGTTTCGCCTGCTTTGGTGTGTGTTATTTCATAATGGCGTTTTCGTTTGGGTTGTCAGATGGCTTTCTTTCTTGTGTACTCCGATTTTTATTTAAATGGAGCACTAAAAACTTCTTCGAACCTTTACATAGTAAATATACGAGGCGTGTTCAGAACATAACGGGATTTTAGTTTGTTGGAAAAAAGTACATATTTATTTATTCGTCTACATTAATGCTGCCGTCTTCAAAATAGTCCCCATTAGATGTTATGCACTTGTGCCAGCGCTTCTTCCCATCCTCGAAACACTTCTCAAACTCATCTTTGGGATAGCCTTTAGCTCTTTCAGCAATGCGCTTTTAATGTCATCTATGCTTGTAAAACGTCGGCCCTTTAAGGTTCTCTTTATTTTTGGAAATAGGAAAAAGTCACACGGCGAATATGGAGGCTGGGGCATCATTACAGTATTGTTTTTGGCCAAAAATTCACGAACAAGCAATTTGTGTTTTTGTTCAAAGCTAGAAAATTTTGGAACAAATTTTGCTGCCACGTGTTTCATACCCAAAACATTCGAAAAAATTTCATGGCGTGAGTCAATCGATATGCCAACATCATAAGCGACTTCTCTGATTGTGATTCGGCTATCGTTCATAACAATTTCTTTCACTTTTTCCACGTTTTCATCGGTTGTTGATGTGCTGGGCGTTCGTCATCTTCAACGGATTCACGGGCATCTTGGAAACGCTTATACCACTCGTAAACTCTTGTTATACTCATAGCAGACTCAAGATAGGTCTTCGTTAACATTTCACACACGTTGTTACACTTTATTTCATTTTTTACGCAAAATTTGATACAAATTCTTTGATCCATTTCTTTTAACAAACGAAAATCGCCGAGCTCATAAAAACACGTCTAACGTTACCGGCTGCCACAGACAAAGTAAACAATGAATGCAGCTGCAAATTTTATCATACTTCAGGGGCATGTGTACCAACATAAAAAAAATTGACAATCGCACTCTAAAACCCGCGAAATGTAAAAATTCCCGTTATTTGCTGAACATACCACGTATTTGCTTGCGAATCAATTTGAACATTCAGAATAATAAATTGGCAAAACACAACCGATTGCACGAAAACAGAAATCTAGTGATATAAAATCTATCTAGTGATAGAAATTTTAATTCTGAAATGAAAACGAGAAGCAACATTTTGTTTCTGAAAAAATGAGGGGAAATAATTTTATGTCGCATTTGTGCTTCCAAATGAAAACGCCTTAGAAAATCAATGGATTGTTGTTTCATTAGATAACTAGCAAAAGACGTCTGATCCGGTATGTTTTCAGGAGTGACACATAAACATCGTCTCAATAACGTAGCAAAATAAATTTTATTTTTGAATAGTCTTTTCATAAGTCTTACAAAAGGAAGATTCACGTAAAGCTTCGAAAAAGGTGCAAAAATGTAGCCAAGGTATGTACCTGGTATTGGTCTGGTAGTTTCGTTTACATAAGAAATTAGACCATGTTCAGCTTGGTATGAATCCGAAACTAAGCTCGCAATGACATCAAGATTAAAATCACCTAAGATTACCAGATTTGCAGAACGTTCTTTAGCCAAAAAATACGAGAACTCCCCAACACACGAAGAAGGGGAGAAAAGTGAAGTCTATAAATGCAAACAAAATAAAATAAACTGATGGCATCCACACTTATCATCTCGAACATTTTATTGCGACACATGTTTAAGTTTCTTACAAAAACTTTCGGAAAACGTATAATTAGATTAAAAAAAAAAAATAAATAATTAGGAATATCGTAATCTTGAATTTAATTTGAACGAACCCAAATTTCTGAAACGAAAATTAATTCAGGGAGAGAATAATAAGAGCTTGAAGCTTTCCAATCAGAAAATGACAATTTTGTCGTAAAATATTGGAGGAATATTTTCATGTAAAATGCAAAAGGGTTTGTCTTCTGACTAGCATCTAAATAAATTATCATAAATGCTTCTAATGGTTCTCGTGGTGAGGTTTTCGCACATAAGGTCGTTGCTTTCAATCATGCTGTTGCTCTTTGACAGCATCTATATCGTTAAATGATATATATCCTATGACGAAAACCTCACTATTTTGACTTTTTTTCATTACAATCAGTGAATTTCGGAACCGCAAGTATTCAAATTTAATTTCAGTTTTCAAATTTTTAGCTGTCATAAATAAAGCTTTACAATATTTAGATAAACAGTCATTAATAAAAATATTTTCCTTATTACTACATATCAATAAATATTGATGAGTTCAACTTCTTCTTTGAATTTTTTCTACAATCCATAACAGCCTGTTTGATGTTGTGCGGAGAGAAATGCACGCAAGGGGTGTCACCCCGATTATTTGAGTTGGTGGTTGAACTCTTATTTCTATTGCTTTTGCGATTGACATAACATTTAACTAGTAGGTGATTTTTTAATCTTGGTTTTTAATTGTCAAAAAAACAGGAAAATTGCAAAAGTGTATAAAATTGTTATTTGGGTTGATAAACCACTGCTTGCCATTTACTTTTTGAAGATTATTTCACGTAAATGTTGAGTGTTCCATACGGAGTGTCCAAGTTTGAATCACTTTTTCGAGCATATTGGCTGGTATTTCGCTAATGACATGTGTAATGTTGTCTTCCAAGGCCTCAATTGACGCTGGTTTATCAGCATAGACGAGTGATTTGACGCATCTCCATAAAACGGCGTCAAATCGCATGATCTAGCCGGCAAATACACCGGTCCAAAATGAGAGATAAATAGCTCACCGAACTCATTTCTAAATTGGTCCATCGATTCGCGTGCTGTGTGGCATGTAGTCCTGTTTTCTTTTTTTTTTTTAATAACTTAACACTCAGGAGGGTATGAGTACTCTTAAAATGGCGGAGCACGTGTTAAGTTTTTCGGAAAATTGGATAGAGAGACACAGAAAGATGTTCGGGCTCAGTGGTTATTTTGCTCCATGGGTGGCATCCAACATTTAATGGGGAGACTACATTTTTAGTGTAAATTGACTTGATGATGTATTTAAGCAATCATTCATCTCACGAGATTCTAGTTGCCTGGAAAAACGACTCTCGGGCACGTCTGGTATTGAACCCCGAACCGTCCGATTGGAAAGCCAATACACTACCACTTGAGCGAAGGCCACCCAGTTTGTTATAATAAAACCTTAAACTATTTTAAAATAAGTTTTAACCTGCTCAACTGTCTTAATCTAGAATTAAATACGTTCTTTTTTTTATTTTCCTAATTTATACAATTTTCATACTCTTGTGTGTATGTGTGGAATCTTGTGTAAATTGTACTCATCCAAATAACTTGAAACTACCTTATTTGCCAAAGACGTTCAAACTAGACGTTTTTGTGGTATTTATTATGTTTATTTTTTCATAGATTGTCTGCTCAGATATTTGATATTTAAATTATATCTTACAGCTGAAAAATTATTTAAACGTTTTTGAAATCAGTTTTAATTGAGGAGAACATTGGTAGGAAAAACTATGATTAAAACTTTCATGTCATATGATTTATATTGTAACTGAATTCTCTACAAAAGTGAATTGACTAGATAATAGACGTAAAAAACTAAGGGAGTTGCAGGATTGGCATACAAAAATGAAAATATCATGAAAATAAATAAGTCTATAAAACCAGCAAGTAACAAATAAACAGTAACAGCAAAATAATATAAATAATGTATGAATAAATGAATAAATATATTCATTAATAAATAAATAAATAAATCCATTAATAAATAGATAAATAAATAAATAGTCAAATAAATATATGAACAAGTAAATAATTATATCAAAAATTAAATAAATAAGTAAACATGTTTATTAATAACTCAAGAACAGAGTAAATAAATAAATAAACAATAACATTTAGATAAGCGTTTCATAACAGTTTATTGTCCTTTTAGATTTTTTTAACAACATGTTGTTTGAATCTTTACATCTCAATCTGAATATTTGGTTGAGAAATTCAAATTTCTATGCGTTCTGGGTCGAGGAAAAATTTTTAAAGTTTTATTTTGTGAAACTTGAAATTTTTGAATGTGTGACTTTGCACAAGTTACTCATAATAGTCAACCATATGCGATGATGGCTTGTAAAATGACTTTATAGATTATGGCCTTATTAAATTTTCTCTGTGGAGATCGCCTACATACTAGATGGAGTAAAAAGTGACCTCCTTGACCGCCAGAATGCTATGCTACTGCAAAAAAGGTTATTTTGCCTTGAAGTCCGTTCATATTCAGGCAGACATGCCAAATTTCAGTGCGATACTGTCTTTAGTTTTGTTTTGACAGCTGATTGTTGTTGACATGTTTGGCATCATGTTGAGTATGGACAAAAACGATTTTCGTTCTCTCATAAAACATTATTTTTTGAGAGGCAAAACGGCGAAGGAAACGAAAGAAAAGTTGGATAAATATTATGGGGCTAATGCTCCGTCAGATTACACCGTCAAATATTGGTTTCGAGAGTTTCGTGGTGGCCGCAACTCCACTACCGATCAAGTCCGCAGCGGCAGGCCCTCTGATGCGGTTACAGAGGACAATGTCAAAAAAATACATGAAATGGTGTTGGCTGACCGGAAAGTGAAGGTGCGCCAGCTAGCAAATACCACAAAGATTAGTACTGAGCGCACACGCCATATTTTGGGCAATATTCTGCAGTTATCCTGCCGCTGGGTGCCGCGAATGCTCACTTTTGACCAAAAATTTTGTCAAATTGATTTGTATCCCTCGGACTATTATCTCTTCCCAAACCCCAAAAGATGGCTCATCAATAAAAGATTCAGCTCATCTACGCCACGGAGGAGTATTTCCGGAAAATTACTTTTCGGACGGGATCAAGAAGTTGGAAAATCGCTGGAATAAGTGTATCATACTAAAAGAGGACTGTATTGAATAATATAAAACATATAAAATATATTTTATATTTTAGTACTATAATTATACTAATTTTGCCAAGTGTATTTGTCATATGCTCCCGAAAGGTTTATGTTTTCTCTAAACCGAGAACATTTGACAGAATCAAACCACGGGATATCACAACTGTTAATTTCTAGCCGGTCTAATGAAAAATATGCTCTGGATTTAGTCAGCATTTAATTTAACATTCCATAATTTGAAATAATCGACACTAATGTCTAGGGCATGCTGCAAACCATTTTAAATTTCATGGTCAACATAATCTGAACTACAATATAAATACCAGTGTCATCTGAAAGCATTGCTGTTTCGCAATTCCAAATTTCTGAGAAGTCGGCTACATAGATCCTTGGGGCTAACGCCGATCCTTGGAAAACCCCTAATATGATATTTTTTAAACAGGAGTATATGTTATTTAAGTTTATGAAGAACACCGTCATAGCGTGTATTGTCAAAAGCTTTTTCGATGTCCAAAAGGACAACACCAGCAGAATGCTTTGTTCTAATTTTGTCTTTAATGTGGTTGCCGGTTCGTAGAACTTGGTGAGCAGTGCAATGTCCCCGTCTTAATCCCAATTGTTGATCCCAACTAGACGTTAAACTGTTAAAAGTATGGAGGTGACCCAAAAGGTCTATACTCTAGGTGGTACTCGCAACAGAGATAATCCACCAGTGGTCTTCTCGACTGCGACGGTGGCACGGGTTCTGAAGGCCCCAACCAACATACTAATAAAAACTCCCGCCGATTTAGGCGCTGACCCAGGAACTGCTGGATCATTTGATTCCGATGGTATAAAAACAGATTGATCGATTGAGTGCTGAGTGCAAACACTATATCGATCAACTATGTGAGCTAGCCAAACCAGAGGATGTTTGCATTCAAGCGGAGGGCTACGATATGCAGAACGGAACTCTCAGAGTGATGCGCTCCGTCAGTGCTGCAGCAAACTCTTGAATGGTTGGAAAAGCCTGTGCCGAAAATCTCCTTCTTGGAAACTAAGACTTTCGAGGTTTTCAGCTCACTGAAATTGGCACACGCCATCTTCTGGGTTTAGGGGGATGTGCTGATGCATCTTCATACCCAGAACTCTGGACTCGACACTGAAAAGTGGAAAATCTACTCTCACAAGAATAGAAAGAATCAGGAATCATGACGGCTCTTCTCTTGTTGTGGGCTTCTGCCGATACCATTAAATCTAGGTGTGACTCACGTTCCCATACATATTGGAAGGGTTAATTTCCACTTTCGTTTTGTCTGCACCGCCCAGACGACCGCCCAGTACTTATTTATTTTATTCACTCAGATCAACCTTCAACACTCCACGTCTGCTACTGCATCTCTATGTAGGAGGCCTTTCGTATTGAATACAAAATCTCACATAATATCCATACAGGAAACATAGGTGTGGAACAAACGTATCAGTGGTTTCGAATGTTTAAGGGGTTTCGCACCACTATATGACTAGAGATCGGATAGACCGATAACTTATTTTTATATGATGAACCCACTCTCACCATCTAAACTTAGGCAATTTTGCAACCAAGATTTAATTGATACAGACAAACTACGAAACGAACGGAGAACGGCACAAATTCGTTGCTACATCTACTTATTTTCCCTATGATTAGGATCCCCAATAGATTTTTGGGGATGTTTTTTGCTTTGGTGAGGAATATTTTAAATGTTTGAATAGCTGTTTTGGGATTTGTTTGTATGTGGGATAAGATGATGGACTTGCCTTCCGGTAAAACTGATGTTTGCAGCGGTGATGCCATTTTGTCCAGTGTATCCGAAACGTATCCGAAAGCTAGACATTACTGATGACCGACCTCCAATGGGGTTACGTCTTGGTTCAAATTCCTGGTCAGATGAGTATCGTTTCACATAGGGGGTTTGACGGGTTAATTTTTCTCGTGTAGTTTCCTGATAAGAAATTTTCTAGTTCTCTCTATGACAGGCATATTTGGAAAGCCATCCTCTAGCAGATCGCTTCTGTTATCTTGTCAAGATCATCATTGACCAAACCACGTCCTGGATGCAGCTCAAAGGTAAATTGCATTTGTGTCAAGTTGAATCGCTAAATGCTTCACTACTCAGTGTTGATGGCAGTTCTAAGCGTCGACGGTCGACCTCTAAGTTTCACAGCAGCAACGCGGCAAACAGCAATGCTTCCATTAGATACGTGAATGTCATACTGTCGTTTTCATTTTCGTCATCTCTTTTGTGTTTTGTTTTACTTAAAATTTGTGAGGCTAGCAGCGGTAAGGATACCAACCAAAAGCGTCCTCAGCAAGTTTATGAGCAATTTCCGATTTTGTTTTGCCCTATTTTTGAGAGCTGCGTTACTTTGGGACTTACTTAGACTTGAGCACAATAATCATATTCCACAAAAATTCCTTTCGATTTTACGGTGACTTTTCGAGTATTCTACGAAAGGCAAAAATGCACAACACTGGCGTGGAAAATTAGCAAGTTGGAAAAAAGGAAAAATGAATTCTCGATACAGACTTGGATAGATTTGCGCGCACACACACGTGATTAAGGCGAGAAAACAATGTTGTTGAGACTGTGTTGATTTGATTTACGAGTATGGACACGGGTATAATTGAATTTGTAATCACAACTAACACGACTTTTTGGGGTTCGGAATTTCTTCTTTATTATTTTTCCTTCGCACGGACATGCAGAGCTATTGAAACGAAAAGAAAGTGCAGGGGGCGAAGCATTTGCACTGTATTGTCTAGGTCCCAGGTCACAATGAGATCAATGTAAAAGAAATCGGCGATGATTTTCCTTTGAGCTCCAATGAGAATTTTTCAGGACTCGAACCTACTTTAGGTTTGCCAGCGTCCTCTGTTAGGGCTTCTATTGACAGTTAGGTTCCATATGAGCAGAAGTGCAGATAGCATGACTCCGCAGGTTGCCGGCAGACCAAACGAATGCTTCCCGACGCCTCTAAGAGCGACGCGGCCTACCTACTGTCGCTCAGCTGGAAAGACTACAGGCTGCTTACTGGCGTCGTGACGGGGCACTACACTTTTACTAATCACTTAAATGCTCTGGGCATAAGTGACACAATATTCTGCGATGTTTGCTGGGAAAGTTATAACCACACCGCCGAGCACTACCTCTGTGAAGGTTCGGGTTACGCTCTCATCAGGCTGCAGATACTCAGCGTTGACGTGGTGGGTGCTGGTACTGTACAAGGAACTTACAAGGAGTACAATGGACTAGTTCTTTGTCTGAGTGCTACGTTGCGATAGAAAAAATAAACAACCCTTACCAACCAACCAACCAACAAAAACAAAACCGCCGTATTTGGTCCGATGATCAATAGAAGGGCTGCCAATGCACCTGGAAAAATTGACTATTTGGTGCGGCTTATGGTCCGGCGGAATCATAGGCCCGTGTTTTTTCAAAGATGACCGTGAGAAGAACGTTACCCTCAATGGCGTCCGCAATCGTTCAACTGCACTGAACCTGGTCGACATTTGATTTCAGCAGGACAGGGCTACATGCCACATAGCACGCGATGGACCAATTGAGAAATGAGTTCGATGAGCAATTTACCTCTCGTTTTGGACTGGTGAATTGGCCGGCTAGATCGTGCGATTTGACGCCTTTATACTATTTCTATGGGTATACGCCAAATCACTCGTCTGTGCCGATAACCAGCGTCAATTGCAGAATTGGAAGACAACATTACACGTGTTATGAGCGAGATACCGGCAATATGCTGGAAAAAGTGATTCAAAATTGAATTCTCCGTATAGATCACCTAAAACGGCCAACATTTACATGAAACAATCTTTAAAAAGTAAATGGCAAGTATTGATCTATCAACTCAAATCAAAATTGTATACACTTTCGCAACTTTCCTGTGCTTTTTTTGACAATTAAAAACCAAACGCTTAAAAAATCACACATTATATGTACGTACTCGTATGTTCTCGCTCAGGAACGATTGCAATGAAAAACAAGTAGATATTACTGAGTTTTTAAGAAACCATCCAAATCCGGTAAAAATTTTTTATTTTCCATGTTGCCTGCACAAACAGAAAAATATTTTTAAATTATGTATATTAATGTTTTTGAAAATATTTTGAATGCACAGACATGCAAAGTTTGCAGACTTATTGGTATGAAGATGTGTAATGTGGTAAGTTCCGAAGGGTTGTCTACTGGTCGTTTCCAATTTATGGTAAATGAATGATTATAAACATACACACTTAAATGACGTAGAATAAAGCGAAATCACATTTTTCGGATTCCGATCAAAATTAAAATGTTTATTTCCCTATTTTTGTCGACATCTGACGCACCACCATAGGAAAAGTTTGAACAGTGGGCGACCTAACAGCGTACAGCTATCGGGTATCCCTGCTTCTAAACTAAGCATTCGTTTTATGAATTTGTACATATAAAATCTAAAAAAATGTCAAAAGACTGCAAATGATTGATTATCGCTCCATGAATTTTCTTCAAGCTTCCCTCGGCTTGACAAACAGCTTCATGATATCATGATATGTCTTGCTATAAAAATGTTCACAACGTATTTTTGAAAGTCAGAATGCTTTGCAGCTAAAATAATGCTGAATGCAAATATCATAAATATTAAATATTACATTATCTGAAGGAGTTAAGAAAATATCGCGATGTTAGTATTTGTAGAACTCTTTTTTTATATAAAGAATAAAATTTAACCAATTATGTATATATTTTCCATTTCTTTGATTCTGTCATCTTTCTTGCAACTCCATGATTTCGTTCTCACATAATTGCTTTTTCTGTCTGTCTCTTATTAGTTTAAAACTGGAACAAGTTTGATTTTAGGTCAGCATTGGTAAAAGTTTTACGATTCAAAGAGTTTTGCAAACTTCAAAACAAATAAAAATCGAAGAGTGCAATGATAGATGAACATCAGCAGCCAAGGTTCAATCATTTTTCTCGAGATACCAAAATTTGTGTGGTCCAACTTTGTTGTGATGGAATTCAATTTTCTTACGGTTTGCTAATTCTGGCCTTTTTTCTTTCATTCATCATCATTCGTTCCTGTATCCCCTACGATCCTAGGGCCTCTACTCTACGCGCCATCGAGTGCGGTTTCTGGAAATGTGCCTCAGCTCTCCCCAACTTTTACCCAGTTGCCGTGCTTCCTTCTCAACTGTTCTGCGCCAGGCAGTCTTCCTGTGTGTAAGACGTGACATGTGGACCCATCATATGTAGCCTTGATAATTGCTATTAGTTTATCAGGAATGCCTCTCCTGCGCAGGGCACGCCAGTCAAATTCCCGATTGACACTATCAAACGCCTTTTCAAAATCGATGAAGAGCAGGTGAAATGGTGATCGGTACTCAATACACTGCTCGATGATGATCCGCAAGGTGTTGATGTGGTCGACACAGAAGGATCCAGAACGGAAACCTGCTTGCTTGGCGTCGGGTGTGTCTTCGAGGTGTTCTTTGATTCGCTCCAGGAAGATTTTAGCTATTATCTTGGCCACAGTAGGCAGCATGCAAATACCTCTCCAGTTTTCGCACTGCATTAGATTGACCTTTTTAGGGAGCTTGACGATCATTCCCTTCTTCCACTCGTCCGAAAAACTCTCGGCTTCCCATGTTCTCCCGACAAATGGGAACAGTAGCGCAGCTGATGCCGTTGGCGCAGCTAGAAACAGCTCCGAAGGTATGGCGTCAATTCCTACCGCCTTATTGGTTTTCAGTGTTTTGATCGCGGAAATAAACTCTTCCTTACTGGGGGTTGTGGTGCGAATTCGGGAATTTCTTTCTACGGACACTTTAGTCTGACTTGGGTGCATATTGCTGGCGAATACTCGGTTTAGAACCGAAGCAAAATGCTCCTTCCATCTCCTCAGTTGATCCTCATCCGATATTAGCAACGAACCGTCTAAGCCTTTCACTGGGTGTTGAGTAGAGCTTCGGCCACCTATAAGCTCTTTTGTGATTCTGTAAGCGGTTCTGCTGCCGCACCTCGCTGCTGCTTCTTCTGCTTGCGTGGCCAGCGCATTGATGTAATTGCGCTTGTCACTTCTCACGCTACGCTGCACTTCTCTCATCTTTATGCGATATAGGGACTCTAGCTCGATCCTCCCTGCTGCTGGAGCTGCTACTATTCGAGCTCTTAGTTGCTTTCGTTCGTTGATCCTTCTCCAGGAATCCTCGGAAAGGCAAGCCCTATGGCTTCCCTGCGATCGACCGACAATCAGCACTTGATGTCTTGGATGGTGGCGGGCAATGAGCTGCTGATTGTTCCCACTCCTCGTGAGAGATGGTCCCTTAGTTCTTGGCGCACTGTGGGAACTTTCAGTCGGTCTACGTTGAACCTAGGTATTCTTGTGTTGTTAGATCTTCGAACGCCAACAGTGCGTAATTGGACAGTAGGTATCATAAGATGGTGATCTCGTACCAATCCCATGCCTGCTCCTCGTCTGTTTCGGACGTCTAGAAGACTACTTCTAAAACGGCGGCTGATGACAAAATGGTCGATTTGGTTGGAGGTTACAACAGAGTGTGTATCTGAACCTTTCCACAGGTATATTTATGAACTCTCAAAAATGATTACTCTGCGTCGAGCTGCCTCCCGTGGGAATGGAATGCAGCCTGTTTGTGTAGGTGTCAAATGGAGGGCGCGTGTGGAGGATATGGAGTTGAGCGTTTTGCTAATTGCGCAAAAATGGTTGCTCGTGTTCTAACGGTGCATGTGGCTTGCACATGATCAAACCGGACTTATGGGAGGGTTTAATGGTAGAAGGGAAAGGGAAGGTCAAATGGTGATGTAACTCCTCCCCCCTTAGGATTCTGCTCCGAAAAACCAACAGTCTTTATATTGACTTTTGTTTGATTGTTTTTATTTTTAAAAATAATGAAATTATAATGAAAATAATAACTATCATGGGAGCAATTCCAAGATTTATCGTATATATTCGTGCGCGTTTATCCTTGACTTAATAAGTTCAATTAATTTACGGTTTTCAATATTATTGAGGTGAATTGCTTCTGTGGAAAAGTTCATCATACGAGGGCGGGTCAATAAGTTTTGGATTAAAACACAGATTTTTTGATAAAAAAATAATTTTAGTTTTCAACGTAGTCTCCCTTGAGCTCTATACACTTTGTCCAACGCTTCTCCAATTTTTTTATCCCTTCCAAAAAAAATGATTTGTCGAGGTCCTCAAAATAGGCCTTTGTTTGCGAGGTGACTTCATCATTGGAGTCAAATCTTTTTCCACCAAGCCATTTCTTCAGGTTTGGGAACAAGAAGTAGTCGCTCGGAGCCAAATCTGGAGAATAGGGTGGATGAGGGAGCAATTCATAGCCCAATTCATGGATTTTTGCCATGGCAACTGCACATGTGTGCACCCTTGCATTGTCTTGGTGGAAAAGAACTTTTTTCTTGGCCAAATGAGGTCGTTTTTTTTTCAAATCGTCATTGAATCGGTCCAATAAGTTGGCATAATATTCCCCATTGATTGTTCTTCCCTTTTGAAGGTAGTCAATGTGGATTATCCCGCGTGCATCCCAAAAAACAGTCGCCATAACTTTATTGGCTGACAAACCCACCTTGGCCTTCTTTGGCGCCGTTTCACCCTTAGAAACCCACTGTTTTGACTGTTGTTTGTTCTCTGGTGTGTTGTGATGGATCCATGTTTCGTCCACGGTTACAAAACGGCGCAAAAACTCCTCCATATTGCGATTAAACAACGCCAAACCTTCCTGTGAAGTTGTTACACGATTGCGTTTGTGGTCGACTGTGAGCAAACGCGGCACCCATCTTGCGGAAAGCTTTCTCATGCCCAAGTGATCATTCAAAATTGAAACCACTGAGCCATGCGAGATCCCTACGGCTTCCACAATCTCTCGCACTTTCAATCTTCGGTCGGCCAACACCATATCGTGAATTTTTTCGATTGTTTCGGGTGTAGAGACCTCAACTGGGCGTCCAGGACGTTCGGCATCTTCAGTGCTTGTACGGCCACAACGAAATTCAGTAAACCACTTTTTTACCATTGAAATCGATGGTGCAGAGTCCCAATAGTATTTATCAAGCTTAGCCTTGGTCTCGGTAATGGTTTTTTTCCGCAAGAAATAATGCTTAATAAGCACACGAAATCCACTTTTTTCCATTTTCTCCTCAAATTAGTGAGTAGTCTGATAAAAATAGCTGTCAAACACAAACTAACTGACGCAGCAAGTTTAAATTTTGACAGGAGTCAACTGACAGATGCCTGTTGACAGGAGCAGTGTTGCTGTTTCAGTAAAGAAATCACGGACTTATTGACCCGCCCTCGTAACTTTATTAATTGTAATATTATTAAAATTAGGTATTACAAAGTTATCATATTCGATAAAATTTTCGTATCTTACATTATTTATTTCTATTTTGCAATTATGAACAATTGGAGTATATGGAATATATTTGGTAATAATAATATTAGCGTGTATTTGTTTAACTATTACATTTTTATTTTCTTTAAAATCGCATATGGGATTTTTATCAAATATCGTAGATATACAATTGTCGTTTATAATTCGTAAATCTTTAAGTTTTATAGGTGTCTGATTCATATATCTATAGTTAACATTATCAACTCTTATAAATTCGTTACATGGTGTTATTAATTCTAAATTGTTTTTTTTAGGCAATGGTTCTAAAAGTATTTTAAAAACCAATAATTAATTTATCGGCGTGTAAAATAACAAAAGTAGATATTTCATTTGGTGACAGAATATCTTTGCCTAAAACTCCTAATTTGCTAAGAAGTAAATTTTCCTTAACTTTTCGAACTTGTTCTCTCAATAACTTGAATTTGAATCGTATATGCTGCATATGAGCTATTTCAGAAAACTCTTGATTAATTACATTTCCTAGTGTAGCTAACTGTTTTTTTTATTTCTAGTTGTTGTCTATTGATGTGTTTTATAAAATTATTTATAACTTCGTTAAAGTGATTACTAACTTGTACTTGGTCATTTAGTTCTTCAATTAGTCTGTTATTATTTTGTTCGTTAGTTTCTAAACTTCTTTTAATTTGTTGTTCGTCGTCATAGTCCATAATTCCTGTAAGATATTCCAACTATATTTATTAGGCCTGTTTTGACCTTGTAATGCTGATGTCCTAAAAGGTTTTCTATCTCTTCGGTTAATAAATTAAAGCATGTACTATTGTGGGATATTTGTTCTTATAATTAAGTCTATTTATATTATGTTCGATAATTTCTAAACTCATTGACTATGCGGTTGTGCTAATGCTGTGAAGAATTTTATTATATCCGATAATAATTTGTAGTTGTTCTTCCTTTACTGTTACATATCCTTGTCCATTGTTTGGGTCTCGAACGTCAATTCGTTGTGTCCGTGTAGTAATAATGGTTAATGCCAACATCAAAATCTGAAATTAATTGTCTTAGTATTTGTAAATTCTTTTAACTTGGGCTCTCATAAAATTTGCTTCTTTTTCTTCTCTTACGTGATCTTTATCAATTACTTCATTATCTGTTTTCTTATATAAAAGCTTCATTTTATTGTTATTTCTATTTGTTAAGTATAAATGTTTATCTTTTGTAAGGTCTATATCCTTTCTATTTTTAATAAGTTTATCTATATATTTCTGCTTATTTGGCCTAACTAATTCTACAATTTCAGCATAATGCTCACTATTTATAGTTCCATTAAGAAAGTCGATTGATGTTGTCTTTGTTATTGTTACTGCTTTTATGACTTCATTGCGTAAAGTATCTTTGTTACCCTCACCAGCTGTTAATGTGCAAATATGTTCATTCAAAGTGGAGTGGAATCTCTCGATATCTGAGTTGCCTGTCTTCAAATAAGCGGTAGTAGTGTGAAGTTCGACATTGTTTCCTTTCAGAAATTCTTTGATTAGAATTGATGAGAAACCTGACTCGCCGTCTGTAACTATTTTGTTGGGAGTGCCGAACGATGTGAACCTATTCTTAAGTGTATTAAATAAGCTTATCCACGTTCTATGTTTAATTTCTTCTACTGTCACGTGTTTTATAAATTTATCGATTTTAGTTACATACATAAGGTTTATGTTTGCATACCATATATCTACGTGTAATATTTGGTTTTGTTTATCGGGAGTATCGATAACTTTAAAGGGAATCTTATTTGGTTGTCTATCGTATTTTACTTTATTACAAGTTTCGCAATTATTAATTAACTTTTGATTTTTTTCTTTTAATTTTGGAGCATAATAAATATCTTTGGGTTCTAAATAGGTTTCATTAATGCCTCTATGGTTTAGTAATTTATGGGTTTTAATAATACGTAATATTTTACTACACTTAATTACTCTTAAAAGTATATTTCTACTAAAGTATTTAATGTAAACATCTTGAAATTGTGCAAACATATGGTCGTGTATAGAGTAAATAGCCACTACCTATACTTTTTCTGGGAAATATTTTTTCATCAAGTCTAAAATAAGTTCATTAAGCTCTTTCAATTCGATCACAATTCTTCTTTTACCAAATTCGTAATATAGTATACTTTGTGGTTGCTTATAGAGTTTGTGGAATTTAAAATGATTTGTGTTTTGTATAAGTTAACAGGAGAGTTAACAATAGGAATGGTAACTGCTGTCTTCCTCTTCCTTTGCGCTGTGAACAGTAGCTTTCATAGATTGTGCATCTATTTCCGTATCGTTGTTATCCATGGTAGTCCCATTTACATTTTCGCTGTATACCTGGTTATCTTTTAGTTTAACATATTCTATGTCAAAATTGTACTCCTCGAGCTTAATTTTTCACCTTTGGAGTTTGGCTTTCGGTTCTGTTAGCGAGCTTAACCAAATTAAAGGCTGATGGTCAATCCTTATCATCAATTTTCTTCCATACACATAGGGTCTAGAATACTTTGTCGGTCCCACAATGCCAATAACTGTTTCTCAATAGTAGAGTAACGAGTTTCGTGGTCGTAAAGGGTACGACTAGCATAGCATATCGGATGGTTATCTTGTGATAAGACCGCACCTAATGCGTAATTAGAAGCATCCGTTGTAAGACAAAATTTTTCTTGAAAATCAGGATATTTAAGGATTGGTTCTGAAGTTATTAATTTTTTCAAAGTTTTAAGCTTTCGATGCAATCGATAGTTTTTAGATCAATTTTGGCGTATTTCTTAAGAAACACAGTCATAGGTTTTGCTACCTTAGAATAATCCTCGATAAACTTTCTATAGTATCCTGTTACTCCTAGAAATGCCTGAAATCTTTTTTTTTAGAAACTCGCTTTTGTCAAGCTGAATTTTTAGGTTCACTTATTTAAGTTTCTTGAAGATTTTCCTTAAAGATACTAAATATTCTTCCAGACTAGTCGAAAACACAATTATGTCGTCCATATAGATGAGACATATTTTTCCTGTGAATTCGGCTGAATTTGTTGAAAAAGCTGTTTTCATAATAGCTTCCTCGGCGACCTCGATCTGATGAAAACCCTTTGCGAGATCTAATGTTGTGAAGTACATCGCCGTACCCAATTTGTCAAAGATATCCTCTATGTTCTGAATGGGAAACTTGTCATCGATCGAAATTTGATTTATGTTCCGATAGTCGATAACCATTCTCCATTTCTGTGTTCCAGGAGCATCCCTTTTTTGGAACGATCCAAATAGGTGCTGAAAATGGTGAATTACTGGGGCGAATTATGCCTTGTTTCAGCATTTCGTCTGTTTGTTTTTTCACCTCGGCCTTATGCACTTCGGGATATCTATAGTTTTTCGTGTGTATTGGAATGTCGTTTACCGTCTTTATTCTATGCTTAATCGCGTTTGTGAACGATAGATCACTTCCTTCTTGGTACGAGTAGAATATTGAAGAGTATTGAGAAATTAATTCCACTATTTTTTTTCTTTTCCTCGTTGTTTAAGTGATCGAGTCTTACTTGATCGGGGATGGGATCTGTATTGATTTCCGTATGGTAAGTTTCCAGTTGTGGAACCCCTTTCTTGTAGTTTTCCATCGTGATGGTTGGAAAGGTTTGGGATTTTCGTTTCCTCTACTGTCAATTGTTTTTCCTTGTATTTGATTATGGCCTTCATTTGCAGATGAATATTGTTGCCAATTAGTCCATCGAATTTGATAAAAAAATAATTTTATTTTTCAACGTAGTCTCCCTTGAGCTCTATACACTTTGTCCAACGCTTCTCCAATTTTTTTTATCCCTTCCAAAAAAAATGATTTGTCGAGGTCCTCAAAATGACGAGATGACTTCATCATTGGAGTCAAATCTTTTTCCACCAAGCCATTTCTTCAGGTTTGGGAACAAGAAGTAGTCGCTCGGAGCCAAATCTGGAGAATAGGGAGGATGAGGGAGCAATTCATAGCCCAATTCATGGATTTTTGCCATGGCAACTGCACATGTGTGCACCCTTGCATTGTCTTGGTGGAAAAGAACTTTTTTCTTGGCCAAATGAGGTCGTTTTTTTTTCAAATCGTCATTGAATCGGTCCAATAAGTTGGCATAATATTCCCCATTGATTGTTCTTCCCTTTTGAAGGTAGTCAATGTGGATTATCCCGCGTGCATCCCAAAAAACAGTCGCCATAACTTTATTGGCTGACAAACCCACCTTGGCCTTCTTTGGCGCCGATTCACCCTTAGAAACCCACTGTTTTGACTGTTGTTTGTTCTCTGGTGTGTTGTGATGGATCCATGTTTCGTCCACGGTTACAAAACGGCGCAAAAACTCCTCCATATTGCGATTAAACAACGCCAAACCTTCCTGTGAAGTTGTTACACGATTGCGTTTGTGGTCGACTGTGAGCAAACGCGGCACCCATCTTGCGGAAAGCTTTCTCATGCCCATTCTCATGATCATTCAAAATTGAAACCACTGAGCCATGCGAGATCCCTACGGCTTCCACAATCTCTCGCACTTTCAATCTTCGGTCGGCCAACACCATATCGTGAATTTTTTCGATTGTTTCGGGTGTAGAGACCTCAACTGGGCGTCCAGGACGTTCGGCATCTTCAGTGCTTGTACGGCCACAACGAAATTCAGTAAACCACTTTTTTACCATTGAAATCGATGGTGCAGAGTCCCCATAGTATTTATCAAGCTTAGCCTTGGTCTCGGTAATGGTTTTTTTTCGCAAGAAATAATGCTTAATAAGCACACGAAATTCACTTTTTTCCATTTTCTCCTCAAATTAGTGAGTAGTCTGATAAAAATAGCTGTCAAACACAAACTAACTGACGCAGCAAGTTTAAATTTTGACAGGAGTCAACTGACAGATGCCTGTTGACAGGAGCAGTGTTGCTGTTTCAGTAAAGAGGTCAGAAACGGACGGACTTATTGACCCGTGAAATTTACATTTAAGGAATTCCGCAGTTTTGTTAAGCGGACCGAATTCTTTGAACAATGGGATTCTCACTTTTGTATTTGCGTAAATAATAAACTTGTAGTCTTAACCATTTGCCATTTTGGATGGTATATACCGAGATTGGGAATGCTCGTTTCTGACCCGGTATCAGCGTGTATTCTTAATTTATATTTGTCATTTATATAGGGAAGTCTGCCGGATGGCTTTCCTCGCAAAAATCCAGGTTGCTCCCTGTAGTGTTTACTTCTCTTTGGTTAGAGGCAGACAATGTGTCCATTGGTTCAATTTGGTTATCGTCATCAGGCCTAAAATTGCCTGAATGATTTCCCGAATTACTATTTGAATTATTGGTAAATGTTCCTGATCTGTTACTATGTATTATATCTGAATTTCCCTGAATTATTTTCTGAATTCTTGTTTCTAAATGTGCCTGATCTGTTGTTTCTAGAAGATCTAGCTTTACAATTACTAGAATTGTTGTTGTGATTACTTTTAGAATTATTTCTATCAAAATTACTGTTGTGGTTACTTTTACCTGGTTCCTGCCTATGTGAGTTATCATCTGATTGGTTAGAATGGTTGCTATTTCGATTTTGGTAATTGTTGGCTTGTTCCAGGTTTTCGGGGTTTCTGCAAAGAAGAAGTCCCCTCATCGGTTCCAGAATTTTCCTTATAAATAGTCTTAAAGCCATTTTTCAATTTTGTTCCAGCTCTAGTGAATCACTTCCTTTTTCTATCCTAATTTTGTTATTTAATCTCCTAAGTATGCGCTTTGTACTATCATAAAACTGCTGACAGGTACTTTGGTACTGCAGACCTCTAAGGTCGTCGTATAGTTGTTCTACGGATTTAAAGTCACCAAAGTATTGAAAATAAATGCTTTTCACATCTTCCCAATTTTTCACGACGTTAATTTATATAGCCTCTCGGGCTTTTCCAACTAATCTATTTTTTAAAACATCAAAAAATAATTTTTGGCTAACCTGGTCATATTTTCCCAGTGTTGGATAGATTCTATCCACCAAATCTATGAAATTACATAAGTCGTCTCTACTGCCATTGTATGTAGGCAGAGAGTTGAGATATTTTATAGGATCTAAAACTAGACTTACTAAAGTATTAACAGAATCTGTTGCCATTGTTCTTCGAGCGTCGAAAAGGTTTCTTCTGAGAGGTTCCCGTTGGTTCCTCGAATTTCCGCTTTCCTGTTTGTTCGCCACTTTTTGGTGTTTTGTTTTTAGAAGCACTGCGCTTGCGCTTTTATATTTTTGGGAGCACTGGACTTGCGTTTTTATTATTTTTTTTTGTCTACTTGTCACTATAGTTTTCAATTGGTTATGTAACCACGCACTTTTTTCGTGTAGATTCTTTAGCAAATTTTTATTTTTTTTGTTAAAGAACTTAACACTCAAGAGGGTATAACTTTTCTTAAAATGTCTCAGGACGTGTTAAGTTTTCGGAAAATTGGATAAAGAGAGAGAGAGAGAGAGAGAGAAAGATGTTTGGGCTCAGTGGTTATTTCGCTCCATGGGTGGCATTCAACATTTAATGGGGAGACTAAATTATTAGTGTAAATTGGACGTGATGTTGTATTTAGGCAACCATTTATCTTACGAGATTTTAGTTGCCTGAAAAAAGTCTTTCGGTCACGGCTGGTATTGAACCCGGAACCGTCCGGTTGTGAAGCTAATACACTACCACTTGAGGGTGAATGACTCGAACTCCAACTTTTTAAAATGCTATAATTTTTTTATTTTTTGATAAATTTTATTGTGACAAAGCAAAAAATTTTGGAAAATACATAAATTTTCAAATTGTATCAGTAGTTTTCAATATGTCCACCTTTGGCGCGAATAATTATCTTGAGACGGCCGAAGAAAGCATCGCACGCTGCACGCAAGTGGCTCTGCGGTATTTTGGCCCATTCACGGCGAAGTGCTTGTTTGAGGTGGTCCAAACTTTGGTATTTTTTAGTGCCAACCTTCGCCTTCAAAATACCCCAGACAGAGAAATCCAACGGATTTGCATCCAGAGAATTTGCAATCCATTGTGTCGAAGAAATGAAGTGTGGAACATTGTTTTTAAACCAATATTGGTTGACGCGCCCTTTGTGAGACGTTGCCGAGTCTTGTTGAAATGTCCACGGTCTCCGTCCGAAATGATTGTTTGCCCAAGGCTTCAATACTGCCTCTAAGACAGTTTCACGCTATATGATCGCATTAATTTTGACGCCACGGTCCAAAAATACGAGCGGAGAGCGACCATCGGCGGTTATGGCGGCCCAAACCATCACTCGGTAATTTTGTTTGTTGACATATTGCTCGATAACAAATGGCGACTCATCGGAAAAAACCAAATTCGGCTTGAGCCCAAGCTCATTTTTCAGTATGTGTTGCATCCGTTCCAACGATATGTTGAGCTCACGAGCCATTTTCCTTCCACTTCACGTTGAGGTGCTAGAGGGCTCTAACGATAACTACTTGTGGTTTTCCAGCCAAATATAAAGCAATAACACTATCACGTTTGAATTCCATCGCGGCAAAAAATTTTTCAACACAACTGAGACGCAAATCGCTTAAAAGCCTTGTAAATAATAAAATTATCTGTCATGTGTCAAAATTTGAGCTCACTGTCATGAACGGTTTGGAAATCATAGCAGTCTGAAGTTGGTTGCAGTTCGAGTCAGGCAGGGTGGATAACATATGTAAGGGGTTATTCGGTTATTATCTACAATGATTTTTTTTCGATATTCTGTATGGGGGTTGATCTGTTGGGTGGTATCCATCCTTTTTCGTCTACTCCTAGTTGGTTCAGAAGCTTTACCACGCTATATCTCCGAAACTATTCAACTGATTTGCCATAAAGTTGTTGAATTAAGAAATATTTTGAGATATTTGAGGTTTCATTTCCATTCGCTATTTTTACCCATAGAAATTAAAAGTTTTATTTTACCTACTACAAAATTTAATCATACCCGTAAGCGAAGATCATTGCAAAGAACAACTCACCAGTGAGTGCCAAAACCAACAGAAAAAAAAACATTTTAGATTTTGTTACGAGACTAGACTATCATTTGCGAGAACGGATATATGATCGTTCACCCACTGAGAGTGGATTCACTGCTGAAATGAACATGACCAGGCAGATGGAAAAAATCGATAATAAATGGATTGTTCCATATTCGCGGGTACTTTCTAGGACCTTACAAACCAGTATCTATGTGGAGTCCTGCATTTGGATGTTTATTTGGAAAATGGCCAAGGGATTTATTTTGATTCCAATAATGTGAGAAAGCGTTTTGAAAATCCGCGACAAACAACACTCTTGGCATTTTATAAATTATGCGAAGAAGATATTTTCGCCAAAAGCCTGAAGTGCTTTTGTAGTACCGTCGTACTACATGTATAATAAGTAAAGAGCATTTAGGCGACGTCGTACTTCAACTGGCGCCTATTACTGCAAGGCCCAACATCATTTTCGTTGCTGAAGGACATTACCTTTGATGGCGTAGGATACCCAGCGTTTCATGCAGCTTGTAGGGCGCATCACTTTCTTGACTGCGACCGACACTGGGACGATACTCTGGCGGATGTTTGAGTGAGCAATAGTTCCAGTACCATGCGACATTTGTTTGCTGTCATGTTGGTGTTCTTTTGACTTTCGAATCCAATAGAGCTGTGGGATAAAGATCGGCATCATATGTCAGAAGATTTCCTACTTAGCTTAAGCCATAATACAGAAAAAAGAGATTTTTGAAAACGATGAACGCATTATAAATAGTAGTATCTCTTCACTTCAACATATTATGTTTTGCATCGAAGGTAGACTATTGAGTGATTACAGATTTTAGCGACTGCGGATCAACAACATCTAAGCCGAGAGTATGCCAAAGAAGTCAATAACAACCCAGAAGCGAAGTATGACATCGTTAATGTTTGCATTCTACAGTTCACCTCCGAGCAAAGATAGATTTATAACAGAGTCTTTTAGCATGAATTTAAATGAAGGCAAAATATTTTTTCTTAATGCCCCTGTCTGTACCGACAAAACTTTCCTAACAACAGCCATCCTGGCGGAGGTGAGAAGACAAGGAAAGATAGCACTGGTTGTAGCATCCACCAGAATTGCTGCCATACTGATTACCGGTTATGATGTGAAACGGTGTTTATACCACGTATTCCATTCATTCCCAACAGTTTCGTTTCAATTGAAACGAGTGCTGTTTCCTGTGAGCGTTTGCTTTGCCATCACTTTATTCGGTAAGCATTGTTAAAGTAGCAGTAGTTGTAATAATTTTTGACAGGAACATCGATGTCAGTATAGGTTTAGTTATGAATTAATTTATGAAGATTAAGTTACGAGAACATTAGAACAAAATTTAAAACATTACACAACGTTTATGTGCAACGTTCTTCTATGTTTGCCGTATACTAACCTATTACAATGATTCAAAACTCCAAAAGATTTAGTCTTTACAGTGCCCTCTTTAACAAAAGTTTGTCAGTATTCATATGGGGGCAATGCCTATGGTGCTTTATCCCGAATATTGAGCTTTGAACACATATCAAATGATATACCATACTTTGAAATGAGCCAAATTAGAACACCAGAAAATTCAAAAGATGTGAATATATACCAGTAAGTCTTACAAGCCAAATCAGTAACAGATGAAGAATAAGACATGCGCTCTTATACTTTAGATATATCATATTCAACGATATGATATAATGGAATTATATACATAATATACATAACTAAATTGAACGACAATATTGAAAAGAGAAAATTTGAAGTTTGGAAGTTCTCTACTTTAATAAGGATACTTCTTTATACTACTTTAATAAGTACGCTTGCGATCTAAGAAGAAAACAAGTTCCATCTATTCTTAAATGAAATTTAAGTTAAAGGTAACTTTTAATTCTTTTTATTACAAGTCAGCACTTCAATGGCAGTTCGGCCAATTGACATCGTTAGACTTATTTTTTGTGCGGTGCCCTTAAAGATCGATATTATGCGGCATATCCAGAAACGATTCGAGTCCTTGAAACGAATATCGTCTGAGCCATTAGTGATACAGAGCCAGAAACAAGGTCTTCTAAAATCGGGTTGGCAGGGAAACCAGCCGAGGCAGCCACATGAATGAAATCCTATTCCATAACTAATGGGCATGTTCGCTCTTTCTAATAAAGCCATAACCTACTGAAAATAATTAATCTTTGTTTATTTTATTTTATTTTTAAAAATAAATTTTTATTTTAACCACCCTGTATAATAATTATATATCGACATATGTATTCCAATAATGAACTGTTTTCTTATAGAGCAAAATTAGATAAAATACTAAAAATGTACATACATAACATATGTATATGGGCATATTTGGAATTTAATTTTTTTTTCTATTGGGTCTATTTAGCACTCAAGTGATAACCCTCACTACTCTGTTTTGTTAACAAAATGTTCCAAAACAAGTTTAAATGTAAGTAAATTTCACGTTATGGATGGCCGGATTGGCGTTCGATTGCTGAATGGGCGCGATAGACATTTATTTTTTCAGTCGACTACAACAAAATCATGTAAGATGATTAGTTGCTAAGAGCACAACAACAAGACAAAATAATAATTTAATCTCCCCAATAAATATCGGATACCACCCATTGAGCAAAATAAACACTAAGCTCAAACGTCTTTCTTTCTTTCCTTCGTCATTTTAGAAAAAAAAAAACCTAACAGACGCTAAGGAATGTTATGTGTAATCATACTGAATTGAGTAAATTCATTCAACCAAATGGGTCATGGTATAAACCTTGCAAAGGAAGTAAAATGGCTGCTCTTTAACTGGATAATAATTCTAGCCCCGTTGGTTAAAATCAAAAAAAAACAAACAATACCATCAAAAAAATTGTCCTCCGATGTTGAGGAGTTAAATTTTTTGGATCGCATCTAATTCTTAAACTTCAGGCAGTAAAACCAAGTTAACAATTCATTGTGTACCTTCGAAATTCGCGAAAAAAATAAACTTTCTAAATAACTACGAGATGGGATAGTATTACCTAAATAATATTTAGGCTTCCCATATAATACATTCAATCAATTTCGCGAGTGAGTGAAGTGAAATCAAAATCGATAATCAAAAACAACTGATTGCTGTTACTGAACAAAACTGCTGTGCGCACTATGTACCCTACGCAAATTCATGAAGCCTTGTATTCTCTAAGGTTTGGAGAGCATAGTTTCTTTGTACAAATTGCTGATAACCGTAATAAAAATAGGAAATCAAAATTGACAAGTGTATAAAAATAACGATTGTTTCTGTTATCAATAAAAAGATGAAAATGATAATCAAATGCGAACATTGGTTCAAGCTAAATGGGGAATTATTCATGAGTATAAAAAATCTTTTTCAATTGTTCTATTATTATAAAAAAATAGTATTTTGCTAAAATCGTACTACACGATACTACACGAGCAGGGTGTCCATGAGCAGGTCGTGTGTTTGAGTTATCATAACTTTTAAAACATTGTCCGCGTGCCACCATTCTTAATACTTAATGGAACTTTCCATGGCATATGACATTGATTTGTGTAATATTCTTTTTATTTTTTCTCAAGTGAATTCTACACGAGATAGGTATGCGAATATATATGTATGTATAATATATCTGTTTGTCGAGTACTACCTCGTGAATTTATTTTTTTGTAAATAGAATATCTAATTTTAATTCTTAGGAGAGTTGAATGAGCGAATATTAGCAAAATCTTTTTCTTTTCATTTTACGATCTACAATAGGTAACACAAAGTACGGCTAACTTATTATGATTTTAGGCTTAAGCTTTTAAAAAAAGTGGACTTTAGAGAAAGGTTCGAAGATGTACTCAGATTCTGATGCAAGCCAAGCACGCATAATACATATGTACGTATATGTGTACTGCTATCCAAACTCGAAGGAGATATCTTGAATGTTTTATTGCTTCTTTTATTTGAGGAACAAAATGGTATATATAATAACATCTACATATTACGTTAATATAGAAACATAATATGTAAATATGTATATTATATCTTCAGAGTCATGCTGATAGAACAAAATAAATATTTGAAATACTCAATACGAATTTATAACATTTTTTACCCTTTGGTAAAACCAATAATTTTTAAAAGTTAAGCATTTCTGTTGCATAAGTATGGATGAATGATTGTTCAATGTACTATATAAATAAGTCTACACATTTTATTCTGTGATTTTAAAAACATTACAAATTATTGTTGATAGAGCTTTACCTCACTCATCAAATATAGGAATACATGTATTGTATTGTACGTGCTGTACCCGCATGGCTGCAAGGCGGTGAGGATTCGTATGCATGTTAATGTTACTTACATACTTGTATATGTATAATGGGTATACATATATATTATATACCACCTTGATCCGGAATTTATTCGGAAAATTAAAAATACAAGTTTATTCATCTAAATCTATATCGTCCATTTCAAAGTAATCCCCATCGACTGCAACACACTTATGCCAGCGCTTGATCCAATCCACGAAACATTTTTTATATTCGGTTTTCGGTATGTCCATCAGTGCTTCCTGCGATTTTTCCATTACTTCCTCTCGGCTGCTGAAACGCGTTCCCGTAGTGGTTTTTGTTAACTCGATTGAACAGAAAGAAGTCACAGGGAGCCAAATCGGGTGAATTCGGTGGCTGTTGGATGGTATTTGTTGCATTTTTCGTCAAAAAATTACGAATAATGATGGCATTGTGCGACGGTGCGTTATCATGGTGCAAAATTCACGAGTTTTCTGCCCACAATTCTGGTCTCTTTCGGCAAATTGCTTCACGCAAACTCCTCATAACGCCCAAATAATACTCTTTGTTTACTGTCTGGCCTTCTGGCAAAAATTCATGATGCACTACACCGCTGTAATCCATGAAAACCGTGAGCATTGCCTTCTTTTTTGACTGAAAACTACGTGTTTTTTTTGGTCTCGGCTCATTTGGTGAACGCCATTCACTTGCCTGATGTCTGGATTGTGTGTCGTACTCATAAACCCACATCTTGTCTCCAGTAATGATCCTTTTGATGAATGTGGGATCGGATTCAGCCTCGCAAATCATCTCTTTTGCGACGCGACGTCAACACGGTCTCTTTTTTGCATGAAATTGAGGTCTTTTGGCACCAACTTTGCTGCTACACGACGGAAACCCAAATCATTAACCTAAGTGTCTTAGATGGATCCATAGGCAATGTTCAAGTCCTCTGCTATCTCTCTGATGGTTAATTTGCGCTTATTGACCAACATTTCTTTTACTTCATAATTTTTTTCGTCGGTTTTCGATGTCGATGGTCTGCCACTGCGTTCATCATCTTCGATTGACTCACTACCACTTTTCATCCGCTCGTGCCATTGGTAAACGAGCGTTTTCTTTAGAGCATCGTTGCCGAAACACTTTTCCAACGTTTCCAACGTTCGCGCACTTTTTGATCAAGGTGGTATTAGGTATAATGGCGAACAAATATTGATACATATTATCTTTTTTCGTGGATTTAATCAATCTATCTTGCCGTATAAATTAGATGTTATTAACATTTTCAAGATTTCTTTCTTTATTTAATTTGTTACACAAAAATATATTTACAATAAGAAAATAAAACAAGGCAAAACAAATTTGTTGTATTGGTGAATACATACGTCAAGTAGTATTATTACTGTAATTATCAATAGTTACAAAGAGTAAATTCTGTATACAGTACGAGTATTATGCAAAACTTTGTTAGGTGTATTTTTTTTATATCACAATATTGTATAATACAATCACTTGTATTTACAAAACTTAAAATCTACAAGAGATGCATCTTTTCCCCTTTTTCAATATCATAAGATACGAACAAATATTGTTTTGTCTTCACTTGTAAAAATTTTACCGGTACTTATTCGCTCGTCTTGTTCGCAGTTGTTCTAGAAATTTGTGTATGCACATGTGTATAAATATTTACATACATATTGGAAAGGATGTAGATAATATGTATGTTTGCAAAATGCACTTATCGTGTGAAAGCTTTCGTGACTTTTTAACTAATATTAGGTCTGTTCGAGGACTGTAAATTTGTACAAAAAGCTGTTCAAGCGAGAAGAAATTGGTAAAGAGGACGAATTTGAGACAGTCATTCACTTCCCCACCCTGCCAATTCCCCTAATTTTTTCAGAAACAAAATTTTGCTCCTCGTTTTCATTTCAGAATCAAAATTTCTTTCTTGGATTTTATGTCAAATGGTACTAATACATATTCTATAAATATGTATGTATAAATGTTAAATAGTATTGTGTGTCAAATTAGATTTCTGTTTTCGTGCAGTCGGCTGTGTTTGGCCAATTTATTATTCTGAATACTCAAATTGATAAAAGTCCGAAGAAGTTTTTAGTGTTCCATTTAAATAAAAATCAGAGTACACAAAAGAAAGCCTTCTTCTGACAGCCCAACGAAAACGTCATTACACATGTCTACACGAGATTTTTCTTTGGGCAGGAATTGCAAAAACGTCAAATCAATTAAATTTGAAAATAACTGTCAAATTCGTAAAAGTTTAAATTTTTTTGAAATTATAAAAGTTGTGTGATTTTTTTACATCAGTCAGTTAAACTCACTCTCAAATAAAGCAGTGCCTTGTATTTGCTAAGGGCCTTGTGATCAGTGGAATTTGTATGGGCCTAATGGTTTTCAATAATATTTTCATTATTTTCGAAAATGGGAAAAGTTGTTGGTGAAGATTTACAGCAAAAACAATTGAGTTATAGTTCCCAGCACTTTTTATTTTTGGGGGGTAGATTACGTATTCGAAAATACTACAATGATTGTAAGCATTCTAATAAAGGGTTCTTGAAATGGCTTGATCAAGATTCCACAGCATTTTTGAACTAATAGGTACAAGCATTTTTATCATCAGCTTAATGCTCCAAACGCAAAGTGTAAAGCGTTTGCAATACCACCTTATTCAGCAGACTTCAACGTTGTTAAAACATTTGATAAAGTTTGTGCTTGATAAGACGAAGGGACCGGTAGTCGGAATATCCTCATCAGGCTTCCTTAACTGATAATAAAATAAGAATATTCTACACAATGTTAACAATTTATAAAGCATCATCCAAAAACTTCCAGAGTAATTGTCTTTCTTTTCCAATTTCATAACAAGTTTACTAAAAAATATATAAAAAAAAAATCGATAACTATTTTGTCAAAAAGCTTTCAGTTAGTTTTTTAATATTTCCAATTTTAATTTCTAGAAACAAAAATCATTAACGATGTTTCTTTAGGTAGTAGTGCCCGTTTCATAAGTCACTTTTTTTAACATATCCTTTTTTCTTTGTATTTCAGATTTAATGCCAAAATCGCAAAAACAAAGTTTTGTTCGGATTTAATTGATCAATTTTAAAACGATATTTACTAGTAAAGTATCTATTATTTAAAAAAAATATATACCAATTAAAGTATATTACGAGACAATTTACACAGCGTACTATTGCATTTATTTACTTTTAACATATTTCTGTGCTAAATTAATTTTTTTTTTGTATAAATTATCTAAAAATTATATAAGTATCAATAAGGGTTGCAGACCTATAATGGCAACGATAATCGGCAATTCTGAATTAGAATTTGAATCTTTGAAAAGTGTCGGCAAAAGTGAAATCTATGAGGATATAGCTCAAAGTGAAGTTGATTCTGTTTCACTAAACCTCTCGGATACTGCAAAAAATGAAATGCGTATGCCGTGGGAAGGACCGAAAGCTCAAGGATTATATGATCCCCAAAATGAGCATGAAGCTTGTGGAGTTGGTTTTATTGTCGCCATTGACGGAAAACGTTCCTACAAGGTAAGTGATTCCTTATCAAAATATGTACCAGATCCCTGATTTCTTTATTCATTCCATTCATTATAAGCGCACACGTAACACCTTAATAACAGTATATCAATTATTATATCTGTACAGTCTTTTTTATCAATTGATTTTTTTATACCATTGGTGGGTGAGAGTACGATAACTTAGGCGCCAACAATTGATAACGGTTTTTTGTAGAACAGTTGAATACAAGCATTTTTGACTATAGGGGGGGGGGGGGGTATCTCGCCCCGTTTAAAAGGTAGGGGCAATTAAAAAAAAAAATGACTTAAAATGAAAAACAATTATTAAAAAACAACAGCAACACCTAAAATGAAGTACTATACCAGAAAGCCAGAAACCTGTTCTTTAATCCTAAATTTACACTAAATTATTTATGGGAATAGTTTTTGAAAAATTCGCATGCAAACTCAAAATTTTGATAAAAAAAAAATGGGAAAAAAATTTTAAACACGTTTTACCACATGTGTATGGAAAAAAAACAATGGTACTAAAGTCAAACGTTTGTTATATTTTTGCATCATTATCAAGTGCATTACATATTACATAAGTACAAACATACATACCATATTATGCAAAGAAAAAAATTTGCTGCAACATTCAAACATGTGAATTTTCTATAATGCGAACCAGCAAAACTTTGTCATTAATGTGAAGTTTGTAATTTTGGAATGAGTGCTGTAGATGAAGCGTATTGATCACATAGCTTCATATTGAGGCGAATTGTTCGCCTAATACAACAGAACTCATTAAACGCACATCACATCAATAAAATATGTAGCAATAATAACCACTCTACAGATCTTCCTCTCGCTTTGCAATTTTTTTTTTGTTTTATTTTTATTTGTTACTTTTGACATTTGAAACATATTTTACAAAAACGTGTTCCCGCGAGATATTCGGTTTAAGAGAGAATTTATTTTTGTGCAAGTTTGATGATTTTTTTTTTAATATTGTTACTTTCATAAGATAAAAATAGTAAAACGTTATGTTACTTAGGCATTTTCTGGAGAAAAGTGACTTCGAAAGTCAAATATTAACGGTCATGAAAATGGAACAGGCTTAGACATTGGATATCTAAAGCTAAACGCCGTTACAAAGGCGGTATTTCTTCTGAGAATAAAGTCCTACACGAAGTTTCTACCATTAGTACTAACAGAGCAATTTCCGTTAACATGGGTCAGGGTACACCAAATCTTATCTTAAATGATCGATAAATGATGTCAATATTGGAGATAGACCCTTACTTAGAACGATTGTTTTCTTAGAATTATTATCGTTGACGAATTAGGGAACACCCTGTATATCCTCTTCAGTCCTGCGGTCAGAATTTTTAGTTTTTTCGAAACTTTTAATTAATTTACGTTCCTTTTGATCATATAAAGATAATAAAACAGAAAAAAAATTTTTCTTTCTATAATTTTGGAAATTAAGGTAGTGTGATACGAGTACCTATGATATGTTAGGACTCAAGCATGTCAAAAAAAAAATTAATTTCTTAACTTTTCGTTTTATAACTTTTATTTCATAATTAAAGTGAATGGAATTTCAGAAAACAATTTCTTTCTCGCGTGAAACACAAGAACACCTTGCAGGTGTTATACCGAACAAAAATAAGACTTCAGGACGACACTTAGACCTAGTTGCCTGTTCGTTTTGACACATTTCAGGTAAATATTTGGTCTTTTTTGCAACTTTTGGTGGCACAGGAACTGTTCTGCGCTGTCTGCGGACATCAGACGCGGTTTTATAATCCTCTACACTGCTGTACAGCAGATTCTCTGCTATTTCTAATCTAAAGAAATACGAGTAATAGGATAGTATTTCGTTTTCAGACCATTTGTTTCGTTGAGCTGCTCCAATACAGGCAGGATCCAACAAGAAACTAAGACAAAAGTCAAAGAAATGATGCAGAACTCTAATTGTCCATTTCTTAGTTCTACCTCTCGTGGCATACTTAGAAATTACCCGGTCCAGAAGGACTACCTCACCCATACATACAGGCTCAACACCATGAGCAGTAGATACGAAATGAATGGGTTCATTGTCAAACCAATTGATAAGTGATATCGTTCCTTCATTTCTTACCACTTGGTCATAAGATCCTCTCTCTCTTCTGAGCTCAGCATCTTTTTTCAGCCCTACAATTTTAGTAATATGGCTAACCATAATGGTACCAGAAGCTAGGATGCTACGGTGTCTCAACAATGTATCAAACAAAGTTGTTGAGGTAAACTAGCCATCCGTATATATGTGGCTTTTGTCTGGTATGGAATCGTCTAGCGCCAGAACTACTTTACCACCAACATCCAGTTTTTCAGGCATAGGGACTTTATCTGTCTACCTTTTCCTTCGTACAGTAAAAAATCTAAAGGCAAACCATTTGTTGAAGTCATAACGAAATACAGGGTTAGTCTTTCCTTGGATGTACTGTCGCATAGCAACATGTCCTTCAAAGGGAATAATTTGTTCATCTACGCTTACATTGACAGGTCTTACATACTGCAGACATTTGCTGCGAATTTTATCACACATTGACATTACTTTCCAGAAACGATAATTTTCTTTTTGTTGTAACCGTATTTTCGTCAACCATCCTAAGATTGTTTCGGAGGTGGTAAAATCTGTCTCTTGCAATGTTATCAGATATAACTGGATATCTTGTAAGGGATTCCCAAGCCATCCTTAGTCGTGGAAAACCTAACAAAGACAGAATAATACTGGCTCCGAAAAATTTCTTTACTTCGTTTGTAGTAGTCTTCTGATGTTTTCCATAGCAGGACATGTAAGTAGTGTTAGACTTCAATGCAAACTCTTCAAAAAAAGTAGTCATCAAAATATTCACTAAAATATTCAAATGGTTTACGAATGGTCGGTAATACATCTTGAGGATCTTCATAGATTTCTTGTATTAGGGGTGGATCAAAGTCATCTCTACGGCGCCATTTTGGATATCGTTCACGCAATTGGGATAGAGGAATGACACTCTCCTCGTCTTTCGCATCGGACAACTGCTCCTTATCTGGCAATTGAGGAGTCCTGGGGTCCGGTATGAGCTCTTCATGATCGATATTATCATCAATGTCCAAATCAGAGTGTTCTGAATCGAAATCTAATAAATATTTTTTCATTTCTGTGGACAATAAGGCTGGAATCCAAAACAAATTATATATAATTAAATTTTAATTTTTTAACAAAAAGGCATAGTTGAGTCTAAAGGTATCATAAAGGATATCGCAGAAAATCTGACCCACAGGCGATCATTTATTAGTCACAAAACATTTAGTGAAATAAAAATAGGTAAATAGCTTAGTAATTATGCTACTACTACTATTAAAATTTCGACGTTTTGAACAAAAACAAAATAAATTTTACCCGCACGATGTTGAGACATGGTTGTGGTTCATAAGCGAATAACTTTGACAGGCTGCTGTCAAAAAAATGACATCTCAGTGTTGCCAAATATTTTTGTTAGAACTCCTAAATCATATGTGATAGCATCGGACGTCTTACGTTTGATTATTAGAGTAAGCAGAAAAAAAATGAACGTAGGTATCAAATATGATACCAGGGGACTGATGAGGATATTATAAAATATTAATTAATAAACATACTAGATGGAGTGAAAAGTGACCTCCTTGAGCGCCAGAATGCGCTGCTATTGCCTTGAAGTCCGTTCATATTTAGGCAGACATGCCAAATTTCAGTGCGATACTGTCTTTAGTTTTGTTTTGACAGCTGATTGTTGTTGACATGTTTGGCATCATGTTGAGTATGGACAAAAACGATTTTCGTTCTCCCATAAAACATTATTTTTTGAGAGGTAAAACGGCGAAGGAAAGAAAAGAAAAGTTGGATAAATATTATGGGGCTAATGCTCCATCAGATTACACCGTCAAATATTGGTTTCGAGAGTTTCGTGGTGGCCGCAACTCCACTACCGATCAAGTCCGCAGCGGCAGGCCCTCTGATGCGGTTACAGAGGTCAATGTCGAAAAAATACATGAAATGGTGTTGGCTGACCGGAAAGTGAAGGTGCGCGAGCTAGCAGATACCACAAAGATTAGTACTGAGCACACACGCCATATTTTGGGCAATATTCTGCATATGAAAAAGTTATCCTGACGCTGGGTGCCGCGAATGCTCACTCCTAACCAAAAAGACGAACGCGAGAGCACTTCGAAAAAGTGTTTGGACTTGCTGATGCGGGATCGGGCGGACTTTTGTCGTCGATTGGTAACTGGATTTGGATCCCTCGAACTATTATCTCTTCCCAAACCTCAAAAGATGGCTCATCAATAAAAAATTCAGCTCATGCTCAAATCATCGACGCCACGGAGGAGTATTTTGCAAACCTTCTGGAAAATTACTTTTCGGACGGGATCAAGAAGTTGGAAAATCGCTGGAATAAGTGTATCAAACTAAAAGAGGACTATATTGAATAATATAAAAAAACATTTCAAAAAAAAAGTTTTTAATTCCCAAGGAGGTCACTTTTCACTCCATCTTGTAACTTAAAACTAAAAGCAGAATCTCAGTGGGAGGTGAACTGAAAACGTAGATGCATCTTGCTTTTTTTCAATGACGACTTATGGTATATGTAAGTTTTTTTTTATAAAGATGTGTAACCACATCCAAATTGCTTTTACTAGGTATATTGGAGATATACTTAATTCCAATTGTGAACAAATTAATTTGGATGCAAGAGAGATAAAGGAAAAAAATGGTCGAACTGGTTTCATACATATTATATTACGAGGGGCGTTCAATATATTCTCGGTATCGATATGAAGGAAAATGCGAATTCAATTTAAATTGTTTTTATTTTTCAATATAATCTCCCCTAACATCAATGCATTTGTTACATCTTGAGATAAGCTTTTTTAAACCCTCAAAAAAATAAATTTCCTCCTCCTCCATTTATTGCCGACTTGAGTTCTTCATCATCCGAAAATCTTTTTCCACGAAGACATTTTTTCAAATTCGGAAACAGGAAATAATCACTAGGGGCAAGGTCTGGACTATAGGGTGGGTGTTGGATTTCTTCGAAACCACAATCTCGCGCAGCAGCCTTGGAAACTCGCGCCGTGTGAACAGGAGCGTTGTCATGAAGAAGCAACACACCCGCTGCGAGTTTACCCCGTCTTTTCTTTTTAATTTCCTCCCGCAAATTATGCAAAGTGGAAGCGTAGGATGTGGCGTTGATGGTTTCACCTTTTTTTTGTACTCAATGAGCAAGATTCCCTTTGAGTCCCAAAAAACTGTGGCCATGAGCTTCCCGGCAGACGGAGTGACTTTGAACTTCTTCGGGGGGTCTGTTCCTTTTTTATGCCACTACATGGACTCTTGTTTGCTTTCAGGGTCATAGTGGTGGACCCATGTTTCGTCCCCAGTAACAATTCGATCCATAACACCGTCCGCGTTCTCACTACACATCTCCAAAAGCTCTCTACAGCATGCGATTCTCATTTTTTTCTGAGGCGCTGTGAGCATTCGTGGCACCCACCTTGCACTGACCTTTGAAAGGTTAAGATGGTCATGAAGAATGGTGTGAATGGTACCAATTGAAAGCTTGGTGATCTCTGCCATCATTTTCACCTTTATTCGGGCATCCTCAAGAACAAGTTTTTCGACTTCTTTGATGCTTTCTCCCGTACAAGCAGTAGCCGGGACGCCGGAGCGGGGGTCGTCTTCAATGCTCTCTCTGCCTCTCTTGAACTCACTTGACCACTTTAGCACAGTTGATAATGAAGGTGCGGAACCCTGGTAAACAGCCACCATCTCTTCATTATAGTTTTTTGACTTTTTCCTTGCTTAGTGAGAAATTTAATTACAGCGCGATGCTCAATTTTCACCATCATCGTCTCAGTTGCCATTATGATTCTGTTTAACTAGAGATAAAACGCGAATTAATAATCACATTTATATGAAATTTTACATGAATGCACTAAAATAATAGTATTACTTGATAAATAAGTCAATTTATATATACAACCACAGCTTCACCCCGATACCGAGAATATGTTGAACGCCACTCGTAAATACATGTAAAAATCACAGGTCTGAAATTAAATATAAATTGCCCAGAGTAAATTCAAATACAGGTCTCCCGAAATTCTCTATATTAATAAAAGAATTCAAAAAGCTGACCCATCAGAAAAATATTTGATTACCAGTCAATATTATACTCTGATTCATCTGTAATCACGCTACTGCTGTTATACACTGTTGCTAAATGTGTTGTGGTCCATCATTTCCGTTTAAAATTCATAGCAGGTTGTTTTGACTAATGCAGAAATATTTCTGAGATGTCCTCTAGTCTTAAGAAAAGAAAGTTAGTTTACCATTTATAAAGAAAATAAGATGAAGTTCTTAAATAGTTCATTGGTTATAAGTTACACTATTTATGAGAGTTGTAACTGGAATAAGTTTGTCTTCTCTTGCTTACCTAGAGCGGTTTTATTTGACGATAAACTTTTAATCTAAACTTTACAACGAACCATATATTTCTAAAATCATATAAAATATGTAACATTTTGTTTGTTGTTATTGGATTCTGTTTTTCACTGGTGTCCAATTAAAACTAAAAAGTGTAGATGGTTGTTAAAAATTAAGTTTCAGACCTTTTACAGCCATTGCAAAAGTGCAAAATAATCCCCAAACATGTTACCAAGTCTTATATGGAAGTGATTCTCAGTAGTATACAAATATAATCGTTTAATCTGTTATTGAAATGATGAACGTTTTCCTAAAATAATGAAAACAGGGCGTCCTTTAAAACTACTAATACTACATACTAAAACAAGGAAAGTAACATAGTGTAACACATCTTTAAAAATAATACTCGTAAAATCTAAAGTCTGTTAGGTATTAACGATTTTCTTAATCAATTATCAAATTTTCTATTTAGATTCTTCGTGATGCCCAGACCTTGTCAGAAAGGATGAAACATCGTGGTGCATGCGCTTGTGATAATGACACGGGCGATGGCGCCGGTGTTATGGCTTCAATTCCTCATAGCTTGTACGCCAAAGCACTGTAAGTACAAAATTTTATAGATGTAGAACTAGAATAGTTATGATATACATATGTATAGTACCAACCTGGAATACTTTAAAAACGATATTACAAGAGAAATCGGTTAAAAACATTTGTGTACGTACATATGTGTAATGCTTTCGGTCGTCAGCTTCTGCTTTTTAATCGAGATTTTTAAAATTTTTTTTTTACATTATTTTTTTACTTTCGTTGATTTTATAGAATGTTAGTTTATCATAAATATGAAATAAATGAGAAATACGGTTAAGTTAACGTGTGTCAACTGAAATCAATTTCTGTTCATTAAGTAATATTGTATAATATAAAAATAATTTTTAATTAATGGTTATTACTAATATTATTACCCCTGCTCTTTAATCACAAAATAGAAAAATAAAATCATGTATTTGGAACATAAAATATTAAACATTTAGATTTTTATATTCCTTAGTAATGTTAAATAAATTTAAAGGCGAAATGAAAAATATTCGTTTTGCGTTTGCAGGCAGAAGGTATCAAGTGTATTTTTCAAAATATTGACATTTTAATGCAAAATAACTAATGAGGTTGATATTTTTATTTTGCAAAAATACTGTAAGGTAAATACTCAAGAATTAAAATTCTAACGAGCAACTAGGTACTACATGTATAAATTTTAATTTACGCAACAAGTATTCTTTTTTCCTAAATAAGTTACGTAATATATGTCTGAAGTAAATAAATCATTTATTGTTTTTTATAAAAATATTTTTATTAATTATTGTACAATATCATGCAATATGGTAGTTGGAATTGTTCAAATTTATATTTTGTTCATATCATATGTATGGTATACAGGCAGCCGTAGAATGTTGTTAAATTTGTTGTGTGATCAATTTATTTGACCTTTTTTACAAAATGCGTTGATTTTTTCTTTTAAGCAATTTATACCTATTCATATGAATAAACATCTCTACAAAATTATACGGCAATTTTTCTCCTGATCTGATAAAATAGATTTAAAAAAATGAAAGGAAGAGAACAGTTAAGCAAATTTTGGACATAAGTAGTCAACAATTTTTCAATCAAACAAGTTGAATGTTTATTGACGTAAATATGAACCGAAATTTAGTTATTTCACCAATTTGTTTGACCTTTAAAAACTATTTTACCATGTAGGGTGAGATTCGTTAATCTTCGATTATTGTATATATGCATGTAAATAATAGCAGGGTACTGCTAAATAATTTGTTGTTGAAATACTACATACATATACATACATACGTATACATACACATGTGTAAACAATGTCAAAACTATCCAACAATTTGCAATTTTTTATATATTTTTTGTAGTATTAAAGTTCAAATATTAAACAGTGATTACCTCTATTGTATGTATTGTATATTAGAAGAAAATATTTTTTAAACAGAAAAAAAATCATATCATCTAATTAAAAATTAATGTACACTAATTTATACTCATCTACACATTAAAAGTATCATATGTGCATACATATACATACACATATGTAAATAAAAAAATCTTTTCCCAATCTCTTTGAGACATTGGTAACGAGATTCCACATACATGTACATTTCTATTAACAAGCTAATGCCAAGTTCAAGGAACGCATTACAAAACGTGATTCATCGCTGAGAGCGATCAAGATGTACGAAGCTTTTGAAATAAAGCTTATCTTGTTATATGTACTCGTACATGGTAAAATTTATGCGATGCACTTGAAATCACGAGTATAAAGCATTGACTCTTGTACGTCATAAATTAAACTGGCGCTTACGAAAGCAATTGATGCATGTAGGTCATAAATTAATGTATTAATTCAGTGATGAAATTATTCTGTGTGTCAACAGGTTATCTGTCAGCGTACTGTTGACATTTCCGACATCAATAACTACATTATCAAATTTTTTAACTTGGATGAGTAAATGAATGAATGAATTATTAGTAAAGTTTTGTTGAAATTGTATACCTAGATACATACATATCTTAGATGGAATATAAAACGTTTAATTTAATATCTATTTTATATGTTCCAGAGAATCGGAAGGCGTTGAATTACCCCCTTTTGGTAAATATGCGACCGGAATTATATATTTGGATGAAGCAACTCAAACTGCCGCCGAAGATGAGTTTAATAAACTTGCGAAGATTATTGGGCTGAAAGTTTTAGCATGGCGCACAGTACCTACAAACCCGTTGGCAATCGGAGATGTTGCCCGCAAAAGTGAGCCAGTGTCTCGTCAAGTGTTTGTTACCTGTCCCGATTTGGATGACGATGCACTTAGTCGACAGATTTTCTTTTTACGCAAGCAGGCTAGCCATTTGTTGATAAAACCTGGTCGACGATTCTATATATGTTCCCTATCTACAAAGACTATTGTTTACAAGGGACTTTTTACATCAGATCAGCTATGGGAATATTACACAGATCTTAAGAATCCCGATTTTGAAACATATTTGGCATTGGTTCACACTCGTTTTAGTACTAACACATTTCCCTCTTGGGAGCGTGCACATCCACTACGTGTGTTGGCACACAATGGAGAAATCAACACCTTGCGAGGCAATGTAAATTTGATGAAGGCTCGTGAAGGTGTTATGAAGAGCCAAATTTTCGGAGAAGATCTTCAAAAACTCTTCCCCGTCGTTGAGCCAAATCTTTCTGATTCGGGATCTTTCGATTGTGTACTTGAGTTTTTAGCGATGGCTGGAGAGCGTTCGTTGCCAGAAGCTGTGATGACAATGGTCCCAGAAGCTTGGCAAAACGATCGGACAATGCCTCAAGAAAAAAAGGACTTTTATCAATGGGCAGCTTGCGTCATGGAACCATGGGACGGACCTGCGTTAATTTCATTCACTGATGGTCGTTATATTGGAGCAGTTCTTGATAGAAATGGGTTGCGTCCATCCAGATTTTATATAACTAAAGACAATATTCTTGTCATGGCATCTGAAGTTGGCGTTTATGATGTTGACCCTTCTCAAATAACACTAAAAAGCCGTTTAAAGCCAGGCCGTATGCTATTGGTGGACACTAAAGAAAAAACTTTTATCCAAGATGTAGAACTCAAATTGAATATTTCAAAGTCCAGGCCGCATTCTGAATGGTTGCAACAAAAGGTAAACTACATATCTATTCTAAAATGTACGTAAATTCGATTTTATAATTATATTAACCCTAAACGTTTATTATTTTTATCTAATGCATCATTAAAATTGTTGGATATAGATGGTAAGTCACAATGACAGTAGACCTATTAGCCAACCAATTCGATTGTCATTGGCATTTGAAAAGGAATGTTTACACTTGTTCAATGTTGTGGTTAAACCTCAACTAAAAAAGACATACATATGTATATACGAGTGTGCACTTACTTTCAGTAATATCTAGGTACAACATACAATTTTCAATATTCAATCGCAAACCATGTTATTGTACATGTCAGTATTTTATTATTGAATGATTATACTTTTACCTACATATATATATATATTTAAATTTTGCCAATATTTTTATTAGCGGTTTTCTTTTTAGTCGCCTTTTGTTTTGCTTTTTTGTTTATGCGTTACTTTTCTTATATGAGTTGATATTTGCAATATCTGTATATTTAAGAAATTAGTTTTGATTTTTTTATAATTCTAAAGAGTATTATCTAATCAAATACAAGAACCGTTATATTTTTTAATATGAATTCATTTGAATATGAATTTTCATAATGAATACTTCATTGATATATTTTGTGTGATCTATATTTTTATTTTAATATTAGTATTTAATTAATTTCTTAATTTATGAATTTATTTGCACAGACAGAAATACAAATGATTAAAGCTCCATAAATACTTCTAAAAATACTTGCCCACTAACTTTTCGAACACTCAATTTGTCAACTTTGATACAAAAGTTCTTAGATTTCATTTCTTATATTCCAGATATTATTTATTATAACGTGATCATAGTTAATGTAGTTAACAATAATAGAGTAAATTAGTAGTCTTCCTTACACGTATATCAATTCAAGCATTCCTTGAATAAAATTGTAATAAATAATGTGTGTATAAGAAGTGAATGTTAAATTGGTTCTGTTTTGAAAAAAATTACTATTATTATTATTATTATTTTAATTGATTAAATAGAAAAAAAATTGTTTTAGATAACAATGGATGAAATTCGAAATGCGGACATATTGAATAAAGCTGTCGCTAATGGCCATACGATAGGCCTTGATCAAAAGTTGAAAGGAATATTTGATCCAAGACTGTCATTGTTCGGTTACACCACCGAAACTGTAAACATGCTTCTAGTACCTATGTTTAAAAACAAGTAAGTTTTAGAGTAATGAAAAAAAATGTATACATACCATAATTTCAATATTTCTTGAAGGAAAGAGGCTCTTGGATCTATGGGAAATGATGCGCCACTGGCATGCCTTTCTCAATTTCAACCGCTTCCTTATGATTACTTTAAACAACTTTTTGCTCAAGTTACAAATCCACCAATTGATCCATTTCGAGAGAAAGTGGTGATGTCAATGCAATGCCCATTAGGTCCTGAAGGCAACTTGTTAAGACCATCTGCTGAGCAGGTACACCGCATTTGGTTATCAAATCCAATTTTAAGCATTCCAGATACTGAGCTACTTAAGAGAAATGCTCACCGCGGTTGGAAAACAAAAATTTTGGATATTACATTCCAATTTGAGGAAGGAGTTCAGGGATACATTCATTGCATAGACCGCATTTGCCGAGAGGGAAAAATCGCTGCTGAAAAAGGCTACCAGCTAATAGTAATGACAGACAGAAATGCTGGTCCTGGGCGTGTACCCGTTTCATCACTTCTTGCGCTGGGCGCACTTCATCACCACCTTATTGAGACACTGCAACGAATGAAAGTAGGCATAATTGTAGAAACCGCGGAGGCTAGAGAGGTGCACCATATATGTGTACTTTTGGGGTATGGTGCTGATGCCATATGCCCATATCTCGCATTTGAATTGGCAATTTCGCTACGTAATGATGGAGTAATAAGTCCAGATATGAGTGATAAGCAAATCTACGCGGCATATGCACAAGCTATCGATACAGGCATTGCTAAAGTTATGGCTAAAATGGGAATCAGCACTTTGCAATCATATAAAAGTGCCCAAATTTTTGAAGCCGTAGGTCTGGGCTCTGATTTGATTGAAAAATGTTTCCGTGGTACACATAGCCGTATTGGGGGGGTAACATTAGAAATACTTGCAATGGAGAGTTTAGAACGTTTCCATATGACATATTGTAATACTTCGCCTGATACTCGCATCTTGCGCAATCCTGGACAGTATCATTGGCGTCACGGTGGTGAAAGTCACATCAATGAACCATCATCTATTGCAAGTCTTCAAGAAGCTGCGATCAACAAGAATCAAAATGCATTCGAAACATTTAGAGAGTCGACTTTAGACAGTGTGAAAAAGTGTACTCTTCGGGGGCAACTAGAGTTTGTTACTAACACTAACAGCATTGATATTTCCGAAGTAGAATCAGCAAGTGAAATTGTTAAGAGGTAATATTTTTAAAATTTTATTGAGTTTTATTTTTATTTCTTATATATAAAGGTTTGCAACTGGTGCCATGAGTTTTGGAAGCATTTCGTTGGAAGCTCACCAAACTCTTGCGGTAACGATGAACCGAATCGGAGGAAAAAGCAACACGGGAGAAGGCGGAGAAAACGCAGATCGATATCTAAGTATGAGTTTTTTTATATTTAAATTTTCCAGTTTTTACATTATTTTACATTTAAGATCAAGATCCCGATTACAACAGACGATCAGCCATTAAACAGGTGGCATCCGGACGATTCGGTGTAACAGCTTCATATTTAGCTAATGCTGATGATTTGCAAATTAAAATGGCACAAGGAGCAAAACCTGGCGAAGGTGGCGAATTGCCTGGGTACAAAGTCACTAAAGATATCGCACTTACACGTCATTCAGTACCCGGTGTGGGACTCATATCACCTCCTCCTCATCATGATATTTATTCAATTGAAGACTTGGCTGAACTCATCTACGATCTTAAGTGCTCCAACCCTAAGGCGAGAATAAGTGTTAAACTTGTTTCTGAAGTAGGTGTTGGTGTTGTAGCTGCAGGAGTAGCCAAGGTATGTATTTCTCTTTAATGAATAGAAAATTCAAAACTCGTCAATTATTAAACTCAGGGTAAAGCAGAGCATATTGTAATTTCCGGCCACGATGGAGGAACTGGCGCCAGTTCATGGACAGGAATAAAAAACTCTGGTTTGCCATGGGAATTGGGTATTGCTGAAACACATCAAGTTCTTGTTTTAAATAATCTACGTTCAAGGTAAATTACTTTAAAGAATTGTTTGCTCATATTACATACACTGAAACCTGGTTATCCAGATCTTGGTTCTCGAATGGACGAAATTTATAAGTGCAGAACAAATTTGTAACTACTATAAAACAGATTTTCCTATTTACATAAGTTGTTGGCATATTCAATCACAGTCTTACGGTGAGATGTGATTTTGATGTTCCCCTTCGTTATTTCATACACCGTATTGTTTTTGTTACAAAAAAAAAAAACTTTCGCACTTAATCATCTTCCCATAGAGCTAGTCAGAATAAAGCAGATGAGATATAAACCACAGTGCTTCTGAGACTAGGCTGTGGGGTCACAAGCGGTTTAAAACAGACAATAGTTCGATTGATCGTTGCTATCGTATTCATTTGTTCAGTAAATCCTCGTCTATGTATATGTTCCAGCGATGTTTCATTAGTAATTTATGTTTTAATTATCTTTACTTAGCAGAACATGTCCATATTAAAACGTTTTTTTTTTCTTAGGGTGGTTGTTCAGGCCGATGGACAAATAAGAACTGGTTTCGATGTAGTCGTGGCTGCACTTTTAGGCGCTGATGAATTTGGTTTCAGTACTGCTCCTTTAATAGTTATGGGTGAGACTTTTATTTTATCTTATGTTTTTATTTTAATCATTTCTCTTCATATTTATATAAGGTTATGGGTTAGATATTTCTTTCTAAATCCTTGCCGAAACTTCCCCTAAATTCTTAGTCGTTATATCACAACTAAAAATTGTTTAAATGAAAAATTATTGATAGTTATTTTCGTCCGCTTAAAAACTAGAAAAAAGTACTTCCATACCTTCAAGTACCAAAAATTAACTCAAAGTAAAAAAAAAGCAATCATAAACTTGCTGTGCATTCGTTTGTTACAGGCTTGCAATCTTCGATATTTTTGCTTCATTGCTGTGACGTGTTACCGGTTTTAATATACTCATTAAGAATTCGCTGACAATTGACTTTGTCAGGCTGGTGAAGGATGAGGGTAGCTTTTCGATTCGTACTTCTGTTGTGATTGCTGGCGACCAGTCAACGGGTATTTACTCCTCGTTTTTGCACACTATAGTAGAATATCCTGCGCTGAAGATAAGGGGTTGTTATATAGTTTTGTGGTTTAACCCGAAGCCATGGCTTGACCAGAGTTTTGCTTACTCAGCCACTGAAATCAGTTACCTAGATCGGGTGGTAATGAAGTATGTGATTCTGTTTCGTACTATTGCATTGCTTAAATCCCTTACAATGCTTCTTGGCTAACCCAATTTCGACTACGATACTGATGATGGCTTATTACTGGTTAGCATCTACTTGGAGGATTAGAATGAGGATTTTTGCCGGCCACATCTGTTTAAAGTTTGTAATTTTTGTTCATATTACACACAAATACGACAGAAAGAAGGCGTATCGGTTTTTTGGATTTCAGATAACGAAAGAATAACAGATTTTATCATAGACATACATTTCTTCCAGTTTTGCTTTTGTTTTTTTTTTTTTAAATAATGAAATTATTTTTTTCTGATAAATTGTTATTATACAGGGTGTCCCCTAATTTCAAGGATAATTTAGGAAATAATTTTCGGGTATATTCTAAGAAAAAGATTGTTCTACAGTAAGGGTATATCGCCAATGCTAACATCATTTATCGAGGATTTAAGAGAAGTCTTGTATACCTTGATCCATATTAACGGAAATTGCTCTCTTAATGCAAATGGTAGAGATTTCGTTTAGGACTTTGTTTTTAGAAAAAATGCTAGCCTTTGTAACTGCGTTTAACTAAAGTTGATGCCTTGTTCGAATTTCTAAGCCTTTTTCCTGCCCATTCTAATTTTTGACTTTGAAGCCACTTTTCTCCAGGAAATGCGTAATAAATATAACATTTTACTAATTTTTTTCTTACGAACGTAACAATGATAAAAAAATATTATTAACAAGTTTGCAGAAAAACCTATAGATTTTATAATATTTGGGAAAAAATGCAGCAGATAAAATTAAAAAAAGGTTTTTTTTTTTTGCTTTAATCTCCAAAGGCTATGAATAAAAAATTATTTTGTGTGGTTTTAGATAATTTTTATTTTGTGTGTGTGCTAAAACAGTTATCGCTGGTGCTTAAAGTACCTTGTACCTTGGATTTGTATGCATGCCAGAGCCCATTTTTGGATCTCACTGCGAATGTTTACTGATGCTAACTGTAGTCTCACTTTTGATGACGCTTCGAGAATAGGCTTTTCCAATTCACTTAAAGTTGCTATTTCTGTTGCGTAAACAAGTTCTTTCATTCTTCCCTGTGGATAGAAATTAACTACTGTAAGGTCAGAAGATCTTGCAGGCCAGTGAACTGGTCCACTTCTTCCTATCCAACGATTACCATACTCTTCATCTACCCAATTGTTACGCAGCAGCGTGAAGATTATGAAAACTTGTGATTCAATCACTTGTAAATTAAGATTTGTCCGTCCAAAGAATTCTGCTGATAAACTCGTTAGTTAGAAAACACAAGTCAAGCACAGGTGTATTGTAGTATGGAAAAAGATTTTCTCCATGAAGTACATTAGAAATTTTACGTCTGGAAACATTGAATTGCAAAGCTAAGCGTCTGATGCTGATTGACGGAACAGTTATAACGGCTTACAGTATTCTTTCATCAGCCTAAATTTTTCTGAGTTGTAGAGCTCCCGCGTTTGATCGCGTATATTTGAAACTGATCCGTTTCTCGAAGGCCTCAAATACTCCTTCAATAGGAAGTCGTCGGTTAGGATAAAGTTCATGGTGTCTTTGTCGCGCTCTAATTGAACTACCATTACCCTAAACGTAAATAATGTCTGCGTATTCTTGGTTTGTAAATGCAAATATTTCAAATAGCGTTTCTAAGCAACTGTAACCTTGCTGTAAAAAATTAAACTGATGAATTAATTTTTTTTCGAATCTTTTATACCACTTTTGTGTGGTAAATTTTGCAATAGGCCTTCATATCCGAAACCTAACTCTTTCTGAGAACGTTTAGAACAGGGTAAGGAAATGAGGGTTTTGACAGGTAGTCAAATACGTAACTCTTATTGTCAACTGTTGTTAGAAATGTAGGTAACAAATCAAACTCCTTTTTTTACCTCTTACCGGTTTTCCCAAATATCATGAAATCTATGGGTTTTTCTGCAAACTTGTTGATGATATTTTTTAATTATTATTTAAGTGCGGTTACAAACGAAGTTTCTACCATTAGTATTAACAGAGTAATTTCCGTGAACATGGGTCAGGGTACACCAAAGTAAGATTTTTCTGAAATCCTCGATAAATGATGTCAACATTGGAGGTAGACCCTTACTGTAGAACTATTTTGATCTTAGAATATACCCAAAAATTATTTCCTAAATTATCCTTGACGAATTAGGGGACACCCTGTGTAATAATATAGCATAACATAAGCATCTGAATACATATATGCTAAATGATTTTGTTTTTGTATTGTCCGTCAGGTTGCACAATGATGAGAAAATGCCATCTCAATACTTGCCCTGTGGGTATAGCAACTCAAGATCCTATTTTGAGGAAGAAATTCACTGGCAAACCAGAACATGTTATTAATTTTTTCTTCATGCTGGCTGAAGATGTAAGATTATAAAAAATAAATTCATATTTTTGGCTTTTTAACTTATTTTGGGCTCTAGATTCGTCAAATAATGGCTAAACTTGGTGTTCGTAAATTTCAAGATCTTGTTGGGCGAACAGACCTACTAAAAATGAATGAACAGCTGTCGCTTAAGGCTTCAACTTTAGATTTTTCACTGCTGTTGCAAAATGCATTAAAGCTCAGACCGGGAGTGAATATTGTTGGAGGATCAGTGCCACAAGATTTTGGTTTAGAAAATCGCCTAGACAATGAAATAATAAAGAAATCACAAGGAGTTTTAAATGAAACTGAAAGTGTTGTTGAAATTGTTTCACCTATACACAATGAAGAACGCGCTTTTGCATCCACTTTAAGTTATCATATAGCTTGGTATTGATTAAATATTAATTTATATAGTATCATTTAAATAACCTATTATTTCTTTAGCAAATATGGGGAGGCTGGACTACCAGAAGGTCGATCTATAAACATAAAATTGGTAGGCTCTGCTGGTCAGAGTTTTTGCGCTTTTATGGCTAAAGGTGTAAATGTGACATTGATTGGGGATTCAAATGACTATGTTGGAAAAGGCCTTTGTGGTGGTACTATTGTTATAAAACCACCAGAGAACGTCATATTCGAATCACATCTCAATGTGATCGTAGGAAATGTTTGCCTGTATGGAGCCACCGCAGGTAAGGCATTTTTCCGTGGAATAGCTGCAGAGCGTTTCTGTGTTCGTAATTCCGGCGTAACTGCAGTGGTTGAGGTATGAAGATATAATTTCGTTTTATATAAATATAAACATGTTTGCATTATTTTAGGGTGTTGGCGATCATGGATGTGAATATATGACTGGAGGTATTGTTTTGATACTTGGACTTACCGGAAGAAATTTTGCTGCTGGTATGTCTGGAGGAATAGCATATGTTTACGATATTGATGGTTCATTCAAACCTAAGGTAAACCCCGAATCGGTTGAGCTCTTGCGACTGGAATTAGAGAAAGATGTTTCATTGGTGAAACAGCTTCTTCAAGAATTTATTGAAAATACCGGATCCTTAATAGCACAAGATATTATGAATAATTGGTCCAGTTTACAAGAAAAATTTGTTAAAGTATTTCCTTATGAATATCAAAAAGCATTGAAAGACTTTGAGGAAGAAAAAATATCTGAATTAATCAACAATGAGATAGACTCAATACAAAATGGGGTCAACAACGAACCATCAATAAAAGACATAGAAGAATCTATTCAAGACATTGCATTAGAACAAAAGCGAGCTGATAAGATTTTGGATAAAACGAAGGGATTTATTAAGTACAAACGTGAGACTGCAATATATCGTAACGCTTCCGAAAGACAGACAAATTGGGATGAAGTTTATAATTTTGCTCATGTTCGGAGAAATTTAAGAACTCAAGCCGCCCGCTGTATGGAGTGTGGAGTACCGTTTTGTCAATCAAACAGTCATGGATGTCCTTTGGGAAATATAATTCCTAAATGGAATGATTTAGTGTTTCATGGGGAATGGAAAGAAGCTTTAAGACAACTTTTACAAACAAATAATTTTCCAGAATTTACTGGACGGGTTTGCCCAGCTCCATGTGAGGGAGCTTGTGTATTAGGTATTTCCGAGCCCCCTGTAACAATTAAAAACATTGAATGTGCTATCATTGATCATGCTTTCGAGAATGGTTGGATTCAGCCTGAAGTTCCATCTATACGTACTGGTAAGAAGGTGGCTATAGTAGGCTCAGGGCCATCTGGATTGGCAGCAGCGCAACAACTGAATAGAGCAGGTCATTATGTCACTGTTTTTGAGAGAAATGATCGAATTGGAGGACTTTTGCAATACGGCATTCCTACTATGAAATTGTCAAAAGATGTTGTGAAAAGGCGAGTTGATATAATGGCAGCTGAAGGCATTGAGTTCAAAACAAACACTTACATTGGAAAGGATGTCAAAGCAGAATTTTTGCTAACAGAGTAAGTAAGCAAAGAATAAATTACAATAATTTGCTCCACTCCTTCGCTGAAGACAGAGTTGTTTTTTGTTCATTTGTGCAAATCGCCAAAATTTGCGGTATTATTAATTATTCCAGCTCTCTAAGCTGATGAAAAGATAGCTATGAATTGATGATGATGAATGATATCAAATTATAATTTCCCAAATTTTTTGGAATCATTTTTTGTTTTTTAAGTAGCATACTTATATAGGATTGTATTTTGATTTCAAACATTTCTTGGAAATATTTTTATGTAGATATGATGCAATTTTGTTGACTACTGGTTCAACTTGGCCACGTGATCTACCATTGCCAAAAAGAGACTTAAAAGGAATACATTTTGCTATGGAATTTTTGGAGTCCCAACAAAAAAAACAGCTGGGTGGTAGCAAAGAAATTATATCAGCTGAAGGAAAGGATGTTATAATTATTGGTGGCGGTGATACGGGCTGTGACTGTATAGCGACTTCTTTGCGTCAAGGTGCGAAGAGTATAACGACATTTGAAATACTTCCAGAACCTCCTAAAGCCCGTGCCAACGATAATCCATGGCCTCAGTGGCCTAAAGTATTTAGGTAAACAGTGAAATATTCCAATTAAATGATTATTAATCTTGATAATAATACAGGGTTGACTACGGACACGAGGAAGTTCGTGTAAAGTTTGGTAATGATCCTCGTAAATATTCAACAACGACAAAGGAGTTTGTGGGAGAGAATGATCACATTAAGGGAGTAAATACTGTGGAAGTTGAGTGGACTAAGTCGCCCACTGGTCAATGGGAAATGAAAACAGCAACTGGAACTGAGAAATATTTTCCAGCTGATTTAATATTATTGGCGATGGGTTTTCTTGGTCCTGAAAAAATCATACCAACTGCACTTGGTTTAGAATTAGACGCACGTGGAAATATTAAAGCCGTAAATGGAACATACGGCACTTCTAACCCGAAAGTATTTGCAGCAGGAGGTATAATGCAATTCTTTACCTTGCTCTCTACTAAATTAATGTTATTTTGTTTTTTTTTAAGATTGCCGAAGAGGACAATCGTTGGTTGTTTGGGCCATATCTGAAGGTCGACAAGCTGCACGCCAAGTGGACTCATTTCTAACAGGCAAAGCAAGTTATTTGCCTGGACCAGGTGGAGTAATTGATCCCTCAAGAAAAGTATAAAATTTTTATTCTATTATACTCAATCATAACCAAGTTATAAATGTTACTTTAGTAAAATTAGTAATAAACATTTGGTTAATTATAATAAACGCTTCGTTAATTCTCAATGCTACAGGAAAACTTCTGTTTGCATTTGAAACATACTAATCTGTTATATAAATTATATTAATAACCTTTTATTATTTTTAAATTGTCAATTAAAACGAGAATAATTATGGTTGGCATATGTTATGATGGTATTCCTTTTGAATGAGACAATAATTAGTTTATAAATGAAAAACAAAAATATAGCTAAATTGATGTAAAAGTGGCTTTATATAATTAACTTCAGTTAAAAGTATACAGAAAGACTAAGACATTATAAACAAAGAGAACTATAATTTTTTAGAATATGTGTACAAAAAGCATTTACTATTGCACATTTTAAATTTATTTTGAATGCAGTATTATGTAATAGCGAATTTATTCTTGCACATTTCCATAAGATAAAAGTAGGCACAAATGATTCTATACTGATTTAATATTTTTTTTTTTTTGAAAGGGCAATGTAAAGCTACTTAGTCGAAAACCATATTGCAAACATTTAATAGGTGTATTAAAATCAAAGCTAGTGGGTAATTTATTAATACGTTGATGCGGAAAGAAAGTCGATATGCTGATCTCTTATTGAACCAAAACATTTCCTTTAAAATAAAGTTGTATTACTGTTGTTGCTATAGTGTACGCCAAAATGTAGAAAAATAAACTGTAACGTGTTGAAAGCCAAGTTTAAATCTATTTTGGCCCAGTTTTCTTTATGAGAAACATAGTTTTTGATTTTTCAATGTATTAAAAAATAGGTAAAAAATAATTTTAGAAACATGAGTTAACACAAATACAGAGTTGAATAAGGCCTTAGGCACAGCTTGTTCGAGAAAAAAAAATTTATGAAGTGAAGTCTGTGATTTCGTCCTCTAAGAAAATATATCCTAGATTGGTTCCGGAGAAGTTGTTAAAGATACGACTACATTTTTTTAATGGCTCAGGTTCTGGCCAATGTCAGTCCTGAATTGAATATAAGGAAAGTTGGTTTCGTATTTCTGTAACAACCAGGGTTCCATTATCCCAGCTTCAGAAACCAATAGATCGGAGTCCAATGACAGTTTGGAGGAGAGAGAGGGAGGAGATTTAACAGTGTTTCTAGAGTAGGGATAAGCATCTAGGAAAAGCTCAAAATCAACCCAGATATACCGCTCTGTGAAGAAAGCAATTTTCGAAAACGTCACTTGATCGTCATTTTGATCGCCAGATCATTGCTCTTTGTCACCTGCTTGATCTTTTTGCAATCGCATTTCACGTTTTCAAGCAAAGCAAAATGGAGCCCTTAACAAAAGTTATTGAGAAAATTGTGTTGGAAAATGTTAGTAAGAGTACAAGTAATAACAATTATAATTATTTACGTGGTCGAAACAGACTAATAGCGAAAAATAATTTGTTGCTAAAACTGATAAAAATAATATTTAGTTAAAACAAATAAATACTACCTTGATCAAAAAGTTTTCGGAATGTGTTCAGAAAATTGGAAATACAAGTTTATTCATCTAAATCTATATTGTCCCCTTCAAAGTAATTCCCATCGACTGCAACACACTTATGCCAGCGCTTGATCCAATTCACGAAACATTTTTTATATTCGGTTTTCGGTATGTCCATCAGTGCTTCCTGCGATTTTTCCATTACTTCCTCTCGGCTGCTGAAACGCGTTCCTCGTAGTGGTTTTTTAATTCGATTGAACAGAAAGAAGTCACAGAGAGCCAAATCAGGTGAATTCGGTGGCTGTTGGATGGTATTTGTTGCATTTTTCGTCAAGAAATTACGAATAATTATGGCACTGTGCGACGGTGCGTTATCATGGTGCAAAATCCACGAGTGCTCTGCCCACAATTCTGGTCTGTTTCGGCAAATTGCTTCACGCAAACTCCTCATAACGCCCAAATAATACTCTTTGTTTACTGTCTGGCCTTCTGGCAAAAAATTCATGATGCACTACACCGTTGTAATCCATGAAAACCGTGAGCATTGCCTTCTTTTTTGACTGAAAACGACGTGGTTTTTTTGGTCTCGGCTCATTTTTTTAACGCCATTCACTTGCCTGATGTCTGGATTGTGTGTCGTACTCATAAACCCACATCTTGTCTCCAGTAATGATCCTTTTGATGAATGTGGGATCGGATTCAGCCTCGCAAATCATCTCTTTTGCGACGCAACTTCAACACGGTCTCTTTTTTGCATGAAATTGAGGTCTTTTGGCAACAACTTTGCTGCTACACGACGGAAACGCAAATCATTAACCAAAATGTCTTGGACGGATCCATAGGCAAAGTTCAAGTCCTCCGCTATCTCTCTGATGGATAATTTGCGGTTATTGATCAACATTTCTTTTACTTCATCAATGTTTTCGTCGGTTTTCGATGTCGATGGCCTGCCACTGCGTTCATCATCTTGGATTGACTCACGACCACTTTTGAACCGCTCGTGCCACTGGTAAATGACCGTTTTCCTTAGAAAATCGTTGACGAAACACTTTTCCAATAATTCCAACGTTCGCGCACCATTAAATCCGTTTTTTACCCAAAATTTAATACAAGTTCGTTGTTGCAAATTTAAATCCATTTCTGCAATTGTAAAAAATTGCCAACACACAGAGATAGATGTACTCTTGGCTACGTAATCTTTGCAAATGTCAAGCTATGACGCTAAGATTTAGAGGGAATGTCAACAGGGAATTTACCAACTTAACAAAAAAAGCAGAACTCAAATCGGAATAATGGGAGCGCCACACGGTGGTGTCCTCCGAGAACTTGTTGATCAAGGTGATATACATAATTTTACTTTTCACGGGATAGAAATTCGTCTCAGTAATGCGATTCAGTCATCACCTTTAAATGCATATTATTGCGCAGTGCAAATTTATGGCTGCTTTTTCGGCCTGCAAACGCAGTGTGGTTTATAATGCCGTTTTCGAACAAATGACTTTCGCAGCTTGCCTTTAAGAATATTTTGTAAAAGAAATTTCATGCAAATGACGTTTTCGAAAACGGCCGCAGTAAGGCATCTACATAAAAACTTATTCCACCAAACAAGTGATCTATAGGTCTTATACTTACGAATCCAAAGGACGATTCTCCATATTTTGCAAAAATTTCATTACAATGCAAGAAATCTGACTGCACATTATCAGTTTTCGATGCGACCACTGTTGTAAAAATGATCAGTCAGCTTCATTCTTTTCGTATACGGAACAAACTCAGTTTTCAGACACTTGTCTAAAATCCCATTTCTAACGCACCAATTACTCGTATATTAACCTGTATATGCCTGAGAAGCGTAGACATTAGAACTATTAAGAGCGTTAAGCAGAGCTCTTCATCTGCCTGAATTTTTTTTTGTTTTAAAAACCAGCCCACTACCTCACGAAAACCCATCTAGATTTGATGGCCGAAAACGTATGCGGGAATAGCAAATTTGTAATTCTTAGTGATTAGCTCGATCACCTGTGCGGTAATTTGATAACAGGCCGCAAATCTTGGGGGTAGTGGAAGATGACCATGTATGTTGGTTTTGAATTTTTGCTGATTACCTATATAATGATAAAAAAAAGTTCAAGTAGGCATTCCTTAAGCGAGTTGTAAGGCTGAGGATGGAATCACTTCCGAAAATAAACAAATGAGCATTCATAGCCATTTCTTTTCAGTAGTACAAAATTGCTACTGCCGATTTCGTGAAATCAGCGATAAAACAAAGTAGGGTAGAAGACATTAAATCGATGTTGGAGGAAGTCAATTGACTTCCCACCAACGCCCACCACTTATGGGCTTCATCGCACGGGTTTGAATTATTTCTAGCGAGCGCATAGAAGTTTTAAAAGCACGCGGACAGATTTGTCGTTGTGCTCAAATTTAAGACGAATAAATATGGAGGCTTTAAAAGACTGGTGGCTCCAACATCGCTTGAGAAGACCTAGGCATACGACAGCATTTTTAGCGATATCATTCCAACGTAGGCTGTGATCGGCACGCATATGCTCAATGCTAGTACCATTCCAAGATAATGGTTGGGTATTCAAATTTCTCGACAGGAGACAGAATATTTTCTTGCAAGCATTACATTCTACTTGCTTGGTGGTTCCTTAATTATTTGTGGTTATTATATGAATTAAATAAGCTTGGCATATGTTGCCGTTTCGGTTCTATGGCCGAAAAGCGGGAACCTGAGTCCTGGAATGGATATGAAAAGGAAAGTGTTTTGTCGTTAGCAAAGGAATGCATTGGATTACAAGTGGCAGGCAATAAAATCATAATTGAAAAGTAAAAGAAAGTGTTGGACACGGAACTAAACACGAGAACAAGACATTTATTTTGTGAAAATTAGACTTGATGCTGTTTAAAACATCTTGAAATGGACGTTCCGAGAGGTGATTTTTAATCTATTGACGAGAAAATTCATTGATCCAAAACGCACGTATTTTAGACAAAGAGCCTGACTCCAAACCCTACTGCCGGTCGGAGAGCCGGGAAAGAAATAACGAATATCAATATGGACTTCCCGAATTTTCTCTAGTATTGTGAAAGATCAAATGGGGCTATATTCGCATTGATAAGGGCCAATTAGATAGTTGAAAAAGTGGTTCATTCAATATGGCAGACAAGGTTTTGCGCGAGCTATTTAGAATACTGATGCCTCAGTGGTTTGCACAATTTCTCAAAACTGACTCCTTTCTTTTTGATCGGCCAAACGATGTTGAGGTTCTATTCATCGTACTCGTACATTCTTCACTCCAAACAAACCTATTGTAAATGAGGTGGTCTAAGTTTTTTTGCCAAATCGTCTGCTGCTAATGTTATTAATCTAATTTCAGAAAATACTTGTGTTCATAAAAAAACTTAGTAGCTGAATTTTGTGTATTATTATTTTGAAACCTAAAACTATCTTCATCTATTTTCATTTGCTTTCAAACCTGAATCTGAATGTGTACTTTTTTTTACCATTTTGTTTTTACATCAAATGCGTCCTAAAAAGAATGCTTTCCGAGTTTTGAAAGTTGATCATCAACTTCCAGTCATCACTTAGTTTTATCGAAGTCACGTCCCAAGGTTGAACCTAAAGAATTCGTCCTATAAATGTTGAATATGATGCACAAATTAACCGCACGCTTTGTAAGTTATAACGATCGGCAAATACAGAGATCGGCAGGGCATATTCCATAAGCGAGTTGCACGGCTTAGGAACAAATCACGATATTTTAGAGTACGTCCGAAAATGGGATTGAGGGTATACTGATGAGCATTCATAGCGAGACCGGTGTTACGGTTGAAAGTTTGAATGTGCGGAATGCTACTGGCGATTTCAATGGAGAACTGGTGGTGGAAATAGTGATACAACAAAGTGAGACAGGAGATATTACGTCGGTGTTCGAGGGGGTCAATTAATTGACTGATATTAGTATAACCTATGAGAGATGTTTTAAGAGAACCTGACCAGACGTGGGCATTGTACTACAATTTTGGGCGGATGAATGCCTTATATATTGAGGCCAGATATACTCGTACATCGAGAATGCAAGTTTTTCGGTTTCGACGATGTAAATGACTGGGTATTTAGCTTTCGCTTTAATGACAGCAGACAGCATTGAGTTTGGAAGCATTAAATTCCACTCTGTTGGTAGTTCTCCAATTAGATATCCTGTTAATGAGCTTAACATACGCTGCCGTTCTCGTTCTACAGCCGAAGAGCAGATTCGTGAGTCTGGGAACGAATATGAAAAGCAAAGAGTACAAAGCAAGCAAAGCAAAGGAATATATTGGATTAGACGTAGCAGACGAGAGACCATTAAAGAGAATTAAAAAGTGTCGGAGTGTGCCTGGGGCACACCAGCTTTTATTCTATGAATATCAGACTTGAAACCGTCCAAGACAACTTGAATTGAACGTTCCGAAAGGTAATTTCTAATCCATTGAATAAGAGAGTCATCGATCCCAAAAGCGCGTATTCTCGGTAAAAGAGCCTGATGCCAAATTCTGTCAAACGCCTTGGAAATATCAAGTGCAGCTATCTTGCTTTCGGTGGGACTTGCCATCAAATCATCAGTAGACCTGTTGCTATGAAAACCATATTGCCGGTCATTGAGAAGTTTTCGTGTTTCGAGATATTTCATTAGCTGACGGTTTATCAGCGTTTCCACGATCTTGGAAAGAAGGGACGTAAGTGCAATGGGTCAGTAGGAGGAGAGGGAAGAAAATTAAGAAAATTCACCTTTTTTTAGGGACGGGCTGAAGAAATGCTGTTTTTCATCTGCTCGGAAAGAGTCCTAAAGAGTAGGATTGATGAAAGAGCTTACGCAGTGGTTTTGCAAGCGAGGAAGACCACCTCTTCAGAAGAAAGGGAGATATCCCATCTGGACCAGCGGATGTATGTATATTAAGATCTTTGAGTACTCTTGCTACTACACGAGTTCGAAAGTGGATTCGTCCTATTGAAGATTCGACGCACTCAAGTGTAGGCGGGGACAAAGCACAATCTGCAAGTGTTGAGTTATCCGCAAAGTGTGCCGCAAGCAGATTGGGCTTGTCCAAAGAGCTGACAGGTGGAATGTCATTGCAATTGAGCGTTGGGATGGTGGATGAGGCAGAATTTCTAATGCTATTTTAATTGCTATTGCAATGCCTTTGGGACATTATAGTATTTTTTGCCTCAGTTTTTGGTCTTATTGCAATTTCACGCGCTTAAGAAAGATGTTGCAGTCATTTCTGGCTCGTTTGAACTTTTTCCGGGTTTCCTCCGAAAAAACATTTCTCTATCCTTGACAACCTTTTACAGCTCGAGTCGTACCATGCCTTTTCTTTTGGTTTGATACTCTTCTTGTGATGAGGGAAAAAGCATCTCATTCCAAAGAGAATAGTTCTGCTGTGATCATATCAGCAGCGGTATCCACGTCGTTATCGATGAAACATAACGACCAGTTAAAATTCCTAAAAAAGTTGTTAAGTCCGCTCCAGATGCTTTCTCGTATTGCCATACGGTTCTTTTAGGAATCTTTTCTCTACCTGTGTGGTGGGTATACGAGAATTTAGCTGATATGATATATTGGTTCGACGAGGCTAGAGAGGAGAGCACATTAACGCAGTACTTGTCACGGTGAGAAGTTAAAAACAAGTCCAGGGTGTTGGCCGTGTGACTATCAACGCCTGGTATTCGTGTGGGCTCATTTACAAGCTGGGTTAAATTATTTTCCTTCGGTTATTGTCTGTCCAGAATGTCGAAGCCACCCTGAATTGTGTATATTGAAATCGCCCGTAATAACGATTTCAGTATGAGGATACAGGGATACAATTCTTTGAATGGAGTTAGACAGCGCATCGAACTCATTAAAAGTCGAATTGCTGTCCAATTTATGGCTTCTGTAAATAAAGCAGTAGTGGATGATTTGCTTACGGAGATGGAATTTTAACCACATGAAATTGAATTCCGGATTGGAACAGGGACTACATTGTGATGGAATTTGGTAAGCTACATCACTACGCACATAGATGGCGAGACCGCGATGAGGAAAGAATAGTGGCACTAATTCGTAGCCAGGTAGCTTCAGATCAGTGTGATCTGAGAGGTGTGGGCGGGAATCTACCTGTGTTTCACTAAGTGCCAAAACAGCTGGTCTGTATTTACATACGTACGCAGAAAAGTGATTACTTCTTAGCACGCTTATATTGGCTACGTCCACCCTGAATTCTCTGGTCATAATTACAACAAACACAGTAAACACAAACACCGACGATACTAAGCAAGGCTGCGAAGTGGAAATTCCGACGTTAGTTTAAGGTGTTATGCCCTTACAACAATATGAAACGGTGCACCAACAAAATTTTCACTCACAACCCGCTATCCATCAGTTGTTACATACACTGTCACTGCCCGTACCGTATGATAAATACAGTAACGGCAGTGACCGAGTGCAAGCAACAGTACTACGACCAGGAGCGGGAGAGGTGGGATACCCGCACTGTGATATTTTTGATTTTCTTTTTTAATTAATTGCACTGCACATTAATTTATTATAATTATTTTTTTTTTTTTACACACGCTCGCGATGGTTTGGTTTTTTTTTACACTGCGCGGTTTTTTTTTTTACACTGCGCGGGTTTTTTTTTCGGTGTGCAGCCAGGAGATATTACGAGTGCACTAGGTGACGTGTGCACGGTAGTTAGCCCGAGGTTTAATTGTAATGGCATGCCTAGCTTAATCCATTCGGCGTTCCACAGGTATAGCCAGATTACTCCATTAGGGTCGGATTACATAAATGATGATAACACTCAGCTGCTTATAGAAATGATGAAATGGCACCTCTAATGTTCGCAACTTGACTTTTAATCAGCTGTTCAGGTCTGCCAAAGTAGTTTTCCAGTGTTTCAATCGCATGCTGCACGTTGTTACTGTGGATCAGGAAACATTTCAAGGCTTCCCTTGCAATTCCTTTAATAGCCTTCTGTAAGCGCATCATGTTCTGGCGGTCTGTGTACTGGTTCTTTCAGTGGTTGTTACGACAGCGTGCGACTGAGTTCACTTTGCATAAGAAGTTGATTGTTTTTACTCATATCCTTTTGTAGTTTTTGAATCTGCTTCAACATTTCAGCTAACCTCACTTCCATCGAAGGAGGTCCCTAATATCTTCTTCCCTCTGCCACGCGTTGCCCATCGCTGTGTTGCTACGGGTTTTTGGCATGGTGAACACGAAAATGGCGGAAATTCCGTTACTTTACCTAACTGAACTTTTAAATATCCTATGCATTCTAGCGAACCCAAACCACAATCAAACTCGTAAGTTAACTACTAACTACCGCAGTTATTTGAAGTGTTGGGAATATCGCTTGGGGTGCTCCGCTTACTCCTGACCAAATCAAAGGTACTCCGCTGATTGCTGACCAAATTAAAGGTGCTCCGCTAGCAATTTTGTATGTGACTGCTGCTTGTGGTAAGGGTGCTCCGCTGGTAATCTTGTGCGTAACTGCTGATTAGGGTAGAGGTGCTCCGCTGGCAATTTTGTGTGTGTGCTCCGCTGTTCTACATCCAAGATAGAGCTTCGCTTCACCAAAAAGCGAAATAAAAGATTGTTGTTCATTATCGTCGTACTTCAACTGGAAGTTTCTTTTTTTAAATAAAACGATTTCTCTTGTTTTAGGCGCGATGTGTCTGTTGTATTTCCAATGAATAAAAATAAAATAAAGTTACAAACAATTATTTTTTTTTTACCTAGGATGTTGCTTATGCTTTTGTGCGTCCTCGCCCTTCCAGGTTATTATTTGAAGTGATAGATAAGGTTAATGGTTAAAAATTAAAGATGGCGGACCGAGAAGCGAATTTGCCAACTTCTACACTAATGAGCAAAGTCATCAGGACATTAACGACAAACAATGAAAATTGAAGATGGCAGATCGTTAAGCGAATTTGCCATTTTTTGATGTAAATTGGTTAATTTTTCTAACAAAATTAAAGGAAAAAAATACAAATAAACGGCAGATGGAGAAATTGATCTGGCTAACGGAAAAAAATCCGTTGGTGGCAAAAGGGATTTGCAAAAAGCAGGAGGCAGACGAGCGATGGTGGAAATATGCTATAGAGCCCAAGAGCATTGGGCCTCCCACTAACACTCCGGACAAATGGGCGAAGGTACATAATTAAAAATCGTTTATTTATTAATTGTAATAAGAAATTTAATAATTTAGGTTAGAATCGATTTAAAAGCCAAGTTGAAAAAAAAAAACTCATAGAAAATAAAAAGGAAACAATTACTACCGACGACGGCCCCAACAAGTTGAATGTTTTGACACTTTGAGGGAACGTGTTACGGGATTCTTAAGCCTGAATATAAGTATGGATCCACCTGGACGTGCATCCGGAATTCCAAATATTTCTCGTGAACATACATAAGCCAATGACTAAGTTTTATCGGGGGCTGAAGATACGACTGATGTTGAACTTGAAAAATCAGTACCCACTCCAAATTCAACGTATAATATGGATGTTACTATACCAGAATTGGAACACGCAATACCCAGTACAAAAGGATGCATGCCAGAGATTTCAAAGACTTGTCGAACGAAGTCTCTAAAATAAAAAAAAATATTTAAATGGTGCTTATGAGTATACAAAGATACTAATAAAAAACTTATTAAGCTGGAGAAGGATAAATTGAGCATATACAAGGATGACAAGGAAAAGAACCAAATAGATAAGTCAATAAAACTAAAGTTCAAATTAGAGTTGCTAGAAATTCAAAAGACTGAAATTCAAAAAAAAGATGCAAATAATTTAGATTAATTGATGTAACTAAATATTGTGTAAATAAATTGTAGTACTTTGAAAATAAATTTGTATTCCGCCTGTACCCGAACTGGGCTTAACTTCGGGTTGATCGTCGACACAAACCAGAAGAAGAACCAACTTCAAGTTAGAGTCAGTTCGGCCATTCCGTTTTCAGATTGAATAGAATAAGGAAGTTGTTAGATAATATATCTAATAATATAGAATTATAATTGAAATAAATAAAAGCTAAAAAAAATATTATTATGAAATATAGCCAGACATTTTCTTTTTATTTCAAATTAAATTTGACAACTGATTTCGAACAGTATTTCCCTCGGAATTTAGGACATACCATATGTGTTTCCGTCTTCAAATGAAAATCCTTATTCAGTACTTAGAATGTCATTTAATTCGATTCCATGATGTAATGCAATATTAATATATGGACTGCTTTGATTATTTTCGTTACTTTTTATGGCATATAATGAAGTCCGCGGGTTCCCATTAAACATTGGAAGCGGTTTTTAGAAGTCCAATTGTTTGTTCTACAGTGATCCGCCCTTGTGCATGTTTTTGATTCAACCTTGCTTCAGGAGACTTTGCCTCTGTACACCTAAAAGTGTTATTAAGTACGGTGTTAAGGGGTAGCTTGCGTTACCTAACAATGAGTTGAAAGGGCAATTGTATGCGGCCACTGACTATTATATTATATATCTATGTATATAAATAATTAGTGAGTGAAACGTTAAGAATATGATATCTATTATTGTGTTTGTTTATTTTCATGTTCTTACTATATTCTAGTCAATAGTTTAGGTCTCAATCTTTGGTACGCCGAGAGCAAGCGTAACATCATTAGCTGTTAGTTTCTAACCTTTTAGTGTTGAACACTTACATGTATGTATGTAGTTATGCAAATAGACCTAGCCAGACATAATGTTAACAGTCGGCTACTTATCTCAACTATGTAAAACTTATTTAATAATTCAATTTGTAAAAGAAAAGTCTCAATAAAAACACATTCATTCATTCATTCATTCGGTATGTCTTGGTTAATCTTGACACAACAACGCCTTTCGTTTCAGACATTATAACTGCACCGCCAAATAAACGTCAGTACTAAGCCACCAAAGAACGTCTTATATCCCCATTCGATGAAATGAGCGAGTCAAAACTACGCCGCCTTCTTCGAGGAGCCGAGTTCTTCGATGAGAAACCTTTCAACTTGTTGCAGCCTCTTCGAAATTTAGCGAGAGACCAATCCCCAGACAACGTTCTCCGCACACTTTTCATGGAACAACTACCGGAGCAGATCCGCGGAATTTTGGCCACAAGACAAAATCATCGATATGTCACGCCCGACTTTGATGGCGTTAAAAAACACAAATGTTACATCGAACCCCAAAGCTGCATCAAAATCAGATCTGGAAGCTTAAGTGAACGCCTTATACTAAGAGCTTGAGCACTTACGCCGTCGTATTAAAAACAACCATTCCAGAAATTCCAGTCGGTCACGTTAAAATGAAGAAAAAAAATAGAAAAATAGAAAAATACAATTTGCTATTTCCACTCGAAGTTTGGTGAAAGAACTCGTAGGGAACGCGGCAGACATCTCTGAAGGCAAAACAACCGCACGCCTGCAAGTTAAAGATAGAAAAAGTGGTTTCAAGTTTTTGGTGGACACTGGAGTTGATATTTAAGTTACTACACTTCCGAAACTAACGCGCCCAAATAGATCCAAAAGCTTCTTTCAATCAAGGTTGTTCCCTGCAAATAGTTCAACTATCAATACCTTTGGCACAAATTTCATGACACTTGACCTAGGACTCCGTTGACAATTTTTTTTGGATTTCCACACTTGACGATGTCACTCAACCCATCCTTGGAGTTGACTTCATCAAACATACGGACTCCTCGTCGACCTTTGTCGTAGAAGATTGATCGATTTGGAGATGAAGCCAGAATCGCCAACATGACTTATGTATTCGCCGCACTCATCAATGTCTTTAGTTAATTTCGACTATCCCTATTACCATCTATTAAAGGAATTCGAGGACCTATGAAAACAAGGTGGTCGTAAGATGGCATCCCATAGTATCCAGCGTTATATCACCACACATGGACCACCAGTAGCCGAACGCGCACGGCGCCTAGTGGAAGAAAAGTTGGTAGCAGCAAAAAACGAATTTGAAGTTATGATGCGACAAGGGCTTTGTGAACCATCAAAATGTGAATGGGCGAGTCCGCTGCATTTCGTGAAGAAAAAGAATGGCGAATGGTGAGCCTGTGGCGACTATTGGCGCTATAGCAAAGTAACAGTATCGGATCGTTATCCGTTGCCAAACCTGCGCAGTCGTAAGGTGTTTACATCTCGACCTGAAGCGGGCTTATTACTTACTTAATGAGAACGGAACTACACTCCGGCCTCCAGGGGAATTCTTCATTGAGGAAGAAGTTATACCTACCCCTTAAGCATTCGTTGAAAATTTCCGCACATTTATGAGAGAGGTGCGCTCAGCCCCCGAAGCTCATCACACCAAAACACGTGCCTTCACACACAAAACACTGCACACATGTTCGCACGTTTTTCCCAGAGTAGATGAAGTGAAGAAATCTTTGGAGCAGGCCTACAGAGGACCCTACGAAATCGTAGGACGACCATCCGACTTTATGTTTGATATTAATATCGACGGAATACCGAAAATCATTTCGACAGAGAGACTAAAGCCGGCGTTTATGGTAAATCTTCAGCCAATGACATTTTCACCAATGTCATCGAAACGTCAGCTACGTACGTTCTTAGGACAGAAAAAGGTACACTTAGTAGCTTTCGTTTAGTACTCAAGTCACTCAGGGTAGGATAATATATATTAATGTGGTAACGGATAGAAGTCAGCACAGTAGATTTGAAACAAAGCTACTTTTGAATTTAAATAGTTATCACTTTTTCGCTTTTAACATCTTCCTACAATGCTCTTATATATGTATGTGTCTTTTTACTTGACTCGAAGTAATACGAATACAACGGAGAATAAATTTGTTAAGTAAAATATCAAATATTTGGTTTTATTGCGCTTTTATAACTTGTTAGTTGTCAACCCAAATAAGTTACAACTACTGAAATATGGCATTGGAGTATAAATATCAGCATCCCAAGGTATGCAAGTCAGTTCAGTTGAATTTGAAGTGTGAATTAAAAGAAGTTATTAAGTGGTTTAAGTAAAAGATAAGAAAAGTAAAAGCGGTTGATAAATTGGATTGTATTGAGATAAGTGATTAAATTTTGAATTGTAACTGCATTGAATAAAGCGATTGGGTTGGAAGGAATAAGATCTATCATTTGTACCCACACAACCATTTTACATTGGTGTCAAAAGTGGGATAGGACTTATTGTGTGTAAAAAAAGGAAGGCTTTAGTGATTGTTGATTGTTTGAAAAAGCTATAATGAGACGAAAACTATCGCAGTTGACCCTCGTCCAACTCAAATTCGAGTTGAACAAGAGAAACCTCAGCGCCAGTGGAGGAAAAAGTGACTTAGTTTTCCGATTTCAGGGCGCTTGATCCAGAGGGGCATGATCCAGATAGATTCTCCTTTGACGTTGACGAGGAAGAACAGGTAAGTACAGGCAATGACATGGCTGTAATGATGCAACTCCTCTTGTTAAAAATGGACGAACAAAAGGATAGCCTCAAACAAAAAATGGGCGAACAGAAGAGCAGTCTCGACGAACAAAATATAAATCTGAAAATGGATGAATGGATGGAAAATGGATGAATAAAGGAATAATCTGGAAGAACAAAATAACATTCTCCAGCGAAAGTTCGAAGAAATCGATGACAAATTTGATAGAATACAGAAGAATGGTGATAACAATTTTGTTAGAATAGGGAAGAGTGTTGATGAAAAATTCGAACAAATGAACGACAAAGTTGAGCAACTGTCAAAAGAGCTCGACACAGTGCAAAAACAGAAACTTCGAGGATGTTCGTTGAGCGATCCAAGGAGAAAAGAGTTGAAACCTCCCTACCAGTGCGAACTAACAAAGCCGGCAGGAACAGCTTTCAAGAATCCGGTGAACCTTTCCGAAGGCATTAGTCGGGATGCCCCGCGAAGTTGGGAGCAGGAGTTGACTGCCCCAGAACCATCATCCAAGTCTCGCTGGTAAAACGATGCAATAAAAGTCTTCTGGTGGAAGTAGTCAGCGGTAAGGAGAAATTCATGACAACAATAGACACCGGTTCCACCCGCTAAATCATCGGGAGGGATCTTGTGCAGAAGTCTTGGTTGCATAACACCAGAAATTCCAGCTTGCCAACAGCTATAGGAGCAACGATTAAGGTATATGGTGAAGTCCTCATAAAAATCCATCTGGCCGGAATAACACTCTTTCGCGTGTTTCTAGTGGCTGACATACAGTTTGTCAAGAAAGTGTTTTTACAAGCAAAAACATTGCTCTAATTTATTTTCTTTTTCTAATAAAGACTCATCAACACATTTTTTTTTAATTTCTGGTTTACACTTCTTAAAACTAGCATTTAAATGACAAACAGTTACTCGATTTTATTTTAAAAACATAAGAAAAAACAACAAAAACGAGTTTATTCCAAGAAATTCTGTGTCAAGAAAGTCTATTTACACATTGTAGTTTTACGTTTATGAAAGAAATTTACAGTAATAACAGTTCTTTCTGTTTTTTGTTTTTGCTGTTTACTCAAAGTGGAGTAAAATTGTCTCAGTGTGAAAAGTACATATAATTAAAAATGCCTGGTAAAAGAGTTTCAAGTGACGTAATTCAATTGGTTTATTATAACCACTATAGAAATAAAAGTGCAGCAGAGTTATCCTAGATGTTTGGCTTGACCCGCCAAATAATATATAATATAATTAATCGTGCAGAAAATGAAGGACGATTGCATTTAATAAAGGCAAAGGGCAGGCCTAATAAATTTTTTTTCAATTTTCTGTTTGAACGCATTTTTATTTATATACTTAATTAAATCTTACATGCTAAACAAAAAACGCTTAAAAATTAGCTTAAATAACTTACAAGTAATCTTATACTAACTTAATGGCCCCATGCGGGCACTCTAAATTAAACCTAACACTTAAACTAAGTCTTTCGACGTATATTACATTATATTTAATTTTATATTTATATGTTACAACTAAAACTAAGAAAATAGATTTTAAGAAAAACTTAGTATATGGACATATTAATTAATTATAAAAACCTAAAACTAAAAACTTACAGACTACTTAAAAATAAATCTTAGTCTACTTATATCTAATACGCACATACATATATATATATATACACATAATACATATATACTTAATATATACATATATGTACATATATATATAAAAATTATTTTTTTTTGTCATTTCTTATTTTTTATTTATTTTTTTTTTGTTTTTATATATTTTTTTTCTTAAAATCTAACTTAAACCTACTTAAAACTATGTAAGCCGGCCATGGCTAAAAACAAAATTAGGCTGGCCCACTTTGCTTCACAGGAAGCTACATATTAGTTGAGGGATTCGACGACGAACCCTCCCCTCCTTCAAATAGCCACCAAAATTGTTGGTGCTGCCGAGCAACATCCCTCATGTCGCGACTCCCTACCGCCCTACTGAACCGGAGACGCTCCGCAGTGCCATGTGCGACGTCTCTGTCGTAGTTGAGTCGCCTGTCCGCAGCTGTTCGAGCAACGTGGAAGATTAGCGGCACAGCCAATCTGTCCTGAATCAGACCCTTGCTATCTAGATAGAGGAACGCTTCTGGAGGAACATAGCCGTCAAAGCGAACTCTCTCATGATACATATAATTAGAGTAGTAAGCCCCAGAGATCAGGTTGTTCGACGATGTCATTGCTCTTGCAATGTGCCTTCGAGTCAACTTAATAACAAAATTGTCCACTCTTATTAGGTTCGCCCTATTGTACAAGACCTCATTGCGATAGAATTTTATGTACTCAGACTCTGGTGTTCTGTATAACCGAAGACAAGCCCTAAGGCAAGCCCTCTCAAACACCCGAATCTTTTCCAATAAACTTGCTCTCACGTTGAACCACACCGGACATCCAAATACAAGCATGGGCCTGATAAGGGCCATGTAGCAGATCACCTTCACTCTCGCATCGAGTTGGCTGTTGTAAAACAGTCTCCTTGTAAGGGCAAAAGCACCTCTGGCTCTGGCCAGAGCAACATCTATATGTTTGTTAAAATACAGATATTGATCTAGCCAGATCCCAAGGTATCTGACTACATTTCGACAAGCAAGTGGCTGTCCATGTTGTCCATTTCCTCAGGATACCAATTTCCATACTTCGGTGGTACGAGTATATGATTACTACGAAAGTGTTTTTATAGTAACATTTTTCTGACTGAGTTCCTATTACACAAATGAAAACTTGCTGTGGCTAGGATTCGAACCTTGACCTTCCGAGTGAGAAGCGATAGCTAGTACCACTACACCACCCCACCCCCAAGTGGATAAAGAGGTGTAATGCGCTAATGTCGATGATGGGTTAGGTAGAGGGACCAAAGCAAGTACATCCAGTAAAGACTGTAAGGTATTTTGTGACTTGTTTCGAAAAACTCCACAATTAATATGAGGAGCGCAAAAGGAAAGTTGTCTAGAAAAGGAACTAAAGGTTACATAAACATAATACGGAGCCTTTTGGCAGAATGTGACATCAAAAACAGGAGTACCAAACCTAAACCGCTACTGACCCTAAAACATATTGACAGAGGCTAAGTTGGGCAACACAGAATTTAGGACAAGATTGGAGCAAAGTCATATTTACAGATGTCTCATCTTTTTTTATTTATAATTATTCGAAGAAATCCTCGATAAAAAAATTTGAAAAGCAAAAGTTCATGTTTATGGATGCTTCTCGGCCAAAGGATTCGGAGAGTTAATAGTTTTCACACAGAACTTCGATGGTAAAATTATGCCAGAAGGGTTTGCTAAAGTCTGCGAAACCTCTATATGGTCTAAACAATTACGACTGGATTTTGCGAGAGGATAACGGTCCAAAACATCGGAGTCACCTCTGTACGCTTTGGAAAGAGACGTTAGATTAGCCGTGCCAAAGTCGTGATGCGAATCGAATAAAAAATGTGTGGTCCTCAATGAAGTAGAGGAAGGGGAAGAAAAAAAATACCCACGATTAAACAACCTGCGCGGGCCTTGAAACAAATTTGGAGAGGCCTAAGGAATTAAGTGAAAGTTGCACTAGACGATGCCAAGCAATTACAAATAACAATGGTCACTGGACGCCTACTGATATAATTCTGTATACTTACATAACAAACTACGCTAATGCTGGTGTAGGAATTGAGTGTCTTAGATATCGAATGTCGTGCGTGCGCGCGTGTGTAATATAACACATACTGTAGAGTGATGGGTTTGCAGATCAGTGGAATACATGGGGTTTTCTCAAACCGATGACTAGAAGTTTTAAGAAAACGATAGTACTTAAACGTTATAAAATCAACAGTTTTTTTTTTTTTCATAGGTTTTCTACATATTTTTAATAGTTAATAGCGATTAATAGTTGCTCATTTAGACATTTGATCCTATTAACTACATTTGACATTCTACTACATTATATTTTGGAGTTAACACTTTATTCATTTATTATTTAAACATAGTATTAATCATTAGGGTTGACCATCTGCAACACATACATAAAATTGATAACATACCACCTTGATCAAAAAACGAACTTGTATTAAATTTTGGGTAAAAAACGGATTTAATGGTGCGCGAACGTTGGAATTATTGGAAAAGTGTTTCGTCAACGATTTTCTAAGGAAAACGGTCATTTATCAGTGGCACGAGCGTTTCAAAAGTGGTCGTGAGTCAATCGAAGATGATGAACGCAGTGGCAGACCATCGACATCGAAAACCGACGAAAACATTGATGAAGTAAAAGAAATGTTGATCAATAACCGCAAATTATCCATCAGAGAGATAGCGGAGGACTTGAACTTTGCCTATGGATCCGTCCACGACATTTTGGTTAATGCTTTGGGTTTCCGTCGTGTAGCAGCAAAGTTGCTGCCATAAGACCTAAATTTCATGCAAAAAAGAGACAGTGTTGACGTCGCGTCGCAAAAGAGATGATTTGCGAGGCTGAATCTGATCCCACATTCATCAAAAGGATCATTACTGGAGACGAGACGTGGGTTTATGGGTACGACACGCAATCCAGACATCAGGCAAGTGAATGGCGTTCACCAAATGAGCCGAGACCAAAAAAACCACGTCGTTTTCAGTCAAAAAAGAAGGCAATGGATTACAGCGGTGTAGTGCATCATGAATTTTTGCCAGAAGGCCAGACAGTAAACAAAGAGTATTATTTGGGCTTTATGAGGAGTTTGCGTGAAGCAATTTGCCGAAAGAGACCAGAATTGTGGGTAGAAAACTGGTGGATTTTGCACCATGATAACGCACCGTCGCACCGTGCTATCATTATTCATAATTTTTTGACGAAAAATGCAACGAATACCATCCAAGAGCTACCGAATTCACCTGATTTGGCTCCCTGTGACTTCTTTCTGTTCAATCGAGTTAAAAAATCAGTGCGAAAAATCGCAGGAAGCAATGATGGACATACCGAAAACCGAATATAAAAAATGTTTCGAGGATTGGATCAAGCACTGGCATAAAAGTGTTGCAGTCGATGGGGATTACTCTGAAGGGGACAATATAGATTTAGATGAATAAACTTGTATTTCCAATTTTCTGAATACATTCCGGGAACTTTTTGATTAAGGTAGTATGTACAAACTGATTGATTGAGTACGGATTAACCCTGGATAGCTTAGTATAATTGAAAACTTAAATACTAAGTCTTGGAGGCGAGTTTACTTAAGTGAAAGTTGAATAAAGGTTGAGTAGAGTTGACTTCGCGTTGCATTCTGGTCATGGGTTTATGGTATTCATAATTCGTTCGGTGAGGATTTATACTGAAAAGAGGAACATACGTATCTTAGATTTCGGAGCTTAACATTCAATGAGTTGAGTTGCAATAGGGCGGCAGAATCAGTGTCGCCAGTTAAAAGCTGATAAACAAAGAGTCTGTCACCGACTTCACGACGTGTTATAAGAGGTTATAAGACTATCAGTTTTAGGCGATTGTAATGGGGCGGAAGGTTCAAACTGTCAGTCCTTGGAAAATCCTGCATCGCAAATGGGATAACCCTTCGCTATATGAAAATCATCTGCATAGAGGTGCACTAATGAAACAGACAGATGGTAATGCAGTATTTACACCGCATCGAATACCGACTAGGTTTTCTTTGATAGTTGTACAGTGGTAGAGAATTCGTTTATAAGCATACTAGTTTTTTCGATTATGTTTTTATTAAAAAGTTATTGGTATAACTTAAGTCAATATAGATCGAAATGCAATTTCACTTCTGTTCTCGATATATTGTATTGTAGATTACGAGAGTTTTCGCGAAAACAAGGTTTTCTTTCGATATGGTGTGAATACTGCTAAAAGAAAAATACAATAAAATTTGTCCAAAAATAAAAATCCCTGATAGGAAACATGTCTTCCAGCCCCATCTTTGAAACTGAAAAAATTACAGCGGAGTGCTTCATAGTTGACCTTATCAATTTGTCATTCATTAAGTTCAGACGTGCTTAAATTTCGCTCCGCTTATTTATTTCCATTTAATTTTTTCCTGCCTAATTTGCAATAATTCGCACAATCTATTTCTCGGTTATCGCCGTTTGTTGTGTTTTGCTGACTCGATTTGTTTATTGAGTAAAAGTGCCTAATAATCTTAAATTTAAATAAACAAATAACCCAATTCTCATTGACCGCCTTTTGTGTAAGTTTTCAACTCTAACTTATTCATCGTCATCATGTCAGAATTATGTGGAAGTGCAAATTGCTCTCTAACAAATAATCCAAATGCTGTTATGGTGATCTGCAGTGGTCTTTGTTGCAAATCGTTCCATGCTCTTTGCATTGGCTTGTGTAAGAGATCCAACGCGTACCTAGGAGATTTTAAAAACAACTTTTTATTCTATTGTGATGAGTGCAAGGACGTCATTCCGTCCCACATCTTGCTTCAGACTCTTTAAGTTCTCTACGGTCTTCCCTCGATTTACATCTTCAAAGTATATCCCGAAGCAGCGTTCCCTCTCCGTCAAATAATGATCAGTTGCTCATAAACATCATGTGCCAAATGAGCGAATCACGCGCGTTGTTAAACATCCGGATAGCTTCTAGTAAAATCGACGATATACCGGTGCAATCCCAGGCTCTACCGACTGCATCATACAACACCTCGATTCTGACTGAGATGCTTGAATCTGCCATTATGGAACCACCAATAACTCTTGGGTCATCTTCTCCTCCACCACAACCCTCTCCGGAAATTGATGCTACTACACCAACTCCTGAACCCACAATCTCACGATTCGACACCTTATGGATACTTTCGGAGTAGAACAAGAGAATCAAAAAGTTGAACAATTCCAACAAAGCCGAATCGGTTGCCTTTTTAATAAGAGGTACACATCTCGATCGAATCAGGCTAACCAGTCTCTTCAAATTTAAGTTTAAAATTGATGTCATCAACTGCCGTAAGATCTAAACCAACACCCTCAAGGTAAGCATCCCGCTCAAATATGAATGGATGTTCATCAACCCTGCTTCCGACGTCATCAATCTGGGTGGAATAACCATGGAAAGATTAAAACCAAATACAGGAAACAACAAACATCGCAAGGATACTACCTTTAATTCCAGTAATTCAAATCCCACTAAACCTAGAAAACAGCAGTCTAATCCTATACCAAAGCCCAACTCTCACAAAAAAAAACCAAAGCCTAACAAACAAAGCTCCTGATCCAAACTGGAGTTTTCAAGTTGGGACATTCCCTTTCTTCACTCCTTCTTCACTTCATACTGACAATCGCGTATACTCAAAACGTTCTTCTACACCGTCCAACCCAATTCCCAAACGTGTATCTTTTAATCTTGGTCCTCCTCTCAGACATTTAAAAGCTCAACAACATCTCCTCATTCCACACAAACAAAAACAGCATAGCCTAACTTTATTCGCTCCCATATTTTAAATCCCTCTCCATCTTCTAAGCTAGAGTCCCACCCTAATACCACAAAACCTTTTTTTAGACCCCATACTTCCTCCAAATGTAAAGTTAATCTCGATTAAGAGACCGCAGATTATACGATAATGGTCGTTTATATCTCGCATACCCACATGATAAGCCAGACCCTGTCTGTATCGACGGTATAACGAAAACCAATGCAATGGTTTCCATACTGCAAGAAGGCCTTCCCACTAATCATAATGATCTGCGGCAACTTTTTATACGTTTTCATAAGCAATTAGATATAACTCCTGATGATGTGGCTAATGATCTCTCTTGTTTTACGTCTCACGTAAGCTCCAAACGTATACTACACCTCCGGCGAACACGGTCTAGTTTCAAAAACTACCATCGCTCCTAACCCACCACTCAATTCTTTGCCGAAGCCTCCCAAATATCTGTCCCTGTATTATCAAAATGTAAGAGGATTACGAACTAAGATTTCTGCTATATATCTTCTCGTAATTCGCAGATTCTGCCCTACGACATTTTTGCACTCACAGAAACCAATCTCACCCCTAATATTAAGAATAATGAATTATTTTCCCAAGACTTTGATTTACACCGTGACGACGGTCTAGATAAAGAGGACAATTTATATGGCCGTGGGGTACTTCTAGCTACACACTATCGTCTCGAGTCTAAACCCTTTGAAAAATCGTCCACTGCATTCTTTGAATTTGTTTGCGCTAGAGTTCCTATTTGCAAGCGCAACCTATATATTTGCTGCTGCTATGTTCGCCCCTCTCAACCAATTCAAATTTACCAGCTAGCTGTTGATGCAATCGACAGCATTTTTAATGCTGCTGATCCCAACGACGTAGTTATTTTTTTAGGTGATTTCAATCTACCTAAGCTTCTATGGGCTCAGACTAACCAGTCCTACTTTACTGTAACAAATCCCACCTCTGATAAAGAAAATCTTTTCATCGACTGCCTTACTGACTCTGGTCTGTTAATTAAGTGGTGTCACCAATAACATTGGCAGACAACTCGACCTAGTCTTCGCCACTAATACAGATAACTGCATCGTCTTAGAAAACAGACATCTTCTTTCTAAGTTGGACAGTTACCACCCTCCCATTTCTATTACGTTGGCGAATGACAATAGTCTTAATCGCGTTTCCTATGAGTGATGTTACAGCTTTAACTTTCATAGGACTAACAACGCCAAACTGAATAACCTCCTCAGTATGGCTAATTTTGACTTTCTTTACGATAATCCCAACCTCACGGTTAACTATGTTCTCCCATCCTTTTACATAGAAATTTTCAAATGTCTCTCCCAATCTGTACCTTTTCCACCCAAAAAGAATCCCTCACCATCACCACCCTGATATAATAAAGAGCTGCGATCTCTTCGTAATAAGAGAAGTAAGCTCTGGTATATTTACTTGAAATCGCGTTCCGACACAGATTTCTTTTACTACCAGTCTACCCAAATAAATTTCTCCGTACTTTGCCAAACTCTATATGACAACTATTTAAACTAAATGGACCACACCCTCATTTCCGACCCCAAACGATTCTTCCAGTTCATCAAAAGGTAAATCAGATAACTATCCATCATCTTTGAATTTTCTAGATAAGTCCTCGGGCGATCCCCAAATTATTGCAAATCTCTTCGCAATTTTTTTTAGCCAAGCTCTCGCCATCCATTCCCAAGAGCCAAACCACTCTTACTTTTCCTACTTAAATAGCTGCCCACAAATAACTTTGGAATCTGTGTCCATAAATTTAGAGCAGGTTAAAGATAAAATAATAAACCTCAAAGATGATTATTCTGCTGGCCCTGATGATCTTCCCCCTATATTTTTAAAGAAATGTGAAATACACCTAGCCCAACCTCTTACAGCTCTCTTTCAGCTTTCTACCACCCAGGGATTATTTCTCTCGACCTGGAAAAGGTCTTTTGTTATCCCCCTACATAATATTTTCAACTATCGACCAATTGCTAAGCTGTCCTACATACCTAAGCTTCTCGAGAGCATTATTTGTAACATAATGCTTTTCCATTGTAAACCTATTGTTTCCCAAAACCAGCACGGGTTTCTCAAAGGTAGATCTACGATCACCAACTTAACGGAATTCGTATCAAGCACTTTATGTGCACTGGAATCTGGAAATGAAGTTGATGTGATTGCCACCGAAAGCAAAGCCTTTGATAGGATCTCACATGATATAATCCTTCTGAAATTAAAAGCTCTTGGTTTCCAAACAAACTTTATAACATGGATTCAATCATATTTAAATGAAAGACATTACTATGTTCTATTTAGGTCCATGGTTTCTGGCCCAACTAAAGCCTCCTCTGGTGTCCCTCAAGGCAGCCACCTTGACCCCTTATTATTGATTCTGACCATTAATGATGTTGATTGCATCATTAAAAATTCATACATATCTGTTTACGCAGACGATATGAAAATCTTTAGATATATATATTCTTCCTCAGACAGCCTACCACTGCAGGAAGATCTTGACAGATTTTGTACTTGGTGTCAGAAGAATTTTCTTGAGCTTAACGTCAATAAGTGTCAGGCCATAACGTATCCCCGTAAGCGGCCCCCTACTTCACCTCGCTGTTATCTAATCTCTAATCTGCCTGTTCCCTTAGTGAATGAGTTGCATGATTTAGGTGTTATCTGTGATAAAGAACTCAATTTCCGTTCTCACAGTGATAATATAATAAAAAAAGCCAACTCTGCCCTTGACTTCATCAAGCGCTGGCCTAAGGAGTTTTCCAATCGTTATGTTACCAAATCTCTTTTCATAACCTTTGTTAAGCCTCTTCTTGAATATGCAAGCCAAGTTTGGTCACCCTACTACAGAACACACATCCTCCGGACAGAAGCTGTTTAACGCAGGTTTTTACGATTTGCTTTACGTGGTCTTCCCCGGGATGATAGCCAAAACTTTCCTCCTTATACTGACCAGCTGAAACTTAAAAATTTATAACCCCTTTCTATACGTCAAAAAGTTGTCGACATTCTCTTTATTCATCAAATTTTAGTTGGTAATGTCGATTGTCATTCTTTACTTCAACTTATTTCTTTTAAAACCAACCCACGCAATCTTAGGTCTGTGCCACTTTCCCGGCTAAATCTTCACAGAAAAAAATACGGACACTTGGAGCCTATGTCTAAAATGCTTCGTGAAGTTAATGATATTCTGCCTCTCTTCTACTACCATCTCAGCAAACTCTCTCTTAAGAACATTCTTAGTTCCACCTTTGCCTTACGTCCTAACTTTTTTTTAACCCTTTAGTTTTTATCTTTAGTTTTAAGTGAAAATTGTTAGTTTTAAAAGTAAGCTTGCAATAAGCGTCAATAAATCTGTTCGGGGTTGACCTGACACGCAAATCAAATCAAATTATCAAGGACTTTTGAGAAATCGTGAAGTTTCACTTCTATCTTCTAGGCTCACCATTTCTTGTAAATTAATATACTCTACAAAGTACCTACTTTCTACTATTTGTATCCTTCTTTCCGATGCAGTAAAATCTTATTATCCTTAAGGCAAATGTATTGGGTCTACAAGTAAGTTTCCAGCGTTTTTTTCCAAAATTTGAAGTTTTATTATGAAAACATAATTACAATGCTTTATTCAAAGTATCGTCCATCGGAAGCTACAACTTTCCCCCATCTTTCTGGCAATTTATGAATTCCGGACCAAAAAAAATTTCTCGTCTTTCGAACCCAAGAACGTTTCGAGCCAATTTTTGATTTCCTCTACTGAGCTGAAGCGTATTCCCGTAAGAGCGTTCTGCATCGAACGAAACAAGTCTTAGTCAGATGGTGCCAAGTCTGGACTGTAATGCGGGTGAGGCAGAATTTCCCATCCACTATTTTCCAAATAGTTTTTCACCGAAACCGCAACATGTGGCCGAGCGTTGTCGTGATGAAAAATGACGGACTCATGCCTGGTCTCATATTCTGGGCGTTTTTCTTTTAATGCCCGCTTCAAACGAATTAGTTGGGTTTGATATAATGGTCCTTTGATGGTTTCACCACTCGGAAGCAGTTCGTAGTATACGACATCCTTTTGATCAGACCATATGCAGAGCATGACCTTATTCACGTGAATATTTCGTTTCGGCGTCGATTGGGCGGGCTCGCCGGGCTTTGTATACGATTTTCTGCGTTTAGGATTATCATAATAAATCCATTTCTCATCACCAGTGACAATACGATGCAAAAATGATTTATTTTTATACCGCTGCAGTAACATTTCGGACATGCAAAATCGCCGTTCGACGTCTCTTGGCTTCAATCCGTACAGCACCCAGTTTCCAACCTTTTGAATGAATCCCATTGCTTTTACTCGCAGGGAAACGGCTTGTTGCGTGACGCCCAATGATGCAGCAAGTTCTTCTTGAATCTGACACGGATCCTCATCCAGTAAAGCGTCCAATTCCTCGTCTTCAAAACTTTCCGGCTTTCCGGGGCGATCTTTGTCTTCAACTCCAAAATCACCACTTTTGAACCACTCGCGGCACGTCGATTCACCAATTCATTCCGCCCCATAAGTCTCCGAAAGCAAACGATAGGCCTCAGCCGCACTTTTCTTCATATTAAATAATAAAAGCAACGCTTTCCGCATATGACGTTTATTTGGCTGGAAACTTGCCATGATTTTGCTCGATAAAATGTACGACACCGATAGAACTGCTCAAATATAACGCTGCAAAGTTGTTGACAGATACAAAACCTAAAAATAAAACACATGGGGTCTGACATTTCTGCCCGGGATCCACTGGTGGCGCCATCTCTGAGAAACGCTGGAAACTTACTTGTAGACCCAATATTTGTATAGCTTTGTTATATTTACATTGTTTGTCGCACTTACCAGTTGAATTGTTTGAGAAATCAGGCTATTGTTGATGTAGATGTTGGTACTATCATAATGATAACTACAAAAAGCTTTGTTGTGATTCGTTTTCTTAATCTCTCTTTCGAACATCGCTGTGTTACATTCAATACTACAATATTGGACGATATAGGAGTATCAATGAAGCGCGCTCACAAGTGTTTTTTTACTTTTAAATTTTCTTAACGTAGCATCAGTTTTTCTCTTTCTTTCTTCCCCAATTAAAACATATTAAAGGTACTCATAAACCTTTAAGTACACATTTATTAACACATATCATTGTGCAGTCATCTGGATATTTCCATAGTCAGCATTTGTGCATTAGTTTTATTATCTCAATATTTCGTTAACACGAATTTGGGTTAGGTTAGGTAATACAATTGTTGCCGTTGGAAAAAACCAATCCATTTAGGCCTATTGGTTCATTTTAATGTCATGTGCATCTACTCTTGGAAAAAATTTGAGCTTCTGACGGAGCGCAGGAAATTGTTAACGCCGATATTATTTAGATCGCTTAAGTCATTGCAGAAGAAATCCACTTTCTTCTTTGGGAGAGAGCTGGGCATATGTAGAATAGGTGAAGTATCGTCTCCTCCTCCTCCTCATTTTGCATGCTTGTCTATAAGACAATGTCCAGTAATGACGCCTATGATTGCACTGAGATGCTTCCTATTTAGAAAGATCAAACATTTTTATTTTTTTTCCTGTCGAAACAGAGAACTCAGACAAAAAGCTAGTCAATTGTAACCTTTGTAAATTCAATTTAATGACAGATTTCAGTCTTTCGAACAAAGGTGAGTAAGCGCTTCAGTGATAAGGTGCCTACAGTACCAGCACCGACTACGTTAACGTCGAGTATATGCAGCATGATGCTAGCGTATGTCGGACATTCACAGAGATAGTGAATGTGAGTTCCGGTTCTGAAAAACTCTCCTCTGAACTTTGCCTTTCGAGTTCATCGGCGATTTCATTTCGCGTGATCCCATTGTGACCAGGGACCTGGACAAGAATTCGTGAATTTAGCCTTCCGACTGCGATCAGTGATGTCTTACATTCTTGAACTTGCTTGGAAATCGTAAGCTTCAGCAAGGCTCAAAGCTAAGCTTCGCAGTCGTTACAAAGGCAAATACTTTGACCCTCAACTGGTTCTTCACAATATTGTTTGCTGCCATCAGGATTGCCGTTCTTTGTTGTTTTATTTCGTTGTTCATTGTTCTATTCCGTTTTTTTGTTGTTTTATTCCGTTGTTTGTTGTTTACTATTATTTGGGCAGTTAATTGTTTGTGTTGAAAATGCGTTTCGCGATAATGCATTTTACGAGTAGATGATGTCGGTGGTAATGTTGTTTACATTCCTAAATAATGATGTAGTCTGTTGTTCGTGAATTGATAAGAATGCCGGAATAGGCAGAGAGGAAGATTACGTCATTAACTCCCCTCCTTCTTTAAACTAAACGTCCTCCCTCTAACTTAAATTTCGTTCTTGTAGGAGTCTCGAAAGATCTATTTCGTATATTTCATCGATTCCTTTTCTTCTTACTTCTGCTTTCTGTAACTTGTAGCATTCGCAGACTTTGACTTTACCATAGATGAGTAATGCTAGTGAGCATAATCCCAGGATGCAATAAACTGTGTATTGGACTGGATGTTCTTTGATTTGTATCAAAAATTATTTAATTTTTAATTAGCATTGGATTCGATGATACGCAGGACGTTTAGCTGTTCGTCATGTTGCTCGTATATAGTATCTTTGAACTCTTGTTGGAGGTTGAAGTATTGCTTTCCATTGATAGTTGTGGAGTAGTTGAATTGTATTAATTTAGGTCCGTCTATTTTACATTATTCTAGGTGTGTTCATAATCTGCGTTATTTTCATGTATCACTTTACATTGGGCTAGCTTATTTTCTAATATATTGGTACAATTGTCAGAAATTTTTATATTACATAATTTCCAACATAGTTTCTACATTTTTTAATAGGTGTAAATACGAGTACATTGTTCAAAATGTAATGTCTTAGAAACTAGTAATATTTTTCCATGCTTGTATGCAAGTGGATGTAGATTGAATAAGTTACATTTTGACGCAAAATTATAGTCACCGTGTATTAGGTAGGTTTAGTAAGCAGTAACTTACATCACGTTAACTTTAAAACCAGCTCTTAACTTTGTATTTAATTATAAACAATTTTTAACCTACCTACAATTAGTTTTCAGTTTTTATGCATTTTTATTTATATTTCTTAATTTACTCTTACATGCTAGACAAAAAAACGCTTAAAAATTAGCTTAATTAACTTAGAGATAATCTTATACTAACTTACTGGCCCCATGCGGGCACTCTAAGTTAAACCTAACACTTAAACTATGTCTTTCGACGGATCTTACAGTCTATATTTATTTTTATATTTAACGAAACTAAAACTAAGAAAATCAATTTTAAGTAAAAACTTAGTATATGGACATATTATTTTTTTTATAAAACTTAAACCTAAAAGCCTACATACTACCTAAAAATAAATCTTAATCTACTTAAACTACTTACATCTAATATGTACATTTTTTTTTTTATATTTTTATTTATTTTTTTTTTGGTTTTATATATTTTTTTTCTTACAATCTAACTTAAACCTACCTAAAACTATGTAAGCCGGCCATGGCTAAAAAAAAACAAAAATTAGGCTGGACCACTCTGCTTCACATGAAGCTACTTATCACTGGAGGAGTTCGACTACGAAGCATCCTCGCCTTCTTCAAGCCACCAAAATTGCTGGTGCTGCTGAGCAACATCCCTCCTGTCGCGAGTCCCTACCGCCCTACTGAACCGGAGACGCACCGCACTGCCATGTGCGACGTCTCTGTCGTAGTTGAGTCCCCTGTCCGCAGATGTTCGAGCGACGTGGAAGATTAGCGGCACCGCCAATCTGTCCTGGATCAGACCTTTACTATCTAGATAGAGGAACGCTTCTGGAGGAATAAAGCCGTCAAGGCTTGGGGGTGGCAGTGGTGTAGTGGTACTAGCTATCGCTTCTCACTCGGAAGGTCAAGGTTCGAATCCTAGCCACAGCAAGCATAACACTGACATATAGATTTGGGTAGACATTCCGAGAGAAGAAAAATCTCTCCATCCTATTCGGACTCCCACCCCTGGAGAGTCAATATCGAAACCAAACACACCTGAGTTTCAAACCACTACATCACAATCTTTCCTTTCTCCTCCTTCTATCTTTCCGCCCGCTCCATAGCAATAGTTAGTATAAGGGTATTCATAACCCTTAGGCGCGCGTAAACTATAAAAAAAAAAAAAAAAAGGCGAGCTCTCTCGTGATACATATAATTGGCGTAGTAAGCCCCTGAGATTGTTGTTCGACGATGTCATTGCTCTTGCAATGTGCCTTCGAGTCAACTTAATAACAAAATTGTCCACTCTTATTAGGTTCGCCCTATTGTACAAGAACTCATTGGGATGGAATTTTATGTACTCAGACTCTGGTGTTCTGTATAAGCGAAGACAAGTCCTAAGACAAGGCCTCTCAAACACCCGAATCTTTTCCAATAAACTTGCTCTCACGTTGAACCACACGGGACATCCAAATACAAGCATGGGCCTGATAAGGGCCATGTAACAGATCACCTTCACCCTCGCATCGAATTGGCTGTTATAAAACAGTCTCTTTGTAAGGGCAAAAGCACCTCTGCCTCTGGCCAGAGCAACATCTATATGTTTGTTAAAATACAGATATTGATCTAGCCAGATCCCAAGGTATCTGACTACATTTCGACAAGCAAGTGGCTGTCCATGTTGTCCGACGATAGAGAACTTTCGCCAATTCTTTCTGGTATCCCTAGAGGCCCCAGACAAAGGCGCCCTAAACAGAATGGTTTCCGACTACTGACAGTTGATTTTCAACTTCCAGTCATCGCAATATTGCCTAATTTAGTCGAAGTCACGTTGCAAAAGTATGTTAATGACCTCAATCTTTGGACTTGATTTGTACGCGATTAAGTCGTCTGCGTACGCTATGCTGTGGGGAAGTGAACCTATCAGATCACTTGTGTAAATGTTGAATAGGATCGGCGAATTTACCGCACCCTGTTGCAGACCGTTTTTAATGTTAAATATTCCAGCAGAAGTCACATCGCCATTCTTCACGATGAACTGTCTACTGGAGAGCATATCAAAAAGAATATACAGCAGTGGTTTACTAATGCCCAACCTGTCCAGCTTGAAAAAGAGTCCTTCTAGCCATACGGTATCGAAGGCCTTCTCCAAGTCAATCAGGCAGGCACCAGTGCACTGGTTCTTGCTTTTGTTCCATTGGATATCAGAAACCAGTTTCGACACAGCATGAATGATAGCATGCCCCGCCTTGAAACCGAACTGATTATCCGGAACGATATGTTTGTCCTCAACCCACTTAGTCAGGACTCTATTGATCACCTTCTCGAAAACCTTACTGATGTTTGGAAGAAGACTGATCGAGCGGAGATTCGCCGGATTGGAAGTATCTTTATCCCTTTTGGGGATGGGATGTACCACCGCAGTTTTCCAATGCGCTGGATAATGTGCATTATTCATTGCATTATTAAACAGGGTGGTATAAATGTTCACCGCTTCTAGTGGGAGATGTCGAAGCACAATGTTCGGTATTTCATCGGTTCCCACTGATTTCTTACTCCTAAGTGATTCGAAGATCGTTTGGAGCTCTTCCTTCGAAATGAACGGCGGTAGTACCCTGCCGTTGGTGATGACATTATTTGACCTATTTTCGTCACTAAACTGGGTGAAGCCCGAGCTCTCGATTCGCCAATTCTCAATTTCATTTCGAAGGCAGAAATTGTGCACAATGACTCGATTCTCCAGATCGTGGTTCGGGCCAATGATGCCATTCGCCTTGTACACTTCCTGGAAAGTCACTCCTATAGCCTCTACCTGCTCCTGCGGATCCTCGATCACAAAGAAGTTATCATCATCAACAGCCTCATTTGGATCTATGCCTGCTGTTACAAGTATTTGTTCGTTGTTCGTCGTTCGGGTGATTCTAAGACATGGAAGGTCGTTCTGATTATTCCTCCGAAATATTTTATTTATTTGCGGGAACATATTCGGGTTGCTGGTGTTTACAGCCCGAATTTTGTTGTTCCAATACAAATTTACAGAGTTTCTGTAATTTTCCTTTATTAATATCTGGAGGTTTTTAATCGACGACTTCAGTGTCATGATCTCCGGGTTATGTCTGTCGGTAAACTGTCTGTACAAGGTTTTTAGTCTTGACAACAGCCTACTTTTTTGTCGGTGCAGTGCGTCAATAGTTGCGTTGCGGAATAAGTCTTCGTCGTCAGTGTGTTGATACCGAGGTATCGTTTTGTCCATTGTTCGTTTGATTGTCTCGTCCATTAGTCTTAGAAACCTGTCAGTCTCCTCGTTTGACAGATTTCTGTTGGATGGTGGGTAGAGCGCATTCGAGGAGAGTGCTCTAGTCAGTGTTCTGGTGAAGTGTGTCCAACGCACCCTACTATAATTGTAGGAATGCCTTTGCACAAACTCATCCAATTCCGCAATTTCGTTGGGAACAGTTACTTCGGTGCTGAGACCGCAATGGTCACTGTCATACACGAAAGTGCGTAGACAGTTTGTAGTTTGTTGGTTAGTGCATGTCAGTTGTATTCGTGAGTCGAACAGGAGAAGATCCAAATAAGACCCGTGTCTGGGAAACGACGGACTATCCGTCGCCTTAAGCCCTAGTCGATACGTTATGCTGTGTTGACCCCACCAATTGAATAGTAGGTTCCCTCTAGTATTTGGTGTATTATTTCCCCAATCACTATGTTTGGCGTTGAAATCTCCGCCGATAATAAAATAGTTGTCTTCCAATTCCAGCCTTAGGAATCGGAAAAGTGTCTCGAGCTCTGAGATGAATAAGGTGGATTGAGTAGCCTTAGGTGCATAGACAGACACCATGTACAGCCGCTTTCCACTACGGAGGGGAATATACACGATGCATGCTTCCAGCACCTGGAACCTACGTACTACACGACTGTATACTCTTTTAAAACGTATACCTTTTCTTACGAAAATCGCAACGCCACCTCCCTGAATGGAGTTGGGTCGGTTTCTCCGTACTATTTTGTATCTCCTGTGCCTCATTTTGTGTCTCTTGGTCAGCTTAGTTTCGCTAACCAAAAGCACATCAGGGGCTTGGTCTTTAAGCAACTTAAATAGTGCGGCTCGTCGTTCTAACCTAATCAGTGAATTCACATTCACTGCAAGGACCTTCAGGGTCTGCTCCGCCACTTGCGTACCCATTACGACAAAAGGTGCGTTAGGCCAGGCAGCAGCGCGTATACTTGATCCACCCGCGCGGTCTGTTTAGTTAAATGACGTTGTAGCTGAGCCATCTGCCCCTGGATAGAGAGCAAGATAGCTAGCATGTCAGGTACTGGTTCCGGTGCTCTAGGCGCTGGGGCCTGAGAAGCTACCTTCACTTGCTGTACCGTATTTCCCCTACCTGCCGCCATTTGGGCGTAGGTAACATGGGGAGTAACGGCTGGAGTTTGTGAATGCACGGGTGGACGTTTAACTTCCACTTTCTGCTGCCGGGCCAGATGTATTCTTTTGATGTACTGGAATTTGGGACAACCCCGATAATTTGCGGTGTGTCCCGTGTTCCTACATAACGCGCAAGAGAGCTGGCTTTTTTCAGACGTTCCGTCCTTACCCAGAACGCATTCCTCTGACTTGTGGTTCTTTCCGCACTTTACGCATCGAGGCTGCATTTCGCAGTTCGACGCGGCGTGCCCGAACCTTTGGCAGCGAACACATTGTAAAATGTTGTCGCCCCGTTTTACTTTTTCCCAGTGTACAACCTGGTAGTCCAGGACTTTGATGCTCCTTAGACCATCCAGATTGCTGGTGGGACTTAACTGCACCAGGAAGAATGGTAGTTTCCGCATCTCCCTTTTGGCTCTGGCTGTGGTGAAAGGCTTAACCCCCACGAATTGGAGCCCTTCACACTCTTTCTCTTTCAGCAGTGCAAGGAGCTCCTCCGGATCAGTCGACGGTTCTAATCCCCTCAGCAGCATTGTTTGCAGCTTTTCACCCTTCGGGGTGTAGGAGAAGAACTCCGTCGTCGAATCCTTCAGTAAATTTTTTATTTTATGATAGCGCTCCACTGTGTTACAATGGATCGCATGCCTATCTAACGATAATCTTTTTATAAAAAAATTGTTGCCTATGGCCGACTTACACAGTTCTATGGTGTCCTTTAATTCCAATTTGAAAGTGTTAATTGGTGGCACTTTCGGTTTAGTGGATTTCTGCTCTTGCTGTTGTTGTTGTTTCTGCTGCTGTTGTTGTTGTTGTTGTTGTTGATGTTGCAGCTGTTGTTGTTGCTGCTTATTCTGCTGCCGTTGCTGCTGCTGTTGTTGCTGCTTAATCGGTTGAGATTTTTGTTGTTTGTGTGCATCTGTCTTTTTCTGCTGCTCTTGTGCAGGTTTCTGGATGTTTTGTTTTTCCATTGATTGTATCTGTTGTTGTTGTGGAGATTCCACGGTTGTGTTTGACTGCTGTTGAGGTTTCTGGAGTTGCTGCTGCTTCTCCATCTCCCTCCTTGCCATTTGCTTAGCTCTTATTGCCAGCACTTTTTGTTGCAGCTGCTCAATGGTACTGCTCAGGGCTTCGACCTCGTCGTCTTCGTCATCTGACTCGGATGCAGCTAGGGATGCAAAGCTGTTGTCTGCTCCCATGTATTGTGACCCTTCGTCGCGTACATGCGGACCGTTGTTATTGTCCGATTCTTTCCTCTTTTGCTTTACTACTGCTGCGTTTGTCGATATCATCGCAGCCCTCTTCTTCACTCTACCATTCAGCATTTCTAAGGAAGCTGAAAGGTAAGTGCGTTTTATGAGATTCGGAGTCGGCTTCAGCTTTCTCCTCCTCTTAATGGCTATGTCTGTTGTTTTTGTTGTTGTTGTTTTTGACTTTGAGTGATGGACTGGAACGGATTGATCGTCAGACGACATCATGCCATCTGCTGATCCCGCTATTGGGATAGCGGACCGTTTACTTCCACTCATGTAACTTTGTTCAAACACTTTGTTTTTCACAATAATTGTTTTTTTTATTATATTGAATGGAAATAAAAGGGGAAAGGAAATAAAAACTTTAGCAGATGCTGGGAAGCGAACCACAACCCCGAGATTTGCCGTCCGAGTCTTTAACACCTCGTCTACCGAGCACTTGAGAAAATCACTGCCTGAAAGTCTACTTCTTATTTTTCTTCACTTTTTTTTTTCTTCACTTCTAAAGCCGAAACACAAAACACATCTGCTCTCCGTGGAGGTCTATGAACGACTACCTACAATTAGTATTAACTTTATAATGTACCCGCGATGAGTTTTAGTCAAACAAACCTAAAAATTTACGGTTTGGGATATCAGCCACTTTTTAAAGGGTACACTTTTACAAAATTAAAATGAATTAGACAGAAATATCAAAGGAAATAGAAAACAGAGCCAAAAGTCTCCACAGCTAGGCTCGTTAATTTTAATATTACCATGCAATTTTAATTACCTGTTAATAAATAATAATAATAATAGAAAACAAGTTTTTCGAACTTTGAATTTTAAATTTGAATTTGGATAGAAGTTTCTCAATAATGGAAGCAGAAAAGGTGTTTAATTCAAAAAAAATTAACTTTCTTTTGTCACAATATTTGTTTTTTCTTTAGACAAAACGAGACCAGCTCAGAATTGGGATCGGAATGAACAGGAAATACTGCGGCACTTGGTGGAGCAGCATATCGTAGTAGTAGAGGACAAGAGAAATGATCTGAAAATGATTTCGCAGAAGAAGGCGGCTTGGGAATCAATCGCAGTAGGGATGACAAATTTTCTTGAGACATTTTACTTAAATGACATTTCAAAGTACATACTAAAAGATAAAATTGACTTTATGTTCTATTAAGTTTAGCGCGAGGTTATAATGAAAAAGTGGGTTTTGTCTCAACTGTAATTATCAAAACACTAGCATTGACTTCGTTACGTACTAAAATGACTTTCAAGTGAACTTTATCTGACTATAATTTTGCGCCTTTGTTTTTAATATTGGGTACTTATAAATAGTTATGTACAATTGCTTGGTTGGGTACTATTTGTTGAATATTTTTTAAGTTTAGAGTTCTTAAATGGAAGTTTGCATTTTTCGTGAAATTAATTCTATTAGCAATAGAGGATTGTTCATTTTATACTTCGCTAATCACTAAATCCTTTGATATATTGTAGTTTTAGGACCGAGAGTTCCTAATATTTTTTCAAACTGTGAGTTTTGTTTGTTATTGTTTTCTATCAGTATATACTCGTATAATCCTGCCTCGTGATCAGGTGTACCCGTGATAATTTTAAGAGCTGTCTCAGATCGTCTAGTTCTAAAGGTGTGAGGTAAAAGTATTAACACTTGTTCAGCCGAGTTCTGTTGTAAATTATATGCGGATCGTACTACTTGTGTATGGTGTTAATATTTTTGAAAGGTTTACTACATGGTATAAAAATGTGGTTTCCTGATATACGTATACCGGATAGGTTTCTATCCCTACAGATTTTTTGTCCTTTAAGTCAATTAGGTTGTCGCAGAAAACGGCAGAGAGAAAAATTAAAATTGTTATTCCTTGCATGCTTGCACTCACCTCTGTCTTCTTTTACTACGTGTTTTTCGTATTTTCGTACGTTTTTGTTGTCACGTTGTGTTTTAAAGTACATAACGTCTTCGTTTTTGTATGTGGATACTCTCACCATTTTTGTTATGATATGAAAGCACTTTATTTTGATATACCTCGAGTTTTTGTTTTATATCAGGATACCCTCCTCGATTGAAGAACACGCCATCGGGTTTCTCTCCTGTGACTGAGGGTATTGTTTTGTTCTATTGTCGTACTGCGTTAATGATTTCGTCTCCTGGTGAAGAATTATTTTCCTGTGCTATGACTACCGAGTTCGATCAAGGCGTTGTGCGTAGGTTCAACTTGACCGTTAGTTGTGGAATGAAAGGTCGGTGCTACAGTTTGTACAATTTGTAGTTTTTCGTAAATTTGTTACGCTCATATACCCGTGGATGTTGATTCTTTGTCGGTCATTACGAACTTGGCATTTGGGAAAATTTGTGTTAATATTTCGTCAATGTATTTGTATGTATTCTTTTTGCTCGGAATTTCTCGTATGTAGCAGTATTTTGAGTATTTATCAGTTGTGCTGATGTATATGTTTCCGTTTATGTGAAATAAGTCTAAATGTATGTGTTCGCTTACATGATTTGGGATTGGTGCAACTCCGATCGATTATTTGTGTGGTCCGCATTCGTATTTGTTTGTTGGGCAGATTTCACACTCTTGTGTTTCTTTTTTGCACGTGTAGCGTGGATGGCCAGCAGGGAAAAATGAGAACGCTCCCTCGTTGCTGATAGGCACCGTAAGCGATGTGAGTAAAATCACTAAAGATTGACGGTGTATGTGTGATATATTAGAAAAATATAAACAATAGGCAAAAACGGAAAACACAAACGGAAATGATAACTTGTTAGACAATGTAGATTATAGGATAATACGTGGTTTTAGTGATAGCAAATTATATGAACTTTAGTTGCTATACTTTCAATATAAGGTCAATGCGTAAAAACTGGGATATTTTTTGCGCAAGCATAAACCCCCTACTGACAAGTCTTAAAATTATTGTTGTAATGGAAATAAATATTAAAAAGGAAAACAACAAACATTATAAAATAGACGGCTACAATCCAGAATATATAAGCAGAAGTAAACAAAGAGGAGGAGGAATAGCCATATATGGTATACCAAAATGATATAGAGTATGACTTTCAGGAATTAAATAGTACATCTTGTGAATCTCTCCGAATAAAAATTAGAAGCGGAGCTAAAGTAGAGTATTTGTATGTAGTTTAGAGGCCACCGGCATTAAGTATAAAGGCCTTCGTTGAAGAATTTGGAAACCTACTCCAGCAAACAGCAAGGCAAAAAAATAGAGAATGGTGTTAATAGGTGACATGAACATTAATATTCAGGATCATGATCAAATTCACGCGAGAAACTATTTAGAAATTTTGGCACTCAATGCTTTAAGAAACATTATAAAAGAAGATTCAAGGGTCGATCTCAATCGAGGATCATCAACGCTGATTGACCATATAGCTGTCAACTTAACAGATAGACAAATAGTTTCAGCCGTTATCGAGAGCGACGTTTCTGACCACTACCCGGTGGATAGATGTAGCGGTGAGTTCCCAATTGACATAGCACCTCACTTAAAAAACAGCTTGGTGAACGAAAAAATACACCCAAAAAACTGGGAGATGCTATTGATAGACCAAAACGTGTAGTTAATATACAAAAAATTAGCAATGACTATGCAGACCTCCATGATCCTTGAAAAAATAAAGCGTAAAAGCCGACTAAGCCATCGGATCACGCCCTACATTCGCGAAAAATGTAAACAAAGAGATGAGCTTTACAAAATGTGGAAGAACAACAGACTAAATAAAACTTATGAAGCAGAGTACAAGAAATTACGAAACAAAGTTAATAAAATCATTTTCTAGCAAAAGTCCAGCGTATTTAAAAAAGGGTTTAAAGAGGTTAGAAATGATCCCCGCAAAACATGGAGCCTCGTCAACGAAATAATGGGAAGAAATAAACAAAGCTTGGACGAGGTACTTGTAAAAAACTTCCCATCGGAAAAATGTGCAAAACATTTCTCTGAACAAACGATTCATATTATCCACAATTGTGATAACATAACGTCAACACACATCAATAAAACCCTATACAACTCCATCTTCATAGAGGAAATGTGCGTTGAAGAGGTATGTAAAATATGAACATTACTGGATCAAAACAAATCAGCAGGGATCGATGGCATTAGAACGAGAGACATTAAAATGCATGCGGATGTATTTGCTCCAATTATCACAAGGATCAGTAACCAGATTAGATATCTATTGTAAGACCAATCTACAAAGGCGGTGCTAAAAACACTGTACAAAATTATAGGCCGATTTCAATTCTGCCTGTGATAGAAAAATGCTTAGAGGAAGTGGTAGCCAAGCGACTTCTAAATTTTGTTAACAACCACAAGATAATCCATGAAAAACAATACGGGCTCCAAAAACAAAGTACAGGGCAACTCCTTGGTGAGTTTGCGAATAGCATTAACACGAAGCCTTATGCCGACTTGGAATCAGAGGTAAATTAGCCGACTCTCTTCAAGGCTATTTAAGTGGAAGAACTTTTAAGGTTAAAATTAAGAACGGCCTTAGTAAAGAGACTACTGCCCCATTTGGAGTCTCCCAAGGTTCAAAGTTAGGACCCCTGTTATTCATAGTTTTCATAAACAAGCTAATGCAAGTCTTCACAAATGCCATTCCATTCGCGTTCGCGGATAATACAGCGACAGTCGTTAGACATAGGTGTCCTGTCACTGGCTTACAAGTAATGCAGGCGGAACTCGATAAAGCTGCAAACTAGTGTCATGATGTTGCGCGCAAATCACGGCCCAAAAGTCCTCCACTCCCTTTTCCATCTGTTGTCTGTTGACCTCTTCTTTTCTCCTGCTCCTTCTTGTGTTGTCCCTTCTTTTCTTTCTTCCCGTCCGGATCTGGATGCCACGGTGCAGGTGGGATTCACTGGATCCTCTGAATTCAGTTCCCTCCCCCGGCCTACCGCTCCAGAGATGACCACATAGGAAGCCCTGATATAGCCAGGCGGACGGCCTGGAGACGCTAGAGGACGGACGGTCCGCCCTTTGATGCCCCGAGAGGTCAACGCAATTGGCAATGGCCGCGAGCCCACCATACATGATATTGTTTACCCCAGCATTATAAATTTGTATAACCCCCTACTCTAACAAAAGCTAAAAACGAAATTGTAAAGGAAAGCCCACAATTCCCCGCGGTCGATCCTCGGTTTTCTATGTCTGCAAGAAGGTTTACTGACCCCCCATGATACCCCTGGTAAAACAAGTTTTCCTCCCTCTCCGGCGGTCTCAACTAAAGCTCTCAACCTTAGCTTTGGCTTCGGGTCAGAGGGCTGGCTTCGACCCAAAGCAATCACTTGGATGACAAAACAAACAGAACGAGTAAACATGACCCACAAACATAGAACATCGACTGGTGTGATTGACTGGGGATTCGTTGGATCTCTGGATGTGATTCCCTTTGCTCTAACAGCTGAATTGATAAGCTGATAGGCGGATAAGCTCGTTCGATAGCTTGTCGTCTTAAGGGAAAGAGCCAACAAGAAAAAAAAGAGAACAAAAAAGTGGAACGAAAAGCAAGGAAAAAAACGACGACAACGAACAAAAAAACCCAACCGAAAAACTAAGAGAATAAAAATAACCAAAATACGAGCGAGAATAAGAACGAAAACAAAAACGGGAACAAGAACGAGAACACGAACAAGAAAATTACACCAACCGAGGGCGAAAAACACATCATCGGACAACCTAAAAAGGAAACGGCAGCACCCAAAACGGTCACGACCGGACGAAAGTCGGTGGTTGCGGCGGAGACGGCTTACCCTCCTCCACCAGCAGAAACCCCAGCTAGAGAGCGACCCCGCATAGGCAGCAAAACCCCCATAAACCAGATAGTGGTATCCGCGTCGGTAAACCTTCTTCCCGTTATTTTGAAACCGTTCGTAAGATGGTTAGATTTCCTTAATTGCGGTACGATAACGCGGAACTGTGGGCCTTCCGTTAGCCGACCCGTTAAATTAAAATTTTTAAGCAACTTTTTTTTCTGATAAAACTTTCGGCATACTCTGTAATCCCCCCCCCCCCCCCCCCAAAAAAAAAAGAAAGAAAGAAAAAGTAATAATACGACCATAAATTATTGTAAATAAGTTTTTTTTCTCAGTTATTTTGCCAATTTTGCATTAAAAATTGGGTGGCGCCTGTTGTGTTTGTTAGCAGGTTTTGTGATTTTGTGTTGAGCGATCTTCCCGAACCCCCCTCCCGCTGAATAGCCGGTGTGTGCGGCTAACCAACAGCTGCTTGTGGCAATTCCGGTTTTTGCGATTCCCTCTTGGACTCACATTCGCTTTTGTGCAGTCCACTTCCTTCGCTCATCAACCACCACCTGTTTGGTTGCGGTTCGTTCGTCTCCCTTTTTTTAGTTTGTTGTTTTGCCGGCAGTCCGGCATTCCCTTTAAATAATTTAAATAATTTAATTTTTCCTCCCCCGGGATTAGCAACAAATTGGCGCCCAACGCCCAACAAATAAATATTTCATAGTTGTACCAAAGAGGAGCATGGTAACTTACGGGAAGTGTCTGTGTTTTTTATTCCAAAGTTCGAATAATCGTTGTTGTTTTTTTTAGATCGGTTGTGGGAAGTGGTTTCTGTTTAGAAGTGTCATCGCTGGATTTTTGGAGTCAATGTGTAATTCAAGAATCATCGAGGGAAGTTACAGCCGTTCACACACAACATATATACTGTACACATGTATATACATATTTACGTCCTTGGAATCGAAAACCTCAGGTCGCATTTACCCTGAGTTCTAAGTAGGTTTTCGTTTTTTCCTTTCATCGTCATTCTCCTTCTTTACATACATACATAAGTACATAACATATATTTATATACATAAATTTACATACATATATTTACGTACTTATTTATAAATTTCGTACGTGTAGACATACAACACATAGCATATTTTTTGAATATTGTTACTCGCCCATACAAATATACATATATACAATTTATTAATATATATTCTTTCATATTTATGTATATACATATATATATACCCTCTGCGCATACTCTTTGTTTGTGAACTTCTTGCGCTATTTTGATTTTGGTGACTTGTTGTATATACCAGTTAGTGTTGCTGTGGTTGGAATTAGTTTTTACTCTAATTTTTTATTTTTTGGGATAGCAAGATTTGATATGTTTTCTTTGCTGCTTTACCTTGTGCTTGTTTGTTTAATTGGAAAAAAAATGGAGATTAATCGGTTGAGTCAAGACGAGCTGGCCTATGAAGTAGAGTGTAGGGGCTTCTTATCTAACACCGTCGATAGGATGAGGAAGTCGCTGCGAGCCGCACGAGCGCTTGAGTCACGGGGGTCTCTCAAACCAGGCGAGTACCCTTTTTCATTTCCGACCGATAGAGAATCTGTCGAACGGAAAATCGCGGAGATCGAGAAGTTGCTGGAGAGCCATCTAGTCGACAAGTCTTCGGAGTACTACAAGGTACTCACTAAAATTGAATGGGCCACTTCACGGGTCGAGCGATCCCAGCCCACCACCGACGAGGAAGCGAATTAGAAGAAGAACCTGAAGACGGATCTGATGCTTCTAATGACTTCCCTAGAAGATGAAGACGATGAAGAAGTCGACGAACCAGCAGAAGAAGAGGAGCGTAACTCACCTGGGTCATCGGTTAGAATCCTTCCCACTCCCCAACCAAGGCAGTTACCTACGGCACCAGAATAACCGGCAGTTGAACGCTGCACGGAACGAATCGGCAAGTGGGACCTGAATTTCACTGGAGAACGGTGCGGTTCATCAGTGAACTCGTTCCTAGAATGGGTTGAGGAGCTTCGAGAGGCGCGCATTGTGTCGGAAGATCACCTATTTCGCTCAGCTGTTGAACTTTTTGATGGGAAGGCGCTTCTGTGATATAGGGCGGTTAGGAGGACGGTTTCCTCTTGGCAGGGTTTAGTTAGGGAGTTGAAGTTGGAGTTCCTGCCTCCAAATTATGACGACGCGCTATTGGGAAAAATTCGTCGTAGGGCCCAAGGGAAGTGTATGTAGCGATCATGGAAAACATGTTCGATAGGTTGAGAGAAACTGAGGAAACTAGTGCAAAGAAACTTGGCACCTTTCTTCCAAACTCAATTGGGGTTGGTAGATCAAAAGTTTATCTTAGATGTGGTCTGGAGATTGTCCGAGCCAATGTGAAGACATTACAAAAAGTTTAAGAAAGTACATTGCGCACAAATAATTTTCTAATTATGCTTTCAACATTAGGAGTTCGCCACAACACCATTTTCGTCATCAATTTTAAAGGCGATTTAACTAACAACATTTCGAGGACTCTTATGGGTACCTACATAATCCAGATACACAACGAAATGGTCCAGTTAAAGAATTTATACGAGTTCCACAGTTCCACAGTTCTGCAAGTCCTCCCCCCGGCCTTGATGAACATCTCATACCGCAACTACGTGATCGACTTGGAATACGTGCATGGACTAAGCATTCAGAAGATAGAACGCCTAGGGAACTTAACCGAAGAATTTAAAATTTCTATATTTACTGAGATGGTGGTCGTCTTATGTGTGGCAGCCGTTATTCTCACCATTTGGCGAAAAATACACGCAAGACCCAACAACCCCACAATTTCATCCCCAAACTACCACAAGCAATGGCCTGAGCTGCGGGTCATCAAAAGATCTATGAAGCGCAGATTTTCAAAGGGGGAGGAGTTATCACAATTCAATATACACCGCCTTGCACTTGGCTTGACACGCAGAGACAGGTTCCCAGCTGATTCAGCATATTATTTGCTTGCAGATATTCCCATGGAAGTTTATGCACGCGCAAGCTACTTGACACCCGTTGGGATGTATGCGAATTATCAAAAGAGATATCCTTGGTAAAATTTGGATAGAGGCAAAGCTTTGAAGTTAGATGTGAGTGGATTGCGCAGGCAGTTGTAATAGTGGCGGCAACCGTGAACATTGTATTAAGTAATTAATTAATAAATTGTTATTAACGTGTATAAAAATTTTCATTACGTAAGTCGAAAAGTTGTGTCAGCCCTATGGGCTAATGTTCGCATTTTTTTTTCGAGTCCTCTTAAAGGATTTCCTCAACTTGCGCAACTAAGTTTTGATGAAAATGTAACTTTATTGTGAAAAAATGGTTACAAATGAATCATTCAAAGTATTGCCCGTCGCTAGCTATAACTTTTTAACAACTTTCCGGCAGAGCTCGAATACTGTTATGGTAAAAGTATTTATCTTTTGAGGCTATCGACGAATCGAGCCATTTTTTTGATTTCTCCATATAAGCGGAACTACTGATCTGCCAGACCATGTGCCATCGAACAGAACAAGTAATAATCAGACGGCGCAATATCTGGGAAATATGGCAGGTGGGGTAGGACTTCCCATTTGAACGTTTTCAGGCAGGTTTTAACGGGTTTGGCAATGTGAGGCTGAGCGTTGTCATGCTGTAAAATTACTTTTTCGTGCGTCTGCTCGTATTGTGGCCGTTTTCCTAGTAGTGCTCGCCTCAATCGTATCAATTGAAGTCGAAACCGTTCCCCAGTGATGACTTTGATGGGTTTTAACAGTTCATAATAAATAACACCGATCTGGTCCCACCAAATGCACAGCATAACCTTCGCAGCGTGAATATTCGGCCGAACCGACAACGTAGAAGCATGACCGGGCAGTCTCCATGACTTTCTTCTCTTTGGGTTACTGTAATGAACCCCTTTTTCATCACCTGTCACGATGCGATGAAGAAAACCCTTCCTTTTCTGCCGCTCTAGTAGTTGTTTACAGGCGAAAAATCGACGCTCAACGTCCATTGGCTTCAAATCATAAGCAAGCCAAGTTCCTTGTTTTTAAATCATTCCCAACGCATGCAATCGCTTGAAAATGGCTTGGCGGGTAACTCCTAATGCTGAAGCATTTGACACGGATCCTTATCGAGCAATGCCTCCAATTCAGCGTCTTCGAAAGATTTTGGCCTTTCTTCACGCGGACAGTCGTCAACATCAAAGTCACCGTCTTTGAAGCAACGTAACCAATCACGGCACGTTTTTTCGCTTTGAACAGCATCTCCGTAAATGCTTGATGAGCTTCAGTCGCCGTGTTATTCGAATGAAAGAAGACAATCAAGACTTCCCGCAAATAACTATTAATGATGCCAAAACAAAATCACTAATGTGTCAAAACGGTTTGATTACTATATATCTAAGCTTGGTTCATGACGTCTTGGATATGTCAAAATCGATCAGCGCTTACTGCTGGAGCCATCTATTGTTTAAGCCATGAGAACTTACTTACGCACCTAATATTATTTGGGTAGCTAATTGTTTGTGTTGGTAATGGATTTCGCGATAATTCATTTTAGATGATGTCGGTGGTAATGTTGTTTACATTCCGAAATGATGATGTAATCTGGTGTACGTGACTTGATAGCAATAATGGAATAGGCAGAGAGTGATATTACGTCACTAACACACGGGAGTGCGAAAAAAAAAAAATTAAACAATTAAAAAGAAAACAAAAAGTAGTGCAGTGCAGTGAAGAAGGAAAAAAATTATTACACAGTGCGGGTGTCCCACTTTTCCCACCCCTGGTCAAAGTACTGTTGCTTGCACTCAGTCACTACCGTTACTGTATTTGTCATACGGCACGAGCAGTGGTTCAGTGTAGGTATTAACTGGGGAATTGTGAGTGCGAATTTTATTGGTGCACTGTTTTCTCTTATTGTAAAGGCATAAAACCTACAAAAATTTGATTCGGTAAGCCAATGTCAAAATTTTCCCATCCTTGTTTAGCTTTCGGAGTTCGTGTTCGTGTTTGTGTTTGTTGTCTTTGTTTTTTTTAATGACTCGGGAATTTAGGGTGAACATAGCAAACATACGCGTCCTAAAAACTAATCACTTTTCTGCGTACGTCCATGTCTGTAAATACAGACCAGCTGTTTTGGCACTAGGTGAAACACAGGTAGATTCCCGCCCACACATCGCAAATCACTCTGATCTGAAGCTACCTGGCTGCGAACTAGTTCCATACCGCGGTTTCGTCACTTAGGTGTGTAGTAATGTTGCTTACCAAACTCCACCACAATGTAATCCTTTTTCCAACCCGGAATCTATCTTCATGTGGTTAAAATTCCATCTCCAGAAACAAATTAGCCACTATTCCTTTATCTACAGAAGCCGAAAACTTGACAGCAATTCCACCTTTAATGACTTTGATGCGCTGCCTGACTCCATACAAAGAATTGTATCCCGGTATCCTCATACTGAAATCGTGATTACGGGCGATTTCAATATACTCCGCTTCGACATTCCACACAAATACCAGACGTTGATAGTCATGCCGCCAACCACCTGGGCTTGTTTTTAATTTTTCACCCCGATAAGTACACTGCTGATGAGCTTCTTTAGGAATCATAACTGGTCATTATGTGTCCTCGATAATGACGTGGATGCAGCTGGTGATATGATAACAGACATTATTCTCTTTGGAATGAGATGCTTTATCCCTCATCGGATGAAGAGTACTAAACCAAAAGAAAAGGCGTGATAGGATTCAAGCTGTAAAGAGGCTATAAATGTTAGAGAAACGTTTTTCTTTTTTGTTCTACAAGACCGAATCTACAAAGGAAAACAGAAAAAATGTTCAAACGAGTCATGAATAACTGCAACGTCTTACTTAAGCATGTGAAATTATAATACGACAAAAAACCGAGACAAAAAATAATACAATGTCCCAAAGCTGGTAAAAGTTTTCGGTCGTTTGTGAAAAACATCAGAAATTCTGTCAAATCCTCCGTCTCAACGCCCATTTCCAATGAAATTCTAACTGTCAGCTCTTTAGACAAGGTCAATCTGTTTGCTGCAGATTTTGCAACAGCTTAACACTTCCAGATTGCGATTGGTTTCCGCCTACTCCTGAGTGCGTCGAATCTTCAATGGGACGAATGCGCTTTCGCACTCGTTTAGTAGCAAAAGTACTTAAAGATCTCAACATACATAAATCCCCTGGTCCAGATGGTATATCTCCCTTTCTTCCGAAGAGGTTTTCTTCCTCGCTGTCAATCTTACCCTCGTTAATCCTAGACTTTAGGACTCCTTCCGAGAAGACGGAAAACAGCATTTATCCAGCCCGTCCCTGAAAAAGACGAATCTTCTTCTCTCTCTTCCTACAGACCCATTGCACTTACGTCGCTTGGTCCAAGGTCATGGAAATGCTGATAAACTGTTAGCTCATAAAATATCTCGAAACGTGAAAACTTTCCAATGACCGGCAGTATGGTTTTCGTAGCAACACGCATGATTCACCGAAAAGTGGAACCAAAGCGTACATCAATCTTGATATTTCTAAGGCATTTGACAGAGTTTGGCATCAGGCTCTTTTGTCGAAAATGCGTGCTTTTGGGATCGATGACTCTCCTCTTCAATGGTTTAGAAATTACCTTTCGGAACGTTCAATTAAAGTTGTCTTGGATGGTTTCAAGTTTGATATTCACAAAATAAATGCTGGTGTGTCCCAGGGTTCCGTTCTGTCTCCGACACTATTTTTAATTTTCATCAATGATCTCTTGTCTGCTACCTCTAATCTAATATATTCCTTTGCAGATGACAGTATTCTCTACTTTTCATATTCGTTCCCGGACTCACGCCCCTGCTCTTCGGCTGTACAACGGGAACGGCAGCGTATGTTAAGCTCATTAAATTCCGATATTAACAGCATAACCAATTGGGGAACTATCAACCGAGTGGATTTAATGCTTCCAAAACTCAATCTTGTCTGCTGTCGCTAAAGCGAAATTCAAATACCCAGCCATTATCCATGAATGGCACTTGCATCGTCGAAACCGATAAAATTTTCATTGCCGGTATGTGTGTCAGTAACAATTTACGTTGGATTGACTACATATTCAATGTCGCCAAAAATGTTGCGAAATGTCTAGGTTTCCTCAAACGATGTAAGAAATATTTTACCCCCTCTGATCTGGCCACAATATATAAGGCATTCACCCACCCAAAATTGGAGTACAATGCCCACATCTGGTCAGGTGCTCAAACATCTCTGCACTAGCTAGATAGGATTCAAAACCGTGCGATAAAACTCATTGGTGATACTAATATCACTCAGGCAATGGACACCCTCGAACACCGACGAAATGTCTCATGTCTCTCTTTGTTTTATCGCTATTTCCACCACCAGTGCTCTATTGGAATCGCCAGTAGCATTCCTCCCATTCAAACTTTCAACCGTAACACCCGTCTCGCTATAAATGCTCATCAGTATACCCTCAAGCCCATTTTCGGTCGTACTCTAAAATACCGTGATTCTTTCCTAAGCCGTACAACTCGCTTATGGAATGCCCTGCCGATCTCTGTGTTTCCTGGTCGTTATAACTTACAAACATTTAAAAACAATGTACATCGGTACCTGTCTTTTCTTCCTCCCTAAATTTCCTTCGCCCGCGCTGTGTGCAAACATTTTAAAGGTACCTTAATAAAATTCCCCCCGAAATATTTTCCATTTTCGAAAAATAGGTATCGCGAATAAATTTCGAACGGGGGAACCATTTTTTTTCCCCTGGAAAAAAATACTAACGTGAACAAAATTTCCATCGGAAATCCAACGCGATTTCCCCCGGAATTTTTTCTTCGTTATTTGTTGAGGGAATCCAAAACAAAAGCTGCAATGTATAGATAAGAGATAAGTCGGCGTTGTGTTTGTTCCCTTTGTTTATAAGTTTTGTTGTTTCAAAAAAGGCGAGACGAGATTGGAGTGCTCTTGAAAAACCGTGCTACTCGTATTTTAAAAGTAAAATGAATAAAACGAAAATCGAGAATTCTGTCAAGTATGAGCACTTTCTTTAAAGTTCTTATTTAAAAATACTAACATATACCTTGTTTCCATTTGAATTAAGGTCAAACTCAAACAATCAAAAACAGTTGGAGACTATGATCAACTTATTCGACGGAAATCGGGACATTGCCAATAGTTTCAGTACCAACAGAAGCAAAGAGGATGTAAAGAAGTTTTGGAAACTTTTAGAGAAGGAGTTGAACAGCTTTATGCCTCCAATCTAATTACTATTTGAGTGGAAAAAGGTACCTATTTTATATTTTACATATATATTGTATATATTCAAATATTCATTGTAGATATGGGGGACAGAAAAAAGTACGTAAAAAAAAATGTGAGAAGTTAAAAACACCAAAATGGTACTGGAGAAGGCCCTTTCAAAGAATATAGATTCACAAATTTGGAGGAAACGATAATAAAGATATGCTCAATGAGTGAATCAGTGCAAGGTTTATCTTCCTGCAAAAAAGAGAGGAAGTTGATTACGGATGATAACGAAAAAGAAAATATTCCATCAGTGTCTGAAAATAACAAATTCAACAACGTTCTGCCATCTTCTGAAATTAAAGAAGGTTCTTTGTCGGAAATGCTGTTTGATGCACCAGATAACTGCAGTTCGTCAAGGGGACCGGAACTACTTGTAAATAATTCATTCGAAACAACATCTCCAAAAAAGGGAAATCAATGCACACCTTGGAAGAAGAAATCCAAAGACAACGTGAAATGCGCGATCCATTGATCGTCTTCATGACCAGCAAAAGTTGGTCTTAAAGGAGACAAAACGCCACAAAATAGAAACGGAAAAGCTACGCAAATGGGAAATTGAGGGACAATTACAAAAACTGTCGGGACATTTAAAAGAACCTCGGAGGATTATGACTGTGCTAGTCGAATCTCACGATCCCTTCCCACTCCTATTTCTGCAAAAAAACGTAGGCGGATATATTTTCCGAGAGCAAATCCAGCAAATAACTACATATATTGGAACACTATTTTATTTCTACTTACAACGCTTGTGGTAATTCCAAAGGATTGGATTTATTCCTTAAATTTCTCCTTATGCGTTTGCTCATTTTTTTCCTGTTGGGTCTGTTCTTCGGTGAGCAATCTAAATGCTAGCCTATAAATTACCTAACTTTGTATATTAAAATACATCAAACGAACACAATTTTCTATTTTAAACCAAAAACTCTTAAATATGAACTTTAATGACAACTGAAGAAAACAACGATTGACAACTGTCAGGGCATTCGAAGACAATTTCGAAAACAATTTTCAAGTTCCGCGGGAAATAAATTTCGATGGAAATTCATGATAAGAGGAATATTTTCCGGAGAACATAAATGTTCGTGTGGAATTTTTTTCCCGATAGCCCCGATTATCGTTATTGTTTAACTGATGAAAATCCTCAACACGAAAGCTTTTTTTTTGTAAGAAGAACTTAACACTCAAGTGTGTATGAATACATTTATAATGCCTCAGTATGTGTTAAGTTTTTTGGAAAATGGGATAGAGAGAGAAAGAAGGATGTTTGGACTCAGTGGTTATTTCGCTCCAGACACGTTATTTTCTTATAAACATGATTTTCTGTCTTTACCACCTGACAGCTAAAGCTATCATAGTAATTTATATAGATTTCAGCAATTGAGCGATAAAAATTTATTGGAGAGATGTGTTGGTGGTTTTACGCAAAACAACAACAAGAGCTATAATCAGTTGATGTGGATTGCAGAGAGCCTCACGATCTCCGACTTGAGAGCGCATAGGAGTACGCGATAGGGAAGAATGGCTCGTAGACAACATCAACTCGAGTTATTAGAAGCTGCTGATGCTACGGGGGTTCATCTTATGGCCCTGGAATAGATGACTCCATGTAAGCAAAAACAAAAAATGTTTCTATATATAAACTTCTTCTGAAACTTTAAAAGGGTTTTTCTCAAAACTACGTTTTCGAAGTCGGTAATGAAGATTTCTAAAAAAACGGCTCAGATTCTCAGATATATTCCTCACGTATTGATCGAAGGAATGAGATTTTGAATAATTATTTCTATTTTTTTAAACAATTTTACGTGGCAATTTTTGTACGCAGAGAGTACTGTCGCCAGTAAGGGAATATATTGGATTTCAAGTAGCAGATAAGATATAATTGATGAAAATTAATTAAGAGTGTTAGAGACAGAATGGAGCCTTGGGGCATAAAAGCATTTACGGATATCGGACTTGAAACCTTCCGAAACAACTTGAACTGAATGTTCCAAAAGGTAGTTTCTACTTAATCCATTGAAGAAGAGATTCATCGATCTTAAATGCACGCATTTTCGACAAAAGAACCTGATGCCAAACTCTACCAAATGCTTTAGAAATATCAAGTGCAACTATCTTGATTTCGCCAGATTGTTATACGCTTTGGTTCCAATTTTCGACGAGACGTGCCATCAAATCACCAGTGGATATGTTGCTCCGAAAAACGTTCTGGCGGTCATTGTGGAGTTTTCGTGTTTCGAGATATTTTATTAGTTGAGAGTTAGTTGAGTTGCGTTTGCAAGATCTTGGAAAGAAGGGGACTAAGTACAATGGGTCTATAAGAGAAGAAAACAAGAGTCTGCTTTTTCAGGGAGGGGTTGGACGAATTCTGTCTTTCGTCTGCTCATAAAAAGTTGCGAAGAGTAGAATTGATGAAAAAGTTGACGCAATGGTTTAGCCATCGCGGAAGAATACCTCCAAAGAAGAAGGAGAGTTAAACCATCTGGACCAGCGGCCTTGTGTATGTTAAGATCTTTAAGTACTCTTGACGCTACGAGAGTGCGAATGTTTATTCGCCCAAAGAGCTGACAGCAGGAATCTCGTTATAATGGAGGATGAGGCAGAATTTATGTATAAGATTTTTGACGAACGACCAAAAACTGTTACTACCTTTGGGACATTGCAGTATTTTTTGCCTCAGTTTTTGGTCGTATTGAATTATTTCGGGGCGCAGCTCCTTAACTCTATATTGAGTGATATATAGTCAGAAGCGAAAAGCTGATCATTGAAAAGCATGTTTAAAATATCACCAGAGAAAATAACGTCTAAAAGGGAACATGACTCCTCGGAAATATGTGTAGGTGTGCAAGTGTTGACCGTTAGGTCAAGCCATTTCATTGGGTCAGAAAGGAGAGCCGAACCGAATGTATCCATTAAGTTACAGTTAAGGTCGTCACGGTCAACTATATTCGAGGAGAAACACGAACATTCTTCCAGGACGTCTGAAATTGGTATAAAACCTATATGTTTGTTTCGCCTATAGGCAGTCGCAAGTATGAGTTTTTCGGTTTTACAAGTTACTTGAACAAAAATGAATCCAATGGGGCATCCGCGAGCTGATTCTCGTACAACTTTGCATTTTACAACCGATTCGGTCGGTTTGAAAAATCTCGTAGCCGTCAATAAAACATATCTGGTTCTTCACTTCTTTGTACGACCATGTTTCAGAAACATATACCGGATCAACACGGGAATTAGCTAAAAATATGACGGAATTAGTCTATTTTAGGTAGTAACTATACTTTGAGCATTTAGATGATTAATGTGGAAACCGTCGCTTTATGATCTAAGCACCGTTATCATATCATAGAGAAATCCATTGAAATTGCCAGCCAGGGGCAATCTTCACATATCGTCATTACCCAAATTCATCATGTGGGAAAAGACTGTATTGCAGAGAGCCTAGATGATAGCATAAACACGAACAAGTTCATAATCAATGGAAGATAATAAGAAAGAAAGAATTTCTTTTAACAGTAGTTAAAAAATGAAAGAACATGATTTTACAAATTGTAAGTGGAAAGTAAATGATATAGAAGTAGAAAAAGGTATACTATACTATACGAAAGGCAATTGAAACACAAAAAGTAAAAGATATTATGATTAATAAAAGAAAAAGTTTTTTAACTCCATTGAAATAGGCAAATGAAAAACCATTTGGAATGTAAATGGCAACACTAAATATCGCTTCCATTCATGTTGTTGTTGTTGCTGACAATCGCTTTCAGGTTATCGGAGTTTAGAACATGAAAGCTTTAGCCTTGTTCAGAAAGCTTTACAAATACTGACCTACGGTTAGTGTATGCGGTAAAGAGATAGGCTTTACGTAGTAACTGAACAGTAGTTTGGAGAAGAACGCGTTGTTGCGTGATACAAGACTCCATGACTAAAATTGGCAAAGATTGTATGACATTCGTCAAAAACATCAACCAAATTGAATTCAGTAACTGCCAGAATTTTCCAGCCAGCATCCACACCATCTATTGCCTCAGCTTTTACTAAACAGAATTCTAGCGACTACGCCAGTTGAATAAAAATGCAACGCGATTTTAATTCCAATCCAACTTTATCGCCTTAACTCTGGAATCAGAGAGTTCTAAATTATGACCTATCCTAACACTATGTAATCCGCCATAATTGATAACTCATCAACATACGTATACAGGCAACAGCATGAACGGAAATCCGCCCATATGAATGACCGACCCGTTGTTTGTGTGTCACCAAGCAAGCAGTTTTGGACTTGACTTGATTTTGTGTGCAGTTCTGGGATCATTGGTAACAGCAAATTTTACATCATCACTTCATTCGCAACCGGTGTATGTAATGTGCTAATTATATCATGAATAGTTTGACTGAAAACAATGCATTCCTAGTGTACCAATCGGCGGTTACTCAGACATTACTTAGACGTAATATTGCGCAGTCAACATTTTCAAAAAAAAACTTTCAATAACAGCAATTCAATTCGAGCTAAAGTTTGAAATGCAGTTGATAGGCATGCTGCATCTTAGACACAGAGTGTTCTCGCAAAGTTATTATTATTATTATCAAGGGAACGATACAAATTAATTTGGGTCCGGGATTTAACGCCGTGGTACTATGCCCATGTGGCGGGTTTTTGTCAACAGCACGCGGAGTACTGAGTTCCCATGTGGTCACCCGCCTACGTACTTACCGCGCCCAACACTGCTTGATTTCGGTGATCTAGCGGGAACCGATGCAGTCAGTTTCAGTTTAAATGCATTTTTATTTATTTTACTTAATTTGCTCTTACATGCAAGACAAAAAAAATTCTTAAAAATTAGCTTAAATAACTTACAAATAGTCTTATTCTAACATACTGGCCCCATGCGGGCACTCTAAGTTAAAACTAACTCTTGAACTAAGTCTTTCGACGAATCTTACAGTCTATATTTAATTTTATATTTACGTTAAAACTAAAACCAAGAAAATAAATTTTAATCAAAAACTTAGTATATGGACTTTTTTTTTTTAATTAAACTTACAGACTACCTAAAAAATAAATCTTAATCTACTTAACCTACTTATATATAATACATTCATACACATACATATATACAATACACAACCCATATACATATATGTATATATATATATTTTTTTTTTTATAATTTTTTTTTGTTTTTTTGTTTTTTATTTTGTTTTCTTAAAATCTAACTTAAACCTACCTAAAACTATAAAAGCCGGCCATGGCTAAAAAAAAATTAGGTGACCCACTTTGCTTCACATGAAGCTACCTATTACTAGAGGAGTTCGACGACGACGCATCCTCTTCTTCAACAAGCCACCAAAATTGCTGGTGCTGCTGAGCAACATCCCTCCTGTCGCGACTCCCTACCGACCTACTGAACCGGAGACGCTCCGCACTGCCATTTGCGACGTCTCTGTCGTAGTTGAGTCGCCTGTCCGCAGCTGTTCGAGCGACGTGGAAGATTAGCGGCACCGCCATTCTGTCCTGGGTCAGACCTTTGCTATCTAGATAGAGGAACGCTTCTGGAGGAATAAAGCCGTCAAAGCGAACTCTCTCGTGATACATATAATTGGGGTAGTAAGCCCCTGAGATCAGGTTGTTCGATGAGGTCATTGCTCTTGCAATGTGCCTTCGAGTCAACTTAATGACGAAATTATCCACTCTTATCAGGTTCGCCCTATTGTATAAGACCTCATTAGGATAGAATTTTATGTTCTCAGACTCTGGTGTTCTGTATAAGCGATGACAAGTCCTTAGACAAGCCCTCTCAAACACCCGAATCTTTTCCAATAAACTTGCTCTCACGTTGAACCACACGGGACATTCAAATACAAGCATGGGCCTGATAAGGGCCATGTAACAGATTACCTTCACCCTCGCTTCGAGTTGGCTGTTATAAAACAATCTCTTTGTAAGGGCAAAAGCACCTCTGGCTCTGGCCAGAGCAACATCTATATGTTTGTTAAAATACAGATATTGATCTAGCCAGATCCCAAGGTATCTGACTACATTTCGACAAGCAAGTGGCTGTCCATGTTGTCCGACGATAGAGAACTTTCGCCAATTCTTTCTAGTATCCCTAGAGGCCCCAGACAAAGGCGTCCTAAACAGAATGGTTTCCGATTTCTGAAAGTTAATTTTCAACTTCCAGTCATCGCAATATTGTTTAATTTTATCGAAGTCACGTTGCAAAAGTATATTAATGACCTCAATCTTTGGACCTGATCTGTACCTGATTAAGTCGTCTGCGTACGCTATGGCATGGTGAAGTGAACCTATTAGATCACTTGTGTAAATGTTGAATAGGATCGGCGAATTTACCGCACCTTGTTGCAGACCGTTTTTAATGTTAAATGTTCCAGCAGAAGTCACATCGCCATTCTTCACGATGAACTGTCTACTGGAGAGCATATCAAAAAGAATATACAGCAGTGGTTTACTAATGCCCAACCTGTGCAGCTTAAAAAGGAGTCCTTCTAACCATACGGTATCGAAGGCCTTCTCCAAGTCAAGGGGGAACCGATGCTTTCAATGTGGCGAGGCCGTTGACACTTTACGCAAAGTTATTTTGCGAATGTAAAAATCTATAATAACACTTTATTAATTGTCTGCAGCAAAAAGGAAGTCGAAAATGCTTGGAAAGTGAGTAGTAATCCATACCTATATTTGTTATAAAAGCAACTCTCACGCTAGTGGTTTGGTAGGCCAATGCCAGGCTTACCCTGAAAATTATCTTTTGATTTGGAGCTGATACCCATATACGATTAGGTAATTTTAACTGAACAAATGACGCAAGGACATGCTTAATAATTTCATACTTCACCGATAAGTTACCGACTACCGAGGGTTGTCATTCATTCGCAGTTTCATATGAACGAGATAAAAGCTATTGCACATATGTAGTTGTGAGATGCCTGGAATTTAGTTACATTGAAGGTGAGTACCGAGGATATGGTTGAGGGTATCTACTTTCGAAAAAGTATAGCAGCTACATCATATTGGTTGATCCAGTCTAGCTAATTTGCCTATTTGAAGGACTACTGCTGCTCGCAGCTTGTGGGGTCGCCTACTTTTTTGTACCTTAGGACCACTTAAGGCTACTCTATTTTGGATCAGCTTTTTAGTGTAGTCAAGACTTGGCTGATAGCTTCGTATTTCATTATCCAATTATTTTTCTTTTCACCCTCTTTCGAACCTCGGTGAGAACACGTGCCTCTATTGATGCCTGGACCAAATTTTCTGGCTACTGTCGTAGAATATAACAAAACTATCTGATTTGCCAGGTTTCAAGATTTCCTCTATAAATTTTTCCGTATGGAGTTTTGCGTGGATGACCGTCCTGTTTAAAAGATGATGTTACACTTCTGATATATCATTATACCCAACAGTGCGTATATTAGAGCTACAATTACGACTGTATAATAAACTCAAAATCCATTACAGACTCCGTCTTAGAATGACTGATTCATAACTCGTCCAATTGTTTGAAGTTGGCTGAATCGCTTTCACGTCATTGTTAATGATAGCACTACATTGGCATAAGAAGAGAACTATTTTCGAATAGTCGCATTTCTTCTCTGTCATATAGGTTATGAGAGTACGTCTCCTAAGTCACAATACGATGGATTTAAGTAATACATTCTTCACCTCTATGTTGCAACGTTCATAATACAAGCCAAGTAGCACTTATTTGGTTTCTCAATTACCGCTGTACCTAATTCACGTTTGAAGTACTAAGCCACCCCTTTGCATCTCAGACTGTTATTATTAGCGGTTTTACTTATTCAAAACTTTATACCTTTTGCTTTTGTCAATTTTCTTCTTCGAACTGTTTCCGTCCACTGAAACTGCAGCCTTGGACATTTTGCATGGGAACAGTGATGAATAAAGGAAATGCCAAATTACTTGATAATCGGTTTCAGTTGCTTTATTCTTAATTGGTCGAGCTTAATCGTATCAGGTATCATCGTAATCCCCCGAATGAGATTTAGCAACTTCTGGATCAGCGCCTAGAGTAAAAAATTCGTTGGGGTTAATTCCAGGCTTAGTAATAGTATACTCGTAACACAGGGTCAATACGTTTCTGGTGTTTAGTTCGATGACTTATATGGATCCCCTTCAGTACCTAAGGATCTCTCAATTTTAAGCATTCTTTCTCGACAAAGCAGGTATAAAAACCTCTGCTTAACATCGACCCATACATACGTACGAACTTAAGCAAATAATTTCGAATGCGTGCCAAGGAGTTTTTAGGAAAATCCTTTGTTTGTCTTATCCTCAATACTTATTACCAAATACTGTGAGGGAGATGAATTTTGTTTGACTAAAGGCAAAATCGCCTAAATTGGTAACGAATTGATAATTACATACAAAACCAATAAAAAATATTTTTGAAGCATTTTAGTTTCTCAGTATGGCATCGAATATCGATTGTGTTTTAAAATTATGCTTTTGTTTATACAAATATTATACAGCTTTGTAATTACCCTGATTTATTTAAAATTAGTAATATATAAAAATGATTTATTCATATTAACATACTATACACAATTCCTGAAAACTACTTCAATATACGCAAATACGTCTACATATACAGTACTGTGCACAACCTAAGCAACCATCTGGAGTCAGCATTTCATAGTAAATCTTTTCAACTTTCTACTCCACCAAATAAAAAGAAATGGATATGTATTTTGAAATTCACAACTTTTTAGAAAAGTAATAATACTTCAGATTAAAAAAAAAACGCAAAAACCAACAAAGTAGCCAAATTGAGCTGTGCAAAACCTAAGCAACTTTGTAACCCACTGTAAAAAAATAGCTAACAATACTTTTCCAGTCCGGTTATATAAGAAATGTCGTAAGCTCTTTGTCTTTGATCTTGAATGATTGTCTTTGACCAGTTTTCTTTTAAGTTAGTCGCATAATTGGTATTTTTTAATAATGTCGCGACAAAGTTACTCTTCTTCTATTAAACTAAATATTATTGATGAATTTAAGTCTGGAGATACTCAGGCAACATTAGCTAAACGTTATAATATTAATAAATCGATTATTTCACATTTAATAAAAAAACATAATGCAACATGAGTCGTTGAAAGTCAAAATGTCGGTGGTAGGCCGCGTAAGACAGCATGTCGAACGGATAGAAACATTTGTTGTGTAATTAAGAAACAACCGTTCATAAGTTCGAATGAAATCGTAAAATTACTTGATTTTAACATTGATGCTACCACGGTGCGAAGACGTACAATTGAAAATAATCTTCGAAGTTACAGGCCGTGCAAAAAACCGATGCTCACAAAAAGACATTTAAGGAACAGGTAATGCAATTAAATTCTTTAAACATAATTCAAACTAAAACCTTTTTTATATGAGGCTAAATTTTGCAAGAAAATACCAACACTGGTCTCCTGAAAAATGAAAAACAGTTCTTTTCAGCGACGAGTCAAAATTTAATTTAATTAATTCTGATGGGATATGTTATGTGAGACGTCGTAAAGGGCAGCGACTCAATCCTAGAGTCTGTACACACACTGTAAAGCATGGTGGGGGTAGTGTGATGGTGTGGACCCATTTTTGGGCAGGAGATGTAGGTCCATTCTACGAAATAGACGGAATCATGGACCGATTCAAATGTAAATCTATTCTAGAATCGGTAATGCTACCACATGCGGAGTGGGTAATGCCACAATTTCAAAATACACTCTATTGCAAATCATTACATATCCATTTCTTTTTATTTGATGGAGTAGAAAGTTGAAAAGATTTACTATGAAATGCTGACTCCAGATAGTTGCTCAGGTTTTGCACAGTACTGTATGTACTTTTATTATTATTCTTAAGTATTCTATTTTACTTAAAACTTACTTAATATGTACAATTTTATTTATACTGGTGAACATATTTAATTCTATAAATATAAAAATAAATTTCACGAAACTAAATTACGTTCAAACATACCATATAGGTACACGTGTATTCAATCAAAATGAAGTAACCTACACTACAATTACATCTTTTATTAAAGTTCAGTGATTAAGCTCAACGTGTCCTTTGTTGTCTAAATTTATTATTGTCAGAGTTGGTATTCAATGCATATTTACATCCTATTTATTGAAAAATGTTAATCAGCTGTGGGGATACGAACGTCAACAAAATCAGATATGCGCACATAGTTTTTCTACGAGTATGTATGTCAATGTAAACTTGTGAGAAAAAAACAAACCATTTGCAAATATTCCCCGTGTTTTACTCATACATAAATATTACGTATACACATATAGTTGTATAGGGGTAAACGAATACACGAAGTTATGAAAGAATCTTTGCGTCTTTGCGCAATGAAGCTGCTAGTACCAATAACAACCTCCGAAAACATTTTATAAAAGGAATGTCTCCCATGAATAACCATCAGTCCTTTTTCCCATATCTACAATATAAGGCAACAAGGCCTTTGTTTCCAAATTTAGATATTTATTTCAATAATTAAAGCCTATACGATTTAATTGTACGTGCTAAGTATAAAATGTAAGTGAATTTTTGAAACAAGATGTGAAAACAAGCTTTTTTAACAAATATACCATATTTAATATAAGTAATAATGAAATAAATGAAAAAAATGTATCAGTAATATTATGTTGGTATATACGGGTACGATAATCCATAATACAACGTTAATCCAAGTTAATCACAATATCGGGACGGTTTACAATACTTCATTTGCATAAATGTCACTTCACATAATTTGTTGGTGTTTGATTGTTTTGTAGTAATCATCTTGAATGTCAATATTGGTTGATTCACATTCAATTTTCACATAGATTTTCAGTTCAAAATTAATTAAACAATATACCATATACTCGTACATCCATACAAGGAATACAGGTCAGACAAAAATTGTTGCATGAAGTGGTTTATAGGAATAATAAGATTTCTACTCCTTAACAGGTTCTTTCAAAAAAAATAATTAACTATCGTTTGGTAGTGAACCACAATTTCACGATTTGTTTAATTGTTTTTAAATGTCACTCATAGTTTCTATTAAAGTTGTGGCAATGTGGTACCTTTATTCAGATGTAAAGAAAAAGACTTACCGTGAATTTCTTTTAAAAATTCAATTTCAATATTTGTTTACTTATGCTGAAGTAAAAGCTCAACAGGTAGGAAATCTGACCCAGCAGAATATTTGAATATTGCTATTCTTATTTTATTATTAACAAATAAATGAAAGTCTTGGTTTTCATCAGCGAGGTTCAGAACTTCGTGCTAGCAGTAGAGTTTGGGTCATCCACGCCATTTTACAGTCGGTAGAAATGATATTTTGATTGATTGTCCGCATCACCGGCTGTGACTCTACTTAGATTTCTTTTTAATTTCCTCATGTCTCTGTGTTGGGTCCTATTGTCTTGACTCATCCTTTCTATCTTGTGATAACTCTTCCCTACACTTCTAGAGAATCACGTCTCTATTTCCGCGTGCCTCGTATGAACTTTCTTTACAGTTCCCTTCTGATTTGATTTCAGGCGGTAAGAGTCGCTCTTGGCCTTTTATACAATGCGCCTTTGCAGCCGAGCTGTCCTGTTGCATGTATTTGTTGTCATTTTCCATGAAACCAGGAGCTTATGAGCATGTCGTGGTGGACACCAGGACATCAGATGCAATATTTTCAATGTTTTCTTGCTATCGATGCAAATGGTCTTCTAAGCTTGATGCTGGAGTGCATCGTCAAAAGGTGCAGTGTTTTTTAATGTGGTAAGATGCTAGCGATTTTTTGTGATAACAGGCGTTCAACGTTAAACCTCCTGGAAGTATTTTTTTTCGCAAGTTTTGGAATTTATTGTGGAATCTGCGATATCTGTAGCCATACATATATTGACTGTAATAAAAGTAGTGGAGCAAGTATATATTGGCAGCTCGGAGTGTTCAGGCATCTATAATTTTAAAGAAGTGCCGTGTTGCATTATTAATTTGATATCACACAACCGTGTGCACACTGACAATCACACCAAATCCAACTAGCTTAAGTTGATTGGCTTTCAAAAAAATGGAATAGATTCACCACAAAAAACGTCCTTATTTCCCATCACAGAGTTACAATTACCTAGATTAATTTTTACTTCATATGTCATGTAGGACACTGATTTTTTATTATTATTTTTCTGGCAAATTAAGGCTTTTGTCGGATTCTTATAAAGCGGTAGCCTACATGTAGAGAATTCGAGATTTCTTCCCTATGTCTGTCCCTTATGAAAAACAATCACCCACATAAAAGCTGTTTCTATTCCCTGTAGCAATCTGCGTGATGCTTGTATATGTTTTTTCCTGACCCATCTCATATCACTTGCTGAATGATATCCGCTTTATAGCGGCCTCATATAATTGCTCGGCTGCACCAGGCCTGTTAAAACTAGGACATTTCACTTGCCATCTCTCCTTTTTTGAACAATAGAGTTTTGAATTGGTCGGGTAGTTGATCCCATAAGCAAATTCTTACCTGAGGGTTATTACTTCTTTATATTTTAAAGTAGTTCTAACATTTGTATGGCATATATCTTTGGTATCTATTAACGCCAATCCAAACAAACTTTTTTAAAAATAAAATTGTTTAATAAAAAAATTTTTTTGGGTTACAACGGTTTAAGTTACTTAATTTTGTTTTCACCAATTAAGAAAAAGAACATTCAACTCAAATATTCTTGATTATACTGGCCGGTATGTGAACGGCCTTTTTGCAGTAAACCACGTTTACTGCGTTTTGTGAAATAACTTTCGAAATTCGCTTCTTCATGAATTGTATCAAACCTCTATATCCTCCAACATTTTGCCAAGCTTAAAGAATGCTATTTTTAACATTGAATGTTCTACTGTTACGGCATTGGGATGATAGAAAATTCATTACTCGCAATCACTTTCACTGTCATAGATTTTCTTTTAGGATCTCTACTTCTTTGTTCTTGTCAAAATCCAAATCTTCTAACAATTTTGAAAACGTTCGTATATCTTACCTTCAGCCTGCTCATCATTACCAATATACCACCTTGATCAAAAAGTTCCCGGGGGACACCACCGTGTGGCGCTTCCATTGTTCTGATTTGAGTTCTGTTTTTTATTAAGTTGGTAAATCTGTTGTCGACATTCCCTCTAAATCTTAGCTTCATAGCTTGACATTTTCAAAAGTTACGTAACCAAGAGTACATCTATCTCTGTGTGTGTTGGCGATTTTTTACAATTTTAGAAATGGATTTAAATTTGCAACAACGAACTTGAATTAAATTTTGGGTAAAAAACGAATTTAATGGTGCGCGAACGTTGGAAATGTTGGAAAAGTATTCCGGCAACGATTTTCTAAGGAAAACGGTCATTTACCAGTGGCACGAGCGGTTCAAAAGTGGTCGTGAGTCAATCGAAGATGATGAACGCAGTGGCAGACCATCGACATCGAAAACCGACAAGAAAACATTGATGAAGTAAAAGAAATGTTGGTCAATAACCGCAAATTAACCATCAGAGAGATAGCGGACGACTTGAAGATTGCCTATGGATCCGTCCAAGACATTTTGGGTAATGGTCTGGGTTTCCGTCGTGTAGCAGCAAAGTTGGTGCCAAAAGACCTCAATTTCATGCAAAAAAGAGACCGTGTTGACGTCGCAAAGGAGATGATTTGCGAAGCTGAATCCGATCCCACATTCATTAAAAGGATCATTACTGGAGACGAGACGTGGGTTTATGAGTATGACACACAATCCAGACATCAGGCAAGTGAATGGCGTTCACCAAATGAGTCGAGACCAAAAAAACACGTCTTTTTCAGTCAAAAAAGAAGGCAATACTCACGGTTTTCAACAAATACCATCCAACAGTCACCGAATTCACCTGATTTGGCTCCCTGTGACTTCTTTCTGTTCAATCGAGTTAAAAAACCACTATGGGGAACGCGTTTCAGCAGCCGAGAGGAAATAATGGAAAAATCGCAGGAAGCACTGTGGGACATACCGAAAAAAATGCTTCGAGGATTGGATCAAGCGCTGGCATAAGTGTGTTGCAGTCGATGGGTATTACTCTGAAGGCGAAAATATAGATTTAGATGAATAAACTTGTATGCAAAATTTTCTGAATGTATTCCGGGAACTTTTTGATCAAGGAAGTATTACTCTCTCCAACTCGTAAGGTAGCGCCTGTATGTGTTTTTTTATGGTACGAACCATATATTTGTTGGTTGGAGTTTGCAGAATCCATAGCTGTGCCGCACTTGAGAAGAACTGTGAACATTGTTGTTGTTGTGAGTTTCACCTGGAGTATAGCGGCCCTTATATGATCAATAGTAATGCCATTACTGCAAATTATTGACATTAATAATGATCGTGTATGGTTGATAGTATTGTCATTACTTGGAATGATGGACGGTATGGACAAAAATCCGGAATTTCTGATTTCGAGCCATCATTACATTCAGTATTGTCCTTAGTGATGACCGTGTAAGGTGTTTACGTGAATACCTCGTCATTACATTTCGATTTATGCAGCTGGTGCAGCAACAAGTATATCATCATGACTGATAATGCAGAATCTTTTAGTTTAGTTAGTGTTGAAGATAGTGAAGTGCTGCGTACCTTCATAGAAGCTTATGAAGCTCATCCAGAATTGTGGAATACCACAACAGTGAATTAATACTAAAGCAAGTAATGACAATATTATTGATTCTGTAAGGTTCAAAAGTAATGATGGAGTAATGGTGAATTTAATTTGTTATTACACGGTCATCACTAAGGACAATACGGAATACTGGGAAAGCAGTGGAATCGTGACTATTTAGAAGATATGCTATGGTTTTGCAAAATTCGAAGCTTAAAGGAAAAGGTTTAATATTGGATTTATAGTTATTTCCACATTTCCAATTAGCTAAAAACTGAGATAAAAGGTACTTTTGCATACTTTTCGCACAGAAAATCTATCCGATTCTCCAAAAAACTGAACATATTTTTGACATTTTGTTAAGTTGATAAGTGAATAGGTTTTTCAGCGTATTTATTCCACAAAATATGTAAAAACTGTTAAATTCGGAAGAGTGAAGAAAGAAAAGTTCCTACAAAGTAAGCCAGCGGATTTTGGACAGTTTTGATCAGATAAGTGTCAACTGCCTTTGCGCAGAAGAAGTCTAAAAACGAGTCTTAATGACGTTATCATTTCTTTTTTTATAAAGGTGTACTGAAGTTGAGGGCGAAGATTATTTAAGCGCAGACACCTCTGAATGGCTTACGGAAAGTTTTTCTGATCACTGATGGTGTTTCGAGAGTATTGTTAGTATTGTTTACTTATGCTCGAATACCTTTTTCTAAAAATATTTTCCATATAAAATGATACGAGTAATCATTAAGTATTTTCTATACATATGTATAAATTTAATTTTAGGCAAATTTGTTTGAGTTAACTTTTATTCACCAACTTTGTACCAGCTTGTAGTTTCGACGTAGAATATTACGATGTTCTTAACTGTAGAATGAACGTGTTGGTAAATAAGTAGATAAGTTATTGATTAATATCTGATGTAGGGGAAATAAAGCAAAGACCCAAAGGCACTTCTTCCGGCCATTTTCTACATTAACTTAGAGTAAAAATTTGCTTACATTATGCACAAATATCTCGATGCTACATATATGTATATGAACTTATCAGACGGAAATACTGATTTCGCAAGTCACATATGTTAATACTCGTATGTGTGTATACCTTTAGTTTATTAATCAACCCTGCATGCTGTATCCTGTGGTAAGCGTATGCTACTTCTAGGAAGATGTCTCCAAGGCATTTTTAATTTCGACTGTTATTCTGTGCATCTAGTTTAATTCGAAGAGCTTGCTTCAAAATACAAATTATTGGAATTTACGATTCCGAGTTGAGCCACAACGGTGAACGCATCCGACCAACAGTGTTGTCGATACCTAGCCCAAAAAATGGTTTTGTAGCTTTAAAAGGAATAACAAGTAAAAAAAAGGATATATGTTATATATATTCATACTTAATAGTGTAAAAAGTAATTACTCTGGAGAATTTAAAATCAAAAAAACAGTATTCAAACAATAGTGAGATCTTTTTCCAAGATAGGCATTCATATGCCTACTAAATTTAAAAGTGCGCACGGGACTAACTCTCCCACGTTGTAAAGCCTCCAAAATCTAATTGACATGTTAAGCATGTCGAATGACGAATGACACAATTTGGGCAACCGTAGTTACTAATCTTGAGCAAGCTGCCAATAATTATGCTAATAAAAAAGAAGACGACGAGTGGAGGATATCGATGCTTGTTTCCAATCGACCCTAGCTACCAGCCGGTTTGCCGCACTATCTGGGATTAAATCATCAACATCTGAGTGACCCGAAATCAAAAAAAAAAAAACAAAAACTGAAATTAACGGCCTAATCATTGGTTTGCCGACTGCTGAAAATTGGAAAATCAATTCAAATCCTTTATTAAAAGGTAATAAATATTTTGTCCACCCATTTGTAGCTTAATAAATGATATTTTAAAACCAGCTGCTTTATAATGAAAGGTTTATAATTTAAGCCACAAACTATATATTATGCAAACAAAAGAAAGATATTAATGCCTACCACCTAAATGCCCAAAGTTTAATAAATAAAATAGACGACTTGCGTATACATACTTTTTAATAGTAGCAAAGTTGATATCATATATATAAATTTGATCAATTGGTTTTATTGCGCTTTCAATTGATCAAATCAAACAAATCAAACAACAAATATGTATATGGGTATTATATGTATACATAAAACTCGCACCCATTCCAAATTCTACAGTGATCCCAACCAGGGGGGTTGCAGGGGGGCAGCATGCCCCCCTAACATACCTCACTGTTTATATGTCACTTTCTAAAACGAACTAACACCATATGATTTAAAATCTATGAAAACAGAATCCTCTCTCTAAATGTGTGAATAAATTCAAAGGCTTTAGCAAAGTGAAATAAGACCGAACATAGAAATTCGTGACAGCGTCAATCATAACATTTTATTAAATAAACTTAAGACTAAGTTTTTCTTTGAAAATTCCTTATGCAACATGATCAAATCATACCTTCTTAATAGGTCACAGTATGTGTTTCAAGAAACTAAGTGCTCTAGTAGATTAAAGGTTCCAATGGGCATCCCACAAAGCTCTGTACTAGGACCCCTTTTATTTTCCTGTTTCATTAATGATATAATTGAATGTTTCTCAGATTCCGAATACCACATCTATGCAGACGATGTTCAAATTTATAAAATGTTTCCAAAATCGGATATAATTCCAACCTCCAGCAGAATGAATCAGGAATTGTGTAAAATTTCATCTTGGATGGTAGAAAATGAGTTGAAGCTCAATCTAACAAAAACCAAAGCCATGACCTTAAGCAGAAGCAGATGTAAAGAATTCTTCCCTACTCTCCTCCTTAACCAGAATCCAATCGCATATGTGGAAAACTCAAAAAATCTTAGGGTTTACTTTAATTTCGACCTAAACGAGGCCTGAGTCCCACAGCAAAGTATTTACCAACCAATGTGAAACTCAGATTAATAAAATCATTTATTTTACCCATTTTTCTGTACAGCTGCGAGTTATTTGCTAACATGAACTTTGAGTCCAAGAGAAAACTTACTGTTGCATATACTCGTATGTTAACAGCTGCGCAAGATATATATTTGATCTGAAAAGTTACGACCACATTTGCGACTACTCTAAACAAATAGCAGGCTGCTCCTTATCAAATCTATTGAAATATCGAACTTTGTTATTATTAAAAAAATATCTTCTTGACCATATCAAGTTTGTAAGAAGTAATCGGACATTACAAATATTACTACCCAGATATAAGTACCTCGTGACCTCAAGGCAATTTTTTGTTCATTCCGTTCAACTTTGGAACTAACTTCCCCTCAGTAATAAACTTATAAACAACACAAACACTTTCGCGAAAAAGGCTTTTTTTTTTTTTACATGTTCTTTCCTATCTTTTCATATCTTCTCTCTCTTCCCTTTCTTTTCTTCTTTATTTCATTTAAATTTTTAAAACTGAATTTCTTTTATAAGTTTTAAGTTTATTATTTAAAATGTGTGTAACTCTGAAATATAATACATATGTACATATAAGCGTGTGCAACTTAAAGGATGTATAATTTATATCTTATACGAGTATGTACAATGAATATAACAATATATAAATACAAATAAATCACAGCTCGGATGACCCCATTAATTCTATCAAGACTCGTAAAGCTAGAAACCAGAAAGTTCTCCAACCTAAATGCGCCAATTGTGAGTGATGATACACGATCACTCAGCTAGCGATCCCAGTTGTCCCTCATACAAAAAAAATAAATGGAAAAGCATAGCAGGTTGGCCCTGAAAGCTACATACTAAGCAAATAAACCGCAATTTCATGTACGGGATGCAATCAACATATTTAATCAGAAATTTTCTTACGCCGAAGTGGAAAAGAACTTATTTAATTCAGAGAGCATAAGCAAACTGCTACTCCCATTGAGCAATCCCAATAGCATCAGTACAAGTACGGCATTAAAGACTCAGCTCAATAGCATTAACGATTTTCTAAATGAAACAAGAAGCTTATTTAATTTATTCTTTACGGATCTTCAATTCACAATTGGGCAGTTCTGGCTAAATTACCAGAGACTACAGAAGCAAACATAATGCAAGGCACAGCGTTGAAAGTTTTACAATCAGTGTTAACTCCATAGTTTCCCATAAAAGACGATTAGGCTTAATAAATACCTTTTCTCTCTGGAACGCGATTAAAGAAGAGACATAAACCACAATTTTTTTTTTTTTTTGTGTGTAGGTAGGTGAAAATCGTTGAAAGATATCGCTTGCGAGCTTTGCGGTAGTGTGGGACTTGAATCACCTACAAAAAACATCCAGGGAAGGCATGATGTTACCATCCTTCCAGCAATCGCACCTAGTCGTAAGACTAATCAGCAATTTTGTTGCAGTATATACTTATGTACTTATGTACTGTTTTAAGGAACTAACTTTGGTTTGTTACCTTTTGTTTTTTAATTCATTATCACTTTATTAGTGTGATTATGTTGCCACATACTCGTACATATTTCTTTTCATTTTGCCTAGTTAACTAGTTCAAAAGGTTTTACTCTACGTAATCTTCTAACTAAATTGTTATTATTAAGTAGTTCACTTCATGTCTTCTTACGACCTTCCGAACCTCGTCCTCTACCATTTCAGTTTTTACATCCCTATGTACAATAGATCAACGTTACGTATGCACCACGGCGCATTTACAATATGCTTTGAAGATTTGTCTTACTTGTGCACCCCCATAACTGGAGGCCATATGTCCAAATTAGTTTTAATATTTGCTTGTAGAGAAGCAGTTTATTGTATATTGAGAGGCATGAATACCTCCCAATACATTTTATTATATCGTATATTTAGTTCATCACGTTTTTTCTTGACATGAGTTTTCCAGCGCATCTTTGCGTCCAACGTCAATCCTAAATATTTAGCTGAGTTCGAATGCAGAACTACTTTATTATTTACGTATTGTACGTTTTTATTTGTAAAGTTAACATGAACCGACTTCAGTTCATTTAATTTTATTTGCCATTTTTTGGTCCAATTAGATATATCATTTACTGTCCTTTGCAGTTATTCTGTAACTTCATGTACGGTTTTTCCTACTGCAAGTACAGCAGTATCGTCTGCAAAAGTGGCAACAGTAGTTTCGTCATTTTGTGGTAGGTCGTTCGTGTATAGGAGGAACAGTACGGGTCCCAACACACTACCTTGCCGTACTCCAGCTTTGATGTGTTTCAATATGGAGTACTCATGTTCTTGCTTAATTCTAAATAATCGTTTCATTATATACGACTCTAGTATGTCATAATACTGTTTTGGAAGATATTTTTGTAGCTTACGGACTAATCCTTTGTGCCAGACTTTATCAAAATTGTTACATCAATTAAGATGGTAGAGCATATTTGTTTTTCTTCTAAAACTTTTTCTATTCAGTTATTCTGTGGATCTGATCTATAGTAGAATATTTATTTCTGAATCCAAACTGATGGTTTGGGATCAGTGTCTTTTCTTCTAGAATCGGATGGAACCGTTTTAGAAGCATTTTTTCGAATAGCTTAGACAGGATTGGCAGCAATGATATCGGCCAATATGACGTTACTTCACTTAGCAATGAAGGAACATACCTTAGTCTGAACGCTGCATTTGTTATCTGAGCTACTTTTTCCATTTCTTTTTTTCAGAATTTCACCCGTTATTAGACAAAACCCCAGGGCTTTTTTTGGGTTGGTCTTTTCTTTTATTTCTTTGGCTATTTCCCTAGAGGTTACTGCTGGAATGTTCCGCAAATAGACCCGCTTTATTTTGTTTGTTTTAGCAGTGGTAACTACTGTTGTTTTTGTGTATGTATGCCGTTGGTCTTTTCATTTTTTTTGTAGCCTTCCACAGTGAGTTTTCTGTACTAGCATCGTTTGTCAGATTTGTAAGGTATCTCTCCACCGATGTATTTTTAAATGCTGCTATCCTTTTTCTGGGTTTATTGTTTAAGCTATTAAGTCTTTTTCACTTGGAGCTCTTGACAGTTGCCATCGTTTGCGAACTCGTCTCTTTTCAGATATGCATAATGTCGCAAACTTCTTTGGGATACAGGTTTCTTTTTACTTTGCTATTTAATTCCGGCGTTGCAGCCTTTTGTATAGCTAGGATGAAGGACTGTACTTCACTTTCTAATTGCTCTATTATATTAATTGTTGTGGTTAGTTCGATGTGTTCATCTATTAAATATCTGAAATATATCTAGTCAGTTTGTTTGTTTACTAGACGTGGGTTGTGTTCTTTCATTATAATTTTATTACCAAGTGTAAGCAGCACAGATGAGTGATCTGAGTCAAGATCTAGCCCTTCCTTAGCATGGGTAGTATTTGAGGAGATATTCTTAGTTAAGAAGAAGTCGACAACATCCGGGATTTTGTTCCTATTTGTGGGCCAGCAAGCAGGATTTCCTGTGGAATGGTAGTTAACATTGGTTTTTTTAAAAGATTCAAGGAGTTCTCTTCCTCTTGTATTTGTTCATCTTGATCCTCAAGATTTTCTCTTAGCGTTGAAATCTCCACCTAATATGAATTTATTTCAAGCAAACAAAGCTTTCAAAATTGCTTTGTTTCAGCCTGTAGCTAGGAGAACAATATGCTGCTGCTACCGTTATCTGGCCACTGCTTGTTTTTATGTTTACGGATTTAGCTTGTATTTCATATGACTGGTATTCTTCATCTTCATCGTGGCTATCTCCTTCCTTAATTATAGCTGCAGCCCCTCCTCGTACTGTATTGTGAGGATGTGGGGTATGGTATATCTTGTATCCGCGAAGTTTGTATTTTGTTCCAATTTTGAAATGTGCTTTGGAGACTAGACATTTATCAATTTTGTTTATATCGAGTGTCGCTTGCAATTCGTCTTTGCGATTCTCGAGGCCATTGGTATTCCATAATAAGATTTGTATGTTTTTAGTTATTATGTTCTTTTATTATTGTTTTGTTTTTCAAGGAAAGATATTCTTACCAGAATTTCTTTATTATTCTTTTCCATATCTTTTATTCTGTTAAGAATTCTTTACATGATATCCCCCATAACATTGTTGGGAGGCTTGGGGTTTCCGACTGGTTTTACAACGTTTTTCGAAGCAAATTATGCATATATTTTCTTTGGACCGCTTAAGTTTTCATTTTCGCTTAAGGGTAGATTTCCTTTAGCTCTATCCAACTTTTTATTCGTTTGGAGCTTAAATTTCGCTCTCAAACCTTTTTTGTTTCGTTTTTCTCCGTTTTTGGTTGCGCCTTTTTGAATAGGCTTTTGCATTTTCTTTTGCTGGTTGTCTTTTATCTGCTGTAGCTCTTTTGCTATTACACACCCTCCGTAGTTAGCTGGGTGTCTTTCACTACAATTGGCGTATTTAGGCACTGCATTTTTTTCCCTTATGCAGTCTTTTGTATGGTGGTCTCCTACACATTTAACGCATTTCGGGTTTGAGCTACAGTACTTATTTGTGAGTGTGGCTATGCTTTGGACAGTTCTTACATTGAGGAACTAGCTTTGATTTCTGCAAAGGATGAATTCGTACTGTCATTCCTAGGATATCTTTAATTTCATAAATTTTCTTGATGTCTTCATCTTGCACAAAAGTAAGCATGAACATTGGGAGCGGTGCTTTACTCTTGTACTTAAGCATGTTAACAACTTCAAGCATTTTGAAGTTTTTCTTCTTTAGGTCATTCGCAATGCATATAGGTGTACATGAGTATTGTAGTTTCTTTGCAATAACATTTATTGGTCTTGTTTGTTTAATTTCAAACGAATACCATTGAACTTTTTTTCTGGTTTAGCATTTTTGTCAAGTTTCTGTAGGATTCTTCGTTATCCACATTAATTTTAACATCATTACTATTTAAAAAAGCTGTATCAGCTTTTATTTTACGAGTATTTTCCTCTAGAATATTCAATAAGCCTTCGTACTTCGTAATACAGAACACTATAATTGGGGGAGGCTTTATTGGCTTGAGTGGTTTGGTTTCTTTATCTTTCATCTTTTCTGGGCTTTTCTGGGTCACTTTTGGTGGTGAAAGCTCCGAAGACATGCTCATTCTTCTTTTTTGCTCCTTTTTGTCATACTAAAGGGTGATTCTGCCTCTCTTTAAAGTTATTTTTCATCCGTAGAGTACACCACAGTTTTAGGTATCTGCTCATTTTTGTTTTTATTATTGACCTGTTTTTTAAGCAGCTGCAGTTCGAGCTTTAATTTATCAATTTTGCTTGCCAGTGTTTCACTGAGTTGCTTGAAATTATCTCTTTCTTCACAGACTTTTTTGTAATAAGCTTCTAACATCGAGTTTTCTCTTGTTGGTTAGGATGGTGGTGTTCTTACCAATTTGCGACTCCTTATGAACGGGTCATCTTTTAGCAATAAATGGTTCCTCCCAGAATCCATGGAACCGGCCTCCGAAGAGGGTGGAACCAGTTTACCTGGCGTACCACCTGGGGTAGTTATATTATTAGTTTTGTTCATTGCATATTTTCATTTTTGGTTAACTCTTTTTCAAAAAGTTTAAAAATTTGGACTTTAGTCGCCTCTTACGACAGGCATGCCTACCTTTCGTAAATTCTGACCCCCTATCCGAAGGGGTAATATACCACAATTTAACGTGTATAAAATTATTCGAATTACTGAGGGCAGAGGCACTGCTATCGTTTACGACGAACAATTTAAACTCAATGAGATGCATTTCATAAGCGATATTATTTCAGTTTGTCTAGGCACTCTTACATGTCGACCTCACTCTGGTTCCGTTAAGAAAATCCTTTTTTTTTATCTTCAAACATTGGACAAACTCCATATAGAGAACTACATACAGTCCGTTTCAAATCACCGTGCAATTGAAATGCTGCGCAAAGAGAGCCTAGAAGCGCATGCTACTCATCTGCTCACTGGAAAATGATATTTACGAAACGGTTGAACTTCCTCCACTTCTTTTCATATTTAACCCATTTACATCATAAGCGCATATATACGTGTTGGCGAACTTGCGACAACAGCACTGATTTTTACGAACATAATAAAAAAGCCTTGTTCAAATTAGTTTGTTCTTTTTTATTTGGAAACGTTATAAAATCCTATTTAGATAAAAATATATGTAATTCAAATATAGTACAATAGTTTTAGATGACTTAATTTAGTGTTAAGATTAGATTTAAAGAAATTTAAGGAAAGAATTATTTAGAAAGAAAGAAACGTGTTCCTAAGGTGACCTTTTTGGGATTTGTGGCTTTTTGGTTTTTCGTTTGACATGATGACTTGACATCAGCATCAGCAGCAGAGGCACCAACGTTAGAACTATATGTTTCAGGGTTGTTAACACTCTTCCCCGGTATATCCGCTAACGGATTTACCCTTATAAACAGCCTAATTTACAGGGGGTTTTGCCACTAGCGGATCTACTGTTGCAGAATCTCCTATGTCCAAAAAAGCCAACTTTACGGCAGGTATTTCCAGGATTTCCGCCTGTGTTGAAACAGCAACTCTTCGCACTTGGCCATCCTTAGGTATACGAGTTTGGATTACACGTCCTTTGGGCCAGCAATTTCGAGGACTGTTGATCCACAACAAGTACGATGTCTCCCACTTCGATCGGCTTAACCGGCGCGAGCCACTTAGTGCGGCGGGTGATTGTAGGAAGATATTCTTTGACCCACCTTTTCCAGAACGATTCAGCATACAGTTGAGAAATCAACCAATTCTTTTTAAGTGTTGCCTTGTCATCATTGAGTATTGCAATCGTTTTGATCCACTGGAAGAACCTAGAAGGAAGTGATTAGGGGTTAGCGCTTCTTTATTTTCATCATCAAGAGGGACATATGTTAAAGGACGAGAGTTGACGGTGCTCTCTACTTCCATTAGCATGCTGCGCAACAATTCATCCGACGGGTAGCGATTTGGCATTATCTTATAGAGGACGGTTTTGATCGAGCGTACCAGCCGTTCCCAGCAACCCCCCATATGCGGCGATGCAGGAGGTATAAAACTCCATTCCATATTAGCTGTGGTGAAAATTTCCATAAGTCTATGCTTATGAACATTTTGATATGCCTCTTTCAATTCCCGTTCCGCACCCTTAAAATTGGTACCGTTGTCGTTATAAAATTCGATTGGACTACCCCTTCTGGCAATGAAATTTCGAATAGCAAGTATGCAAGAGTCCGTCAACAATGTGTGTGCAATCTCGATATGTACAGCTCGCGTTGTTAGACAAGTAAGCAAAACCCCCCACCTCTTTTCCTTTCTTCTTAAATGGGATATGTAAATAGGGCCAAAATAGTCAATTCCCACATATGAAAATGGCCTGGTAAAAGATGCCAGTCTAGCAACTGGTAGTTGACCCATGAGCGGAGGCTGTGGCTGTGCTGTCCGAATTTTGCAAAGTTGACATGACCTTCTGACTGTACGAAGAACGACTCTTAATCTTGGGATTCTGTATCCCTGGCGGATTACATTGATCACTGTCACATGGTTTTGATGATGGTATCGACGATGATAGTCTTGAACGAGCAAGTTTGTTGTCGCATGGTCCTTAGGGAGAATTACAGGTTGTTGGCTTCTTGATAATGATCTAATCGTCCATTAGCTCGCAAAACGCCATTCTCATCTAAGTGGGGACAAAGGGATACTAATGGACTTGATCGGTGAATGCATTGTTTTGCTGATATTGATACGGTCTCTTTTGGAAATCTCTCCCATTGGGCTTCTCTAAACAATATCATTTCTGCTGCCTCCAACTCAACTTGGCTAAATTTACCATACTTTCGGTCGGTTTTCTTACGCCGTGACTGTACGTTGTGCAGAAAACGGAGAACATAAGGGGTACTGCGGACTAGCCTGTTCCAGCTAGAAAACCTTTCTGGTTGGAACACACGGATATGATGCACACAATGAACTGCGATAAATTGTGACCTTATTTCCTCAGATGTTGCTGTTTCCGGCTGTTCTGTTGATGGCCAACTTTCCGGAGGCTAAAGTCTGGATTTTTCTTCCATTTCGTTGCCTCGTCCGCCACGTTTAGTTCACTGGGGATCCAGTGCCAGTCAGCTAGATTTGTGGTGTCCAGGATTTCACTTACTCTGAAGGCAACGAATTGGCGATATCTTCTGTAATCTGAACGCAGCCAGCTGAAAACCATCTTGGAATCCGTCCAGAAGATTTGCTTTTGGAATTTTATAGAGTGAGAATCTACAATGCTTTTTGCGAGACGAGCACGAAGTACAGCTGCTTACAACTCCAGTCTGGGAACGGAAAGACTCCTTAGGGGGGCTACTCTCGTCTTTTCCCCTACTAATGCACATTCGACTGGTTCCCCATCCCTCGATCTTATGTATGCAGCTGCCGCAAATCCATTTTCGTTCGCATCGACGAATACATGAAGGTGTCCCTCTGGCTGACGTACGTATTAATCTGTTGGTAATATAGCACCGCGGGATTTGTAAACTTACCACTTCCGCAAGAAAACGAATCCAGTTGAACCATTTGTCGTACTGTGGATCTTCTATTTTCTCATCCCACGCAACTCCTGAACGCCAGATTTCTTGAAGCAGAACTTTTATATACATAAGAAAGTTCGTCAGAAGTCCTAAAGGGTCAAATATAGTCATCAGAATCCTGAGTACTTCCCGTTTCGTTGGGCGGTCATTATCAAAAAGAACTGCAGCGTTTTTTATACTGGGTGATAATTTATACGTAAAGGAATCTAATGTAGTGCACCACCACATACCCAGGACTTTTTCTGTCCCCAACTCACTTTTCGAGCTAAATTTTATCTCCTCCCTTGGATTTGATTGCAATGCGCTAAGTACAGTCTGAAAGTTCGATATCCAATTTCGTATGTAGAAGCCACCCTGCAGATGGATGTGTCGAATTTGGTTCGCCAGCTCAATCGCCTCCTCTTCAGAATCAACACTATCCATGAGATCGTCAACGTAATGATTTTCCCGAATTGAGTTAACCGCTCTAGGATATTCCTGTTGGAATTCATCAGCATTTCGATTTTTAACATATGGAGCGCAGCAGGGCGAACAGGTTGCGCCGAAAGTCATCACTTTCAGAACGTAGAAGTCAATTTCTTTTTGTTTACGCCCGACCCATAGAAACCGCTGATAGTGTTGGTCCTCTTCTCGTATCTGTATTTGGTGAAACATCTCCATAATGTCACCACATATCGCAATATGTCTTCCTCTAAATTTGTAAATAACCGATGTCAGGGAAACCTGTTGATCTGGACCTTTTAGGAGTACAGAATTAAACGAAACCCCCTGAACCTTGGTAACAGCATCCCAAACGATTCTTAGTTTGCCAGGCTTGTTTGGATTTATTACTGGAAACACTGGCAGATACCAGGCTTGGCGATTCTCTTTGATTTCCTTCGGCGAAAGCTTTCTTTCATACCCTTTGGAAATATATTCCTCTAATTTTTCGTGAAGGGCGTCAGCAGTTTTGGGATTTCGATTCATTTGCTTCTGAAAACCTATAAGACGCCTTTTCGCCATGGGTAGTCTGTCTGGGAGACTGATGTTTTCGTACTTTCAAAGCAATCCTGTTTCGAATCGAACATTTTTTCGGCGGGTCAGACCGCAGCAACGTTGCAGCAACTCTTGGGCTCGCTTTTCTTCCGCTGAGAGTAAATTATGTTCAGATTTCGACGCTCCGAACTGCTCACTGCTTATAAATTCCTTAACAAGGCGTTTAAGCTCGATGTCATCACCATTATTACATCCGCATGCGAGTGAGAACAATGAACATTTTCTGCACAGCTTATGTTCCCTGACAGCTGCCCATTTTAATGAGTGGCTTAGCTGTTCGAACTTTCTGCTATTGGCAACAGAGAAACAGGTTCCAGCACAGATAGCACATTTCCTCTCTTTCATATCAGTACATGACGTATCTCCATGACTGCAAACCTCAGCATGAGCATTGAGAAAACCTCTATCTTTGTCACTTCGAATGGGCTGTTTCGTTTCTGGTCTGTGTTCATTAGGAACTGTTACATAGTTGGCTGCTTCAGCGATCTGATAAAGTACGAAATTGTGCGAGCTGGCAAAGTTTGTCTAAAAATTGCCCAATTTAAGCGAATAGAAGGTGGCAACTTGGCGACAAGCTCTTGAAGCAAGGTTGGGTTATTTAAATGTGTTGCCATTTCAGACGTTTCCATCGTTGAACACATGTTCTGGACAACAACGGCGAAGGCAACTATGGTTTCCAATTTTTCGGCCTTAGGTGAGGGAGTGGTGTAGATTCTCTGAATAATAGAGTGAATTATTAGCTCTGGTCTTCCAAACAGCATCTTAAGTGTTGATATAATGCGCGGGACACACTCGGGTTGGATGAGCATACAACGCACGGCCTATAGAGCTCTAGAGCTCTTCCTTTTAAAGCCCTTTGAAGTCGAACCAAATTTTCTTCCTCAGAGAATCCACATAACTCTGTGGACCTGTTAAAATTAGAAATAAATAGCGGCCAATCTTCAGGGCTCCCACCAAAACTGTGTAAATCTCTCGAGATCGAGTGCCGCGCTGCCAGGTTACTTCTTGTCAGGGTGTGACCGTGATCGTGTGAGGACGAACCCCTCCGAGAGATGCTAAATGGAGGAATTTCGGCTGGGTCACATAATTGAATATTTGGCGGACATTACGGTTGCTGTGGTGGAATTTGCATATCTATCACTGAAGGCAAGCATTGGGTTTGAGACGGCTGGAGCTTAGTGACAGATCGCTGTTGGGGTGATAGTCGATTTATTTGCGATGACTTAGCTGAAGGCACAATGATTGGTGTAGTGAGGGGTTCTGGTATCACACTTGGATTTGCGGGCAATTGTGATTTATGTTGTTGCCTTTGTTATTGTGCAACGACGGCTCCCATCCAGGAGGAACTAGCAATCGGTTCGTGGACGTAGGGAACTGATAACCCAGGAGCTACTATTTTGGAATTACCTGCAAACTTAACTGGATTCCTGATACTTACGTTGAGTTACGAGCGTTCTGCAACCATTCTTGCACTTGCTTTGGTGAATTAAGTGAATGGGTCTCGTCATCGCTTTCGGAGGAATCTTCTGCCTGACTCAACAAACAATGAAGTTTTAGATGTTTTGCTGATGAAGATCTTGAAGTTTTCAAAGGCTTGGATGACGTCGTAGATCGAGGTCCCGCATGTTCCACAACAGGCGCCGGAGTTGGTGGAGCACATTTTTGGGATGTCCAATATTGGTACGCCACAAAACTATCGACTTGTGCGCATTGATAATGGAACCATAGGTCGCAGTTGTCACATTGGACCATGTTGTCATGAGCATCTGGCGCGGTACACATTTGGCAATTATGTTGCTCTGATGGTGACATCTGGTCTTTTGATGTTGGCATAGTGATCTTCTTTAAAGATTTTATAAAATGTTGGCGAACTTGCGACAACAGTACTAATTTTTATGAACGTAATAAAAAAGCCTTGTTCAAATTAGTTTGTTCTTTTTTATTTGGACACGTTATAAAATCCTATTTAGATAAAAATATATGTAATTTAAATATAGTACAATACAATAGTTTTAGATGACTTACTTTAGTGTTAAGATTAGCTTTAAAGAAATTTAAAGAAAGAATTATTTAGAAAGAAAGAAACGTGTTCCTAAGGTGACCTTTTTGGAATTCGTGGCTTTTTGGTTTTTCGTTTGACATGATGACTTGACATCAGCATCAGCAGCAGAGGTACCAACGTTAGAACAACCAGGGTTGTTAACAATGCGCGTATTTTGCCTGGCCACTACTTTGTGACAAAGTTCAGTACTTCCTGCAATAAATGTATATGTAATAAAAAAGGATTCAATTCGAACACATATTTTTTATGAAAAGGGTTAGGTAAAAAAATATATATTCTGACTATTTTTTGCGAATATAAATGCGTAAAAATGGAATTTTTAATCTAGTTTTAAAAATCCTTTGCAACGAGTAGAAGTAAGAAAAAATCAAATTTATATACACTGCTTTAAGCCAGGAAGGCCTTTAACACGCCAAGCAATAGTACTTACGCTGAAAATTTACCACAAAAACTTGGATTACGAAAACAACCATGCAAATGAAGCTCCTATGATAGCAGCTGTAAGGAAAACAGCTGAATTTGCTGGAGTTTCGCATAGGACATATGGTAATAATATTAAATATTAAAAGAAAATATTAAAAGAACAAGAACAAACTGGAACAGTACAATCACATAGCAAGATCACTTGATTAGATGACTTCGACTTTGAATCCATCAAAAGGATGATCTACTCCTTCCACCAATTTGACAAGAAAGTCATAATATTGAGCGCGCTTAGGGAATAAATCCGTCAAGAACTGGAAATTAGGATAAGCAAGTCATCCCTTTGGAGGTATCTGAAAGCCAAAGGATTCATTTTTCGTAAGACGGAAGACAAAAGGAAAATCCTTTTTAAAAGGACGGAAGTGAAAATTCAAAAGTTAAGACACTCATATATCCGTCAAATAAGGAACTTTCGTGAAAGTGGATATCAGATAATCTATGTAGATGGATCATATATACATAGCTACCACACAAGAGGAATGTATAATATTGATGGAAGTACGGAAGGACTAAAAAAGCTTATTGGAAAAGGATCACGGCTTATTTATTGGACACGCTGGTGGTTCAAATGGGTCTGTAAATCTGGATCGAAGTCTGGTGAGTATCATGATGAGATGAACTTTAACAATTTCTCAATATGGTTAAGAGATACAATAACCGTCGGTTATTGTATTGGATAATGCTCCCTATCAGAATAAATTAGAAAACCGAGCGCCAACTTTAATAGCAACGAAATTGGAGTTAGTTAATTAGCTAATAGAAAATAATGTTGCTCATTGCTCTTCAATGCTGAAGATTGAACTGTATGATTTAGTTCAGCAAAACAAGACATCCCCTCAGTATCAAATAGACGACTTGATTAGATCAGCATGCCAGGCTACCACCATACCATCCGGACTTGAAACCAATTGAGAATATATGGCGTATTGTAAAATCAAGAGTGTCGGGTTGAAACACCACATTTAAGCTAGATGACATCAAGGAAATAGAAGAAGAAGAGTTTCCAAAAATGACTGTCGAGGAATGGAAAAAACATGCGATAAGGCCATAAGGACAGAAGAAAGTTATTTGAACTAAGAACTGAGTTGGGATACCTTCACCGAGAGAATTGTTATTAGACCCGGCGAAGATTCATCAACTGAAATTGAAAGTGACGGCGAGGATGATGATACCACTAATGACGATTAAGTGAATTGATCTTGAAAAAATAAGTGTTAGATCACACAACACAACAACACAACACAAAAAATAAACACTTAACTTCAATTTATTAAACTTTTATATTCATATTTTAAGTCATATTCATATTGCCAAAACATTATTTCTTCTTTTCAACACAATAATTGCGAAGAGAGTGTTTTCCATCATTGCCAAATCCACTGAAAAGATATACAATGGACACGCCTTCCACGTCCATGCATTCTCTCTACACTCTGGTTTCGCATCTGTCAATGCCGGCTTCTTATCTTTTCCACAATATATTATCCAGATAATCAGTACGCGCTGAGACTCAGTGCAATCAACATCAAAGTATGGTTACGCTCGAATTTCGTCTGGACCAATTGCAGGATTACTGGAATAGACTGGAAAAGTTGGCACTGCCCAAGAAATTTCACGGTGATTTGAAACGGACTATGGAGCCGCTATTCAACATAATGAATTCCTACAACGAGCTTGTAATGGGGGGCGATTTCAATTGGTGGCACCCAAGTTTGGGCGAACAACAAATGCTTTCTTTCTTGGTTCTTCCCATTGGATGTGATCATTTCGGATTAGAGACAATATTTTAATTTTTTAGTGCCGGCATTTTTTTGTTCCATCATTACAGAATTTATGATAATAAAAATTGTGATATCTTTCGAACTCAGATGCATAATACCCTTTCCCAGCCCAATATTCACAAGGAAAATAATATCTCTAACTCAGAAATAGATTCAGTGATAACCGAAAAAATGATAACCGAAAAAAATCGTTAGGTGCGTTCATATTTACTCTGTCAATAGAAATTCCAAGAAGTCTAAGTATGATAATACATATATATTTCAGTTGTAATGGAAAACTTACTCAAAATTCGAAATAAAGGAGTTTTTCATCAACATTTAAATGGAGTATGTTTTACACACATTTTACAAAAAAGCGTTATTGCGAGGTTTCGGGCTTAGACTTAAGCAAAAAATTTTCTTTTACAAATTGTTAAAAAAATCTCACAGACCTAATGTTTACTCAAGCCTTTGCTAAAACAAACATCCAACCTCGAGCAAAACTTGGCGAACCAAGTCATTTAAACCGTCGAAGATTTTCGAGATTCGCAAGAGCATAGTTGCCTCACAACCTTTTCACCTAGTAAGAATTATATGGCCCTGATCAGATCCCATACTTCATTCTTTGGAAATGTCTCTCGTCAGTAGATGTTATCATTTCATGCATATTTAACCATTGTCTGAATATTGGCTGTTTCCCTGCAATATGGAAAAAACCTATTCTATTATATATAGCAAAGGAAAATGGAGCCCATGCTATTAAGGACTTCCACCCTAAATCATTATTATCTAATATAGGTAAGTTAACCTACTTGAGTGGGTGCTCTCCGAAACGTTGGATAGTTTCTGCGAGGATTTGAACTTAATTCCAAGCAACCAATTAGGATTTAAGAGAGAGCACTCAACGGAACATGATTTATTATTTTTAGGTAATATAATCAGTCAGCACTTACGGCAAAAAAAATTCACGTTAGTATTGAACATCGTCTTGAAGGGTGCCTCGCTCTAGCATGTAGGCGTTATATTCAAATTATTTTCAATCACTTTTGCAAATCACTCATACGCATGAGAAGTAGTTTTTTGAATTCCAGAAATGCATGTATCACCATCGGCTGGAAGAAGAGGAATTTCTGGTGCTCTCAGCCGTTCCCCACGGATCAATCCCTGGTCCCAAGTTCATCAATATACAGGGTGAGTTTTTTAACTTGAGACATCCAAATTACTCGAAAAATACACGATATCGCGAAAAATGTTTCAGACGAAAGTCACAAGGTTCTGAAGGGGACATAAGATGGTGACCACGAGTTTCACCTTGAGACCCATTTTCAAGTTCAAACGAAGGTCACTTTTGATTTTTCAAATGATAATTCCTGATTTTCATTGCTCAGTCGTATTCCTCAATGGGGCACACGACTCTGTCTCAAAGGTCTTATTCATTCAGTGCTAGATACCACAGCACTGGCACGCCTAAATCATTAATCGTTTTCCAACATTGTTAGGGTGTTGGAAGGTCGAGATTTGTTTTGAGGAAATCATTATTGCCTCGAGTGAAGTTAAAACTCAAAGAAATTTCAGATAGAGACAAATTGTCCTAAACTTATCTGAGAGTGTATGACATGCACTCTGCCCTTTTTTTCTACTTAAACGGAACTATACTTCATTTAGAAGTTCGATATTTGTTTTGAGGAACTGATTATTATTAGTAATGTTTTCCAGATTAATAATGCAGGCTATTTCAATTCAAGACAAAATTGAAATGATATTGATTTATGGAGAAAGTAAGTGGAAGGAACGTCGATGGTGCTGTTGCCCTTTACGCCCAACGTTTCCCAGACCAGATACGATCGCGCGCTTCCTTCTATCGGGTCATCCAACAATTCATTGGTGAAGGAAATGTGCAACCAAAGAAAATGAATCGGTCAGATAGGGTGGCTGTTGAGGACAATGAAATAGCAGTGTTAGCTGCCGTTGCACACGATCCTTACATTAGCACTCGCCAAATAAGTCGTGAATCAGGAATTTCTCAAACGACTGTCTGTAAGATACTACATCGGCATAAATACCATCCTTATCATGTTTCAATGCATCAAGAACTTTCTAATGAGGATTTCCGCAACCGGGTTTCCTTTTGTCAATGGGCACTTCAGGAAATTGAACGAGACCCCCTTTTCTTCGCCAAGGTGCTATTCTCTGATGAGTCGACTTTCACCAATCACGGTACGGTCAATCGACATAATATGCATTACTGGGTTACCGAAAACCCTTTTTGGTTACGACAAGGTGAACGCCAGCACCCTTGGAATGTTAATGTTTGGGCGGGAATTATTGGGGATAAATTAATACGTCCATATTTTATTGAAGGCAACTTGAATGGGGGAAAAGTATGCAAACTTCTTGCGGGATCATCTTCCAGTATTACTAGAAGAACTGCCAAACAATGTGGTTTCAACATGATGGTTGTCCAGCTCATTATTCCCAAGTAGCCCGGGGCGTATTAAACAATGTTTACCATCAACGATGGATAGGACGAGGGGGTCCGAGGCAATGGCCTGCTAGATCACCTGATCTTACGTCACTTGATTTCTTCTTGTGGGGCTACTTAAAAAGTGAGGTTTACAGAAAAAAGCCAACAACACGTGAGGACATGAAGAGACGAATAACTGATTACGCCAGAAATACTTCTCAGTTCTGTTGGTTCATTTAGAGCGCGGATAGACAAGTGTATTGAAGTGAATGGTCACATTTTCGAGCATTTGTTGAAATAGTCTCGGGAAATAAACGTCCAAATGGGAAGAATTCAATGATTCAACAGTGGGAGGCAAGGGGACCCACTATAATTAATCACCCCGAAGGAAACAAAATACTGCTACGTCCACGTCGTTGTTTCTGGGTTATGCTAAACGCAGTATGTAAAAACAAATGACAAGCCTACGAGCAATACGACTGAGCAATGAAAATCAGGAATTATCATTTGAAAAATCAAAAATGACCTGCGTCTGACCTTGAAAATGGGTCTCAAGGTCAAACTCGTGGTCACCATCTTATGTCCCCTTCAGAACCTTGTGACTTTTGTCTGAAACATATTTCGCGATATTTCGTACTTTTCGAGTAATTTTGATGTCTTAAGTTTTATGGCGCCCTCTGACAGGAAAAGAACGCATTTTTGAAAAAAGTGTTTCATGTAAAAGAATTGTAATTTTTCACGCAAATTACGAATCTGTTAAAAAAAATAGGGGTTCCCATTAAAAAATCAAAAGTGACCTTCGTTTGACCTTGAAAATGGGGCTCAAGGTCAAACTCGTGGTCACCATCTTATATCCCTTTCAGAACCTTGTGACTTTTTAAAAAACTCACCCTGTATATTTGCAGAACTTTCCTCTCAACGATCCAACCACCAACACTAGACCTTACGGTGCCTCAAATAAAATTAGAAATGCGTTCTCATTAATAGTGGCATAGTTAGGATCTTGGGCCTTGAGCACAAATACGGGGAAATGTGATCCTATATTTTTCAGGAACACCTGTTGATTAGGGGTAAAAGAAAGCAAAATCTCTTCTTATATACTAAATATAGAGGACCATCCAAATAAAAGTTTCTTTTGAAAAATAAAATAAAATGAACAAAAATTAATTATTTTCGGTATATTATGGCTTTATTAACATAATATACCATTATTATTATTAACATAATTCCCATTAGATATGGTTTACGACTTCATTCATATGTATGCCTCGGCTGGATATGCAGTACCGTATTCTGTCAACCCAGTTTTCCAAAATCTTGTTGATAGTTTCTGGCTCTATCTCACGAATGGCTTGAACGATATTTGTCCGCATAACATCTACAACATCTTTAAGGGCACCGTATAAAAAGAAGTCTAACGAGGTCAAATCAGAGCTCTGAGGCGGCCAATTGATATTGCCAGAATGGCTGATAACACGATTACTTAACTTAGAGCACAAATAAATTTGATTTTCACAATCACGCAATGAAATCCACTTCTGTCCACCAAGTACGTATCACAGAAAACTAAATTCTTAACGTACATATATATTAGGCCTTTATTAGACCGATACTTATAGTTTTGGCACCTCGTGCATAATATGAAGAACTAGAGAGCTTTGAAAAAAAAAATTAGGGTTTGTAGTGGCAAATACATGAGACCCGATAAACGATGGTTTTCAAATCAGACCCTGTACAAAACAATCAATGCAATGCCTCTGATGGTTTACTTGCAGAAAAGACTGCAACGCACAGCAAACCCACACCTATACACCTATAAAAGCATGGCGAGATGCAAACGATAATGGATATTTAAAGAGGTATAAGAATGCAGTAATGTCGATGATGATGTCAGGTAAATGGACCAAACAAGGACAATAAAGTAGTTTGTGAATTTTTTCGGAAAAAACCCACAATTAGTCAGAAGAACAATATAACGTCATTTGGCAGAATCTAGCATTAAAAACAAGAGTACCAAACCTAAACCGCTACGGAACCAAAAACATATTGAAAACAGGCTAAGTTGGGCAACACAGCATTTAGCCCGGCATTGGAACGACATCATATTTGCAGATGAGTTATATTTTTTTGTTTGTAATTATTGGAAGAAATCCTTGGTAAAAAAAGATGAAACGTCTCTGTAACGCACCGTAAAATATCCAGCTAAAGTTCATGTCTATGTATGGTTCTCTGCCAAATGATTTCGAATGTTAATAGCATTCGTATTTATACAAAAGCTCGGTGCACAATTCATATAAAATGATACCAGCAGGGTTTGCTTATGTATGGACCAAACAATTACGGCTGGAATTTGCAGGATAATAACGTTCCAAAACATCGGAGTCGCTTTTGCATGCGTTGGAAAGAGGAAAATTGTATAGAGTCATTAGATTGTCCGTCCCAAAGTCCTGATGCAAGTCCAATAGAAAATGTGTGGTGTATAATGAAGCAGAGGCTTAAGGGTAAGAAAAGGGCTACGATTACATAACTTGCGCGCATCTTGAGGCAAATTTGGGGAGGCCTAAGTTTAGAGTATGCCCCAAAATTAAGTAAAAGTTGCATTAGACGATGCCATGCAATTATAATTAATAATGGTGACTGGACTCCCTACTAATACAATTTCGCAATTCGTTTTGATGTATGTATGTTATATGTCACTTAAATACAAAAATATGATTTAATAAAATTCTGGCCTTTTTCATTGTTGAACACACTAGTAGCTTGTACGACCATTACTGTCTACCACCCTTTAATTTATTGCTCAGCAGATTCCTTGCTAAGTTTCCAAAACTTTTGCTGTGATAAAGTGAGAACTTTAAAGTTTTTTGATCGCTGAATTTGAAGAAATCACATTTTCATCAATAACTCATCACAAAAAACATTATTTGGTATTATAGAAACGGTTAATGTAAACTCGAATTATTACTTTGTTAAAACTAAATGTCATATGAGGTTATCATGTACACAAAAGTGAAGGAGAAGCACTTATGGGGAGAACTACTAAAACATTAGTATTGTAGATCAAGTATCTCCCACCCTTTTCGAGACTTAAATGCCTCTAGCAAGGATTTCTAAAAAACGTAATTGTGTTACCAGAAATCAAATTAATGAACGTATGTATATAAACTCAATAATCACAGAGGGTATCGGGTTATGCTTCATTCCAATAAGAAATAAAATATAATATTGCCATTCTAAGAAGTTTTAGAGGAACTTCTTTTCGAACTCTATGACAATACTCATTTGCTGTGTGTACTGTATTTTTTGTACTACCATAGAACTTGATTTTATAAAAAAAAAGCCAAAAAAATTGGAGTTGCTTAACATGTACTGGCTAACTGGGAGAGTCTCTCTATATACCGACGGATACACCGCACAGTGGCCGACAAAAGTCAAAAATGAACATATTTTTTTTTTAACGTTTTTACCGTTTAATTTAGAGCGCAATATACAAATAACTAGTTCAAAACAGCAAAAGAGGCTAGCACTCAAACACCGCAATGATGCAGTTTGAGATCACTTTGTTATTATGTGCTCCAGTTGAGAATTTGCATTGCCACTGTAAGTACAAGTTTTTATCGACTAAAGAAGGACAACCAAAAAAGCAACTATGTCGTAAGATCCTCATTGTAAGTAATTCACAAGAAATTAATTTCGTATATGTGTATATTATATAAATTAAGGTGTGAAAGTGGTGTCTATATACAGTAATTTAATGATTTCTAAATTAATAATTTTTTTTTGTATAAAGAACGATTAAAAAAAAGTCTGACATAGTCTGATCACAAAAGTAATTTTATTATTAAGTTTCAATCTTTCACTTTAATTAGCAATAAACATTGCATGCCAAGAACCACCATAAAATATATTTGTTCCTTGATAAAGGCAGCAATGCTCTTCCAACAGAGAGACCGTCACTTACAAGAAATGAAATATTTTTACTTATGCGCGGGAACGGAATTTTCAAATCGTCTGTTTCTGTTTGTGCGGATGAAGTGGTAAAGTTTGTTTATTCAAAGCTTTCCATATTAGACGTAAATGAGGAACAACATAAAAAATGTTTCAGTTACACCAAAAAGTTTGTGTCACTAATTTTTCAAAAGTGGGTTACAAAGAAACGTACGCTTCATGTGTTCTTAAGTTCAGAAGAGAGTTGGCTTTTCAAGGAATTTCAAATGCCTATAGAAATAGAAGAAAATAAGCAAAAATCTCAACTTGGAAGGCCAGAGAAAACATTTCAAGAAAGTAGATTAAAGTTTAAAAAAAGAAAAATTCGGTAACTCAGAAGAACTGTTCGTTGCAATGGAAACGAAGCTAAGACAAAACGGTAAACGTTCTGTAGCCGAGGTCGTAAAAAAAGCTGTTGGCAGCTCACCTAAAAGTCTGAAGAAACTTAAAGTACCTCAAATAACGAAATCAGCAATCCTATATACACCTGAAGAAGCCTTACCTCTAATGACTGAATTAAAATTAACGAAGCATCAGTATAAAAACCCTCAAAAAAATGCTAAAGAAAGAAATGCGAACATATACCCTAGCTATGACTCTATACTGGAAAAAAAAGAAGATGTTATCCACCTATTACATCAAATATAGGGGTGGCCGTGGTGTAGAGGTACTAGCAACCGCTTCTTACTCGGAGGGTCAAGGTTCGAATCCTAGCCACGACAAAAAGTTTTCATTTGTGTATTGGAACTCAGTCAGAAAAATCTACGTGTGAAGGCATAACACTGACATGTAGATTTGGCTGTTGTAGGGTTTTCAAGCACAAAACAACCGTTAAAATTCACAACCTCACATTCCGAGTGAAGAAAATCTCTCCGTCCTATTCGGACTCCCACCCCTGGGGAGTCAATATCGAAACCAAACACACCTGAGTTTCAAACCACTACATCACAACAATGCTTTCCTTTCTCCTCTTTCTGTCTTTCCGCCCGCGCCCTGGCAACAGTAAAAGGGTATCACATAACCCCTTAGGCGCGCGTAAATTATAAAAAAAAAAAAACATGGAAATACCAATGGCACACGGAAACGCCAACACTTCCATTTTAAAAGTCGTCATCTTCCGAAATCATATTCTGGAGCCTTCGTCGGAAGAAATTGTTTAGGCAAAAGTGGAAGGTGGTCCTGGTAGCCACCGATTCTATTTGATGGAGTCAGAAAATAGGATAGACTTCATGGTGGGAAAGTCCTTTTTGGATCAAAGAACAACACGGTCCCTGTAAGGATTGTAAATCTAAAGACATTCAGTGTAAAGGTGAAAAACGGGGAGACATTTTCAAAATGTGCACCTATTTGGCAAAGCAAACATAAGTTACCGAAATGGTGTCGAATATGAAAGTTGACGGGTTGATTGCAAAATCACAGAGTCCGTGGGCTTCTCCAGTGGTCCTCGTGAAGAAGAAAGACTACAACATGAGGTCTTGTGTAGACTACAGACGTCTAAACGATGTCGTCAAAACGGACAGTTATCCACTGCCAAGAATCGACGACAAATTGGATAAGCTTTCTGGAGCGAAATAGTTCTCAACAGTAGACCTGAAGAGCGGTTACTGGCAGGTGGAGACTGGTGGTGGAACTTCACTACAGGAAGCGGTCTTTGGCAGTTAATAGTGATGCCGTTTGGACTGTGTAACGCTTCGGCCATCTTCGATCAGTTAATGGAACGAACACTGCAAAGCCTCACATTGAAAACCTGCTTAGTGTACCTGGACGATGTTATCGTTATAGGCAAGGTGTTCGAGGAGCAGCGCCAAAATCTAAAATAAGTATTTGAGAGGCTACGAAGCGCTTATATAAAACTAAGCGCAGAAAAGTGTGCTTTATTCCGCCCGGAAGTTAAATATATGGGTCACATTATATCAGAAAAAATCGAATTTTGCCCTCGTTTGCTAATGTAAGGAAAATGACCGTCGCTGTTAGTGATCCAATACTTTGAGGTTTGATGGGACTGACCGTGAACTGTGGCGGTGCACTTACATATGTTACTCACGTGCATCCTAAAACTTCATCCCGGAAGCGATAGCTTGCCAATGGTGGTTTCGGATCTTACTCGGTCAATCACAAAAATATGTGCTTTACCAAGTAATACACAGATTCCGCCACCAATCCAGCTCAACACTAAGGAAATTACTTATACGACAGTGCCATGTCGACTACCGCCGAGTGCATATGCCAACCAGTGTACTCGTAAATCTTTCCGTACTCAAAGTATTAAAAAAAAAAAAAACAGCGCTCGAGTTATGGTATTGAGTCAAATTAAATAACGGGTTTTTCTTTATACGTACTTAATCACCTTTATTTTTTTCTCCTTTTTGTTCTTAGGTTTAGGCTATGATCGCCAAAAATTAACTGCTGATCATCGATCGATGCAGTAAAAAGAATGCCAAAAGGACTTTCTTATAACGGTCAGTAGTTCATGTTATTGCTAAGTGGTGTACATAGCTTGCGGTTTTGCCAAGTGTGAATGTAATGTACGTTTGTATGATGTGTGTATATAAATAGAATGTGAACATGCAAATGGTTTACTTATATGCGGTTTGTATGTACACTGGCGATCTCTAGGATGAGGACATGCATTTTGCAATCGATTTTCACTCTTTATACCTGTTTGAAATTTTATACCCGCAAACTTTTACTACCTGTGAGCAGGTACATATTTTCTCAACAGGAATTCATAAAATTGAAGGGTTAAAACTAAACGACCGTTGGAATTTCCAAGTGTAAAAAGCCCAAAAGAATGTTCATTATTGACTTGCTCCTTCAAAACATAAGTTGATAAACGAACACATCCCAGAATAGGGAAAACGGCATGTTGCCAACCATCAGGAACCGAATAAATACCCTCTAGTTGTATGTCACGACATCTGCAATTCAAATCTTTCGTAAATCTATCCTCACTTCTGAAAGTGAACTAAATTATTCCCACTTTTGATTTTGTTTTTGTTTCGTGTGGAAAAGTGGCTAACCACTTTGAATAAAACACGACTAATGTTGTTTATACATAACTTCTGCGCCCTCACAATGAGGCATAATCTGCACAATGGGCTATGCCGAATTGTAGGTGATAGTTTTGTTTGATATCTTGAATAGTTATAACATTACTTCAGTTTTGTCTGAATAGTTATAACATTACCCCAGTCATGTTATCATACATATGTATGTATGTAGGACAATTTAGATGTAAATTTTATACATGAAGTGCAACCTAAAAAAACGTTGATGCCTGCTCCGTTTAGCGCATATGAAAACATGAATGTGCACCTCAAAATGATAATTATAGTAAGTGTTTACTGGTTTGAACTGAAAGATATTTATTTTTAACTACTCCTATTAACTTTTCTATGAATCTAAATCTATTTTTGTTATTAGAAACGTATTAGCTAATTAATCAAGAATTCGTCTCTTTTTTATCTTATTCTTGTGCGATTTTCTATCTTTTGTTTTGACAACGACTACTTCTCTATCCGCCTTAACTTTTAACTTTTTCGCCGTAGGTGCTAGTTTATTATGTTTATTGTTGAACTCATATATCCTATCATTCTCAAGAAATGTTTGTGGCGCTTCTCTGTTTTTGTTTGAACTATCTACGAGTATAATGATTGTTCCGGACTCACATCATTAATTCTTGTTGTTAATTTGATTACATTCATTTCATTTATTCACTTTATGCAAATTTATTGAGTTAACTTCATTTGTAAAATTCAGTATTTTATTTTTTACTTTCATTGCAATTCATATTCATATTCATTTTTTTATATACTCGTAAATCATATCCATTGTATTAATTATCTTGTTACACACTGTACATCAATATTTTATCATTTGATTCTGATACCAAACTATATTTTGATTCTCTCAATTGATCTATGTAACTGTGCTATCATGTGTAAGACTTCTGCTTGCACGATGGTACAGGCAATTCTCGTTCACTTGGATCCTAGCCACTGAGGTAACAAGACTTTGCAATAAATCGGTAATAATTTGTATCTTAATTCGGTATTCAAATTATAATTGAAAATAAATAAATTGTACAATTCGTGAGCCATTCGTTCTTTTTTTTTCCTCCCATATTGTTTTTCTTCGTTTAATCTGCAACAATTGTTTTATTGTGTTTTTCTAATTTTCCTTTAATTTTTTCATAAAGCTTTTTTTTGAAACATTGCAGCTTATTGATATAGTCATTTTCTGACTCATAGTTTATGGTTTTAATATATTTGCGTTTCCTGCCTTGAAGTAACTCGATTGGTGTTAGATCTGTAACTGAATGAATACTGTTGTTGCAAGTTATAAGCGCTTCGTTTAGTATTTCTTTGCACATTTGTCTTTTATTTCTGTCATATATCAGTATGTCATCGCATGTTTCAATACGATGTTTGATGGCATTAGTGAATGAGAGTTTAGTACCTTCCTTAACAGACGAAGAAACATTTCGCAGTTTTTCTCATTTCCTCTACGGAAGGTGGTGACATGTGATCTGCCGTTAAATTCTCCCAAATTGTCTCGCAAACATCCTTTACAATCAAAGAAATTGCAGAGTGTGATATTCTAAAATTGAATGCTAGGCTTCTATACGACGATCCCGATGCTAAAAACCTAAAGTGTGAAGAAAATATTCCAATTAATATTCACTCAGGATTGGTTTTATTTTTTTTTATTATAGAAAATGAGGTTAGAAAGAAATGGAAAAACCTACGAGATACTTTAGGATCGATCTAAAAAAACAACGCTACCATAAAAAATCGGGTAGTAACCCATCTCAAGTTTTCAATCGAAAATGGGTGTATATGCAACACATGTCACTTTTAAAAGATATTTTAGCACCAGCATCTATGACTGGAAGTGTTCCTTCTCCACCATGCTCCAGTAATGATGCTCAAGATGATAGTATCAACGAAACAAATTTTCATCCTTCGCAGGAAGACAACAATAGATCACCCATTGAAAATGATTTTATTGAGAAAGGTGATACGGAGACAGCAGTTAATAATAACTCCGCTGATTTATTTACAGCTCCCCTACTTATTGTAGGAGATCGAGGCAAAGAAAGACTATGATACAGGATGACTTCCTCCCAATAGAAAAAGAAAAAATTGCAATTTTAAAGAACAATGTTGATCTGAGGTCGGATACAGAATACAATTTTCTCATGAGTTTTCTTCCTGTAATGAAGAATATGAACGAAATTCCGAAGTTAGAATTTCGTGTCAAAATGAGTCAACTTGCTTACGACATTAGAACAACAAACTCATCAGTGGCCTGGGTTAGCACATTACAGAGGAAGAACCGTTTCTGTTCCAGTAAACCTTTCACCAGCAGACCCTAAAAACATTTTGCAACCAACTCTACTGATGGACGGTTTCTACCATTCATTATTAATGAATAAAATTATTTAAAAGTATGGTTTATAGAATTAAATTTATGTTTATCATCTTTATATATGTATGCATTAACAAAACCATCATATTTATTTTAATTACCTACCTTAACGTAACAGAAAGTCACTCCTCGGCTGAAATTGTTTCCACAAAATTGGTTTTCCCTTTTTGTATATGTAGTTGATCGTATTTTATTAAGTATATCAGTCGCCGTCTAACTCTCAAACCGATAGCATCGTTTTTTTCAGTTTACTGTGGCATATATAATTATTTTTTTTTCTCTTGCCCGCCGAGTTCGCAAACTGGATTTTCTCTTTTAAACTGTACTCTTTCTTATTGAATTTTTTTCTGCTTTTCTTGTGTCCACGTGAGTGTGAATGAACCAAGTGATCCTTGAATATGGCCCACAGGCCAACCACTCTAGGTGGTTGATTTGAACTTTTAGATCCAGATCCTGGCCCAAACATTTAACCAAGAAAAAAAACTAAATATAATTCGTTACCTATGGGTCGCTTCCCCGTACTACCTTCATGTTCAAATAAAAAAATCCTCGATTTATATCAATGTCTCCGAAAAATAGTGAAAAGCCCATTTCATCCCTTAGCCCTTTTCTTCTTAAAAAATCCAATGATATGATAAGTAAAGATTATGAAAATATTTCCCAACTCCGCGGCGGAAGCCTCCTTATCCTTGTTAGATCACAAAAGACTGCAGATTTCCTCCTTAAAGCCAAAGATTTCGCTGGTGTCTGCCCAGTAGCAGAAAAACTACACGATCACCTTATCCAATCTAAGGGCATAGCTTGTGCACCGTGCTTGATAAATGTTTCTGAAACAGAAATCGTCAGCCAAATGAGGTCACAAAGAGTAACGGACATTTATAAATTCTTGAAGAGGGAGGAAGATGGCACCAGGCCTAATACTTTTCACATTCGACTTTTAATGTGCGCTCATCATCATCCAGAACGTGTCTAGATAAACCATCAAAAGAAATAATAACAATTAAAACTTCGAAAAAATGCTTCTGCCAATAGCCAAGAGAATCTATAACCAACAAAAGTCAACCCATAATCAACCGTTAACGGAATAATTTGCCGCACAGGTTCCAAAAACAAACAACACACCTACTCCATCCTACTCTCTTCCCGTTCAAGATAATCTGTTCTCTCCAAAAATCTCAACATTGAACAAAACTAAAGTTAAACACAATACCAATTTAACATCAAAACCAACAAAGAATCTGATCACACACCTCTAAACTCTACCGTAAAACTTACCCATTCCAAACACCAATACTACCAATAAACGCACAACCACACCCGCAAATAATACGCCAATACGCCGTTCGTATTCCCCCATAAATAGTCTTTAACACAAATTCTGTTAAACAATAATAATCCAACACAACCTCGCCCGAAAACCTAATCATCTCTCCACCACACACGCAAATAATAATCTTACCAATATCCTTCTCGTATCCTCGCCTATATCAACAGTTACTCGTACACAAACACTTTCAGCAAATAATAATTATTATATTGAAGCCACTGGCGAAAATGATGTTACAATGCAATAAAACTGTAATACAAAATCCAAACTTCTTCTACTTCAGGTAAAACAAGCTCGTTGATCCAATGTTTATCTGGCAAGGCTCTCAATATTCTTCAATGGAATATGAGCGGTTTTTAAATAATCCTGATGAGCTCAATATAATAACTAGTAAATACATTCCTGCAACTATATCCCTTCAAGAGGCACACTGTCTTTTTAACCATACCCCGTACTTCCCAAGAAATTTTGAAGGATATTTTCATAATTTAACAAGCAATGACACTAGCAAACAAGGTGTAGCATTATTAATAAGAAAGAATATTTCTCAACTTAAAACTAAGTTTACATAAAAAAATATCTACTTACCTCCTAAGCAAATAATCAATAATAATGACTTGGAAGACATCATCAATCAAGTTAAACTTCCGATCATATTTGGAAGAGACGTCAGTGCCTGGAATATGGTATACTATGAGGTTCTAGGACCACTAACAATAAAGGTGCCTTATTAGAAAAATTCTTTTTTAAATCCAACTTAAATTATTTGGAAAACTTTAAAAGATCTATATAATAGTGATCATTTCCCGATAATCACTACACTGAAAATTAACCCGAGAACAGACACAAAAATTTTCAATCCGAGATTTAAAACAGACTTTTCCGATTGGGTAATCTTCAAAGAAAAGGTCCGCGAGAATCTTTCTGACAAACCCATATCCAGAAATATAAATAAAGAAGCCGTTTTGCTCCAAAAAGCTATTTGAACTGCAGTCAATTTCTCGATCCCTCAGTCTACCCTTATAAAGCAAAAACTGGTTGTCCCTTGTCCTCACTACAAAAAGAAAAAATTAATGCCCTTAACGAATTCCAAAAAAATCAAAATACACAAAATCTAATAAAATATAAAAAATGTAATGCTAAATTCCCAAGAAAGGCCAAGGAGAGTAAAGCCAAAAGCTTTTCCGAATTCACGCCAACTATAAATCCTAACTCCTCCCCCGCTAAAATATGACATAACATTCGACGGTTGACTGGTGAACCAAGTTCACTCCTTATTGAAAACATAAACAACTTAGTAGATTCACCAGAAATATGTAAATACATCGCTCAGAGTTGGTCAAAAAAAATCCGAAAACTAGTACTTTTCAACGACATTTATCAATGCTAAGATCGATTTTATGAACAGTTTACCCCCTCAAAACACTTCTAACCGCACGATGTATTGAATAACTAATTAATTCAATTGAGTTTGAAACCTCTCTTAACAAAGTCAATGGCAAAACACCGGGTAGAGATAGAATATCATATCCTATGCTTAAGAACCTCCCACTTGAATCTAAAAATAGACTAATTGAACTATATAACAATATTTTGAACACTGCAGTTATACCACAAAGCTGGAAAACTAGAGAAAATAGTTGCGAAGCGTCTTTTACGGTTTGCCGAAACAAACAAACTAATCAGCCCCAATCAGTTTGCATTTAAAGCAAACAGAGGATGTGTGGATGCACTCCTTCACATAGATTATTTTTTATCTAGAGCGTTATCAGCTAGAAATCATGTCTCTATACTCTCGCTGCACTTTGAAAAAGCCTTCGATAGGATAGGTCTACACATTATATTAAAAAACCTTAAGGAATGGGGAGTTGGATGGTTATATAAAATCATTTTTGACCAACAGAAAATTTTGTATAAAAACAAATAATGTTTATTCATCCAACCATCCATTGCATAACGGTATCACTCAAGGATCACCTCTATTTGTAGTTTTATTCATAATGGCCTTCGATAACATAAATTCTATTTTACTAAAACATAAACTGTTGGATCACTGCATTTACGCAGATAATACTTCATCTTGATCCGGAATAACGGTGTGGCGCTCCCATTGTTCCGATTTGAGTTCTGTTTTTTTTGTTAAGTTGGTAAGTCTGTTGTTGACATTTCCTCTAAATCTTAGAGTCATAGCTTGACATTTGCAAAGTTACGTAGCCAAGAGTACGTTTGTCTCTGTGTGTATGTTGGCGATTTTTTACAATTTTAGAAATGGATTAAAATTTGCAACAACGAACTTGAATTAAATTTTGGGTAAAAAACGAATTTAATGGTGCGCGTACGTTGGAAATGTTGGAAAAGTATTTCGCCAACGATTCTCTAAAGAAAACGGTCGTTTACCAGTGGCGCGACCGGTTCAAAAGTGGTTGTGAGTCATTCGAAGATGATGAACGCAGTGGCAGACCATCGGCATCGAAAACCATCAGAGAGATAGCGGGTGACTTCAACATTGCCTATGGATCCGTCCAAGACATTTTGGTTAATGATTTGGGTTTCCGTCTACACGACGGTAGAAAGTTGGTGCCAAAAGACCTCAATTTCATGCAAAAAAGAGACCATGTTGACGTCGCAAAAGAGATGATTTGCGAGGCTGAATCCGATCCCACATACATAAAAACGATCATTACTGGCGACGAGACGTGGGTTTATGAGTACGACACTCAATCCAGACATCAGGCAAGGGAATGGCGTTCAACAAATGAGCCGAGACCAAAAAACCACGTTTTCAGTAAAAAAAAGAAGGCAGTGCTGACGGTTTTCATGGATTGCAACGATGTAGTGCATCATGAATTTTTGCCAGAAGGACAGACAGTAAACAAAGAGTATTATTTGGGCGTTATTCGACGTTTGCGTGAAGCGATTCGCCGAAAGAGACCAGAATTGTGGACAGAAAACTCATGGATTTTGCACCATGATAACGCACCGTCGCACAGTCCCATCATTATTCGTAATTTTTTGAAGAAAAATGCAACAAATGCCATCCAACAGCCACCGAATTTACTTGACTTGGCTCCCTGTGACTTCTTTCTGTTCAATTGAGTTAAAAAACCACTACGGGGAACGCGTTTCAGCAGCCGAAAGGAAGTATGGAAAAATCGCCGGAAGTACTGATGGACATACTGGAAACCGAATATAAAAAATGTTTCGAAGATTGGATCAAGCGCTGGCATCAGTGTGCTGCAGTCGATGGGGATTACTTTGAAGGGGACCATATAGATTAAGATGAATACACTTGTATTTTTAATTTTCTGAATAACTTTTTGATCAAAGTGGTATACGAGCATACCTAACATATGGTATGTATGATATTAGACTTAAAATGTATTTAAATTTAAAAGACTGCTTTTAAATTTAAGCCATATTAAGTCGCACAAATCTATCTTCTTCCTTTACTGTTAGATTCAGGATTTCAACGTTTATGTTTGTTAGTGCCGCATCCACAAACTGATGTTTTTTCTCGTACCGCTAAATCACTCAACGTAACAATTTACATAAATTTAAATTTACTTATAAAAAATATCTTTTTGATGAAACTGTTAGGAAATATGGAGAAGAAGCAAATAAAAACCGATTTTGAGGCAAGATTTAAATACTATAGTGGGCATAATTTGGAGAATTTTAAATCTTTCAATCAATTTGCAAAGTGGCTGCATAGACCAGTAGCTTCAACTGCATTGGGAGTATTTCGCATTCTTTTTGGTAAAAATATTCATATTTTTTTTCTTTCTCAATAGCCTTATTTTACTTTCAAGGTCTAATAATGCTGATCGATATTGCTGAGGAACGAGGTGGAAGCCAGATAGATGTGCGTTTTGGTGATACAAAAACATGTCATTTTCCACTGTTTAATTTTATACGAGCACTCAGCCTTCCTGCGATGGGAATTGTTTATCTGATTATGTGGTTTGGAGCCTTAGGAATTGCTTTGGGATACAAATTCAAATTTAGCTGTTTTGCTTTCGCGATATCATATTGGTATATTTTTCTCCTAGATAAACCAACCTGGAACAATCACAGTTATCTATTTGGTTTATGTGGAATACTGCTAATGATGACAAATGCAAACTACTTCTGGTAACTCTAATTTTTTATTAGTATATAAAACCTTACGTTTTCTTACAGTCTTCACACAGCTCTATTGATGCGCGTTCTGTGAAATATGGGATATGCATACCATATTGGAATTACTTTTTAATAAAGTTTCAATTTTTCATCTTATATACATATGCGGGCTTAAAAAAATTCTCAATAGAGTGGCTATCTGGATACGCAATGTCAAATTTAAGCCATCACTGGGTGTTCACACCTTTCAGAACATTACTTTCTGGAGAGATGACGGACTTGCTCATTATTCATTGGTTTACAGCGGTTTTCGACTTTTCTATAGCGTTTTTTATGACTTTTGAAAGTAGTAGAATTTTTGCTCTGCCTTTCATGATCAGCTTTCATTTAATAAATTCCAGATTGTTCACAATCGGTAAGTATTTCGGGTACTATCTTATTTAATTTTATTTATCTGTATCCATTTACAGGAATGTTTCCTTGGGTTTGCTTAGCAGAAGTTACCTTGTTCTTTGGTTCAGATTGGCCACATGAAATACATGCAAGGTTTCTATATGGCAACAATGATAAAAAAGAAAATTATGCACAACTTGATCAAAGTAAGGATACAGCTGTTTCGAAGTTTGACAACCTACGCAAGCGGAAGCACTGCCAATTGCAGGAAAATACTAAAACTAAATCAGAATTTCATCCGCCCAAACGTGTGGTTCCAATTTCGCGGATAGAGAAAATTCGTACGCTTACTATATTGTTATACTGCTGCGTACAGTTATTCCTTCCATACTCTCATTTCATCACAAAAGGATATAACAATTGGACAAAAGGACTTTACGGTTACTCTTGGGATATGATGGTTCACTCATACGATACAGTACTGATATCAATTAAAATATTGGATAACAATAACGGAAATGTACACTACCTGGAACCATTTGCATTTACTCAATATGATCGGTGGACGAAATCGGCAGACATGGCAGTGCAATATGCCAAATGTATTAATGAAAATATAATAACCGAAATGGAAAAAAATCCAGCAAAAAGTCCGCTTTCATCGACTAATATATCAATATTTTTTGACATCTGGTGTTCAATGAATGGACGATTTCAGCAGAGAGTTTTCGATCCAAGAGTGGATTTGCTTAGAGCTCAATGGTCACCTTTTAAGCAAACACCATGGTCGCTACCACTTTTGAATGAGCTTAATTACATGCGACCACAATTAAAGACAATAGCAGATGAAGTTCTTTCGTGGAACAACTATTCTGACGTTGTATTCGTTGCAGATTTTCCTGGCCTAACGCTTGAAAATTTTGTATCACCAGATTTAAGTAATGTTACCCTAAAGATTATTGAAGGCAGTGTTAATTATAAGCTGAAGGCTGTGGAAAAACATTTAACATCTGGGCAAAGCATTTCACCTCCTTCAGGTGCGACACATCACGTTACAACAACAAGTTCACAACCTTCATGTTATTTGTATACGTATATTAATAAAACAATGGAAACTTTAAAGGTTACATTAAATGAAACGGATAAGGAAATTTTGCCCCTAAAGAATGAATTTATTCGGAAAATAAAAAATTACAAGAAATTTCTGCATAATGTACTGAATATACTATTATTTATTGTCTATGGATTACCAATTCCAGTGTCCTTAAGAGAACTGTAAATATATTGTCAGTTTTCATAGTATTATTGAAATTTGTCTCTCTATAATTCAAATAATAAATATTTTAGAACCCAAATAAATGTTAAAGTATGGTATGGCCTACGTGAAATCTTATCGGTAAACCTTTCTGATGGTTTTATTATGGCATGAATAAAAATAAAATTCTTTTTGAAATACTTTTAATTTTGTGGCTCTTCCAAAAGATGACAGAATATCGGGTTAAATTCACACTGAGGTACTTCAGCCTATCAAGTCGAATATGTTATATTGGGCTAAAAAAAAATCAGTTCAAAACTTGCGGCAGAAATATCGCTATCCAACCAGACCTTATCCACAAACCCAATATCCAGCCACCCCTAACCACCGACCTCTTATCCCATCACTCATTATCAAACCATCCACCATTCATTCATAGTATTTCAACCTTTAAAATTCAACCGTTCTACAGCCGAAGACCAGGACGTGAGTTCGGGAACGAATATGAAAAGCAGAGAGTACTATCATCAGCAAAGGAATATATTGAATTAGAAGTAGCAGACAAGAGATCATTAATGAAAATTAAAAAGAGTGTCGGAGACAGAATATCTGGGGCACACCAGCATTTATTTTGTGAATATCAGACTTGAAACCGTCCCAGACAACTTGAATTGAACGTTCAGAAAGATAATTTCTAATCCATTGAAGAAGAGAGTCATCGATCCCAAAACCACGCATTTTCGACAAAAGAGCCTGATGCCAAACTGTGTCAAATGCCTTAGAACTATCAAGTGCAACTATCTTGCTTTCACCAGATTGATGTACGCTTTGGTTCCTCTTTTCGGTGAGTGACGCTATCAAACCACCAGTGGACCTGTTGCTACGAAAACCGTATTGCCGCACATTGGGAAGTTTTCGTGTTTCGGGATATTTCGTTAGCTGATAGTTTGCCAGCGTTTCCATGACCTTGGAAAGAAGTGCAATGTGCCTGTAGGAGAAGAGAGAAGAAGATTTGCCTTTTTTAGAGACGTTGTTTTCCATTTGCTCGGAAAGAGTCCTAAAGAGTAGCATTGATGAAAAAGCTTATGTAGTGGTTTTGCTAGCGCTGAAGAACAGCTCTTCAGAAGAATGGGAGATATACCATTTGAATCGGCGGACTTGTAAATGTTGAGATCTTTAAATACCCTTCCTACTACACGAGTGCGAAGTTGGATTCGACCCATTGAAGATTCGACGCGCTCGAGTGTAGGGCGGACAAGGCACAATCTGGAAGTGTTGGACTGGCCGCAAAGTGTGCAGCAAGCAGATTGGCCTTATTCAAGGAGCTGACAGCTTGAATGTTATTTTAAATGAGCGTTGGGATGGAGGATGAGGCAGAATTTCTAATATTTTTGACGAACGATCAAAAATGTTTACCACCCTTAGGACATTGTAGAATTGTTGGCTTCAGTTTTTGGTCGTATTGAAATTGCACATGCTTAAAAAGAAGTCGCAGTAATTCCTGGCTCGTTTGACATTTTTTCGGTTTTCCTCTGTGGAGTTGGTCTTGAAGGACTGAAAAATTTCTCTAGCCCTAACAGCCTCTGTACAGATTGAGTCGTACCACGTATTTTCTTTAGGTTTGATACTCTTCATCCGGAATGGGCATAAAGGATCTCATTCCAAAGAGAATAGTGTGTGCGTGGATGTTTTCCGATCTGACATATCTCCAACAGATCTTTGAAGTTATACCCTGAATATCGCTAACCCTATTGGCCACAAATGTGTCGGACAAATTTAATGGAGAAATACAAAACTATTTCGGAATCGACCCAAATATATATTTTTTTAATCTCCGCGTTCAATGTTTATATATGGTATTTATCCTTTTGCGACAACTTGGCCACCTACTGGGCGCCACAAAGCTCTAGTCGAGGTAGTGATTGCATTTTTGGTTGAACGGAAACTTTCCATATTGATCGGTACATCTATGTAGCACAGCGACGATATCCATTGGCTTTTATTGAGGCATCTGAAATTCCATGAATTTGTATATCCACAGACTGTGGGGAATAGGTATACCGTTTAATGCGAACGCAGTCAAGACTTCGGAGATCTGCTGTGTATCCCTTCCAACAATGGTTCGCCTCAATCCAATATTTCAACCCAAAGTTATTTGGGAAACATTTTCGGCTTACTAACGATTTGTCCAAGTAACCCTAACGCATCAAACAACTTGCTAGCAGCGGACAAGCAGAGCGCTATGTTGAATTGGTTGGTGAAACCAAGTCCTTATAAAAGAAGTTAAGTAAAGACATCGTCCCAATCTATACCGAGCGTTTTGGTTGTTTTTTCGTCTGGTTTAAATGTTTGTTGTTTTGACAGCCGAATTTTTTACAATTTAACTTTATTGAAACATAAGAATAATTAAGTTTTGTATTCACAATAGTATTTAAATGTGGCCGACTTTAATAAGTCTGTCTGACTTAATAATAATAATAATATATCTTTTAACATTTACATCAACAATCGAAATATGCAGTACTAAATGCATTGTACTTTCAATATTAATTATTCAGTATATGCTTGCCCCCGACGTATATTCTCAATGTTGCTTTCTTTAGCCTACTTATACTATATAAAACATTAAATAACTTACACTTAAACTAAATAACAATAAGAAGAACTGGACCATCATTTTCAAATTCAATCAAAGGTAGGGTACTCATGGTTGGCTGATCCCTGATTTGAAGAGATTAAGAACTACATACATGAATTACCGAGGGAGCAGTTAATCTCTAAGATTCTATGATCCTTTCATAGAAAGGAACACTTAAGTCTCCATTTGCGTTAGGTCCTAGTGGCCGTACGATGTGTTGTGCAACAGATTAAAAGCCGAGAGGTAGTAATGATCGTGCACAAAACCGTTGAAACTACAGCCTAGTAAGGATATCGCAAATGGCTTTGGATGCTCTTTTATTTGATATAATTTTTTGAATAGACATTCAGCTTGATAAATTACAAAGCGTGTTATCTTCGTTATCTCATATAGAGTTTTATTAGAGAACCACTTATTATTTGGATTTCTAAATT